>OZ025265.1:13962560-14296032 GCA_964019135.1 Arenicola marina
ATGAAAGTTTGTACTTCTTAAACATAAAAACAACTCTGTGCTACACATATAGACCTTACAGCCATGTTCGTGGGTTTCTCTCTACTTCCCCGGCCCAGCGTCTATCCTCAATCCGCCCCACAGACTCCCTCCTCCCTCCTCCCTCCTCTTGCTGAGAAGTCATTCCAGCTTTGCCTGACGGCGTCGCGGTATTTCACACCATTGGTGACAGCTTTATCGTCTCCAGTTTCGTTTCGACATGCAGCGACAGTTCTGTGTGTGGACTCGCCTTCCTCTGCTAGACGGCGGTATAGTCGCATGGGCTATCGGGCAAGAGCGAACGGTTAAATTTGGCGCCCAAACTACGTTATGTCCATGATACACATAGCGAACTTTGGTGCTCGGTCGCAAGATATCAATCAATGTAGGGGATCCAATGTAGAGGAACGACTGGAAGCAACAAAACATCCTACACTAGAAGACTGTGTATGTCTCTTTCTCTCTATTTATGCCTACTAATAGCTCCGTTTTTATCTCTATTACGTCTCTCCCTCTTTCCATCGTTGCCCATGTGTGTATCCCTTTCCTTCTCTCGATCTGTCTCCCACATTGTCTGCCCCTGCCGCAATGTATGGTTCTCTCTCCCCCTTTCCACTTGTGTCTCACTATTACTGTCCGGTTCTAAGACAACTTCCCCCCGGAAAATTCCCCCCCGGACAACTCCCCCCGACAATTCCCCCCCGGGACAATTCCCACCTAGGACAATTCCCCCCCCCACCCGGACAATTCCCCACTAGGAACAACTTCCCCCCCGGACAACTCCCCCCATACGAGACAACTTCCCCCCCAGACAATTGCCCCCGGACAATTCCCCCCCCAGGCCAGTTCCCCCCCGGACAACCGCCCCCCCCCCCACTACAATCCCCCCACCTGGAAAATGTTCCCCTTGCGGCCAGTCCCCTCCGGCAAGTTGCCACCGGACAATTCCCCCCTGGACGATAACCACCCCTGGAAACACACACCCACAAACCAACAAGCCCCCACCCCCACCCCCCCACCCCCCCCACCCCATTCTCCTTCCGACACGTAGGAATACTTCGGGAGGACATCCGAGAGGGATAGACACTGGCAGTCATGGCAAAGTTTATGGTGGTTAATTATTTGAACACTTTCGACATGAACTGGAATATATAGTCAATAGCTGCAATTAAAAAAAATACTTCAGTCTCAGATGGGCACATCGAGAGGAATTCCAGATTTCTGCTCCGGGGATTGAGAGCAAACTGGCGAAAAAAGGGGTCATTTGGGCGACACATATGTATATACCTAAATACATCTAGTGCCCCCACACCCCTTCCCCGCCAATGGGGTGCGAGTGGTGCCTTGAGAAAATATGTATTTCCTTCCACCTTGGCACGCCATGTGCGCAGCCACGAGTGAGGTAACACCCATATAAAAAATTATAGGCTTCTGCCCACGTTGTGACAAAAAGTCATATGGGTGAACCAAATTTACTTCCGTCCAAACCAAACTGTATTCTATGTAACACATTTACTTACTAAAGCACCTAAAGTGCATTTGGTCATCGAAAGTTACTTTCGTCTTGACGACTAAGCGACTGCCGAGGCGGGGGGGGGGGGCACTATGTATAGCTAGGTAAACAAATACGTATCACATAAATAACACCTTTTTTCCCCTGTTCTTCTTTCCCCTGAGCAGAAACCTGCATTTTCCCTCGATGTCGTATGTACCCATTATCTCTATCGTCAGAATGCCGGTGTCTAGTTGGATGCCCTCTTAACCAAACATTTATTTTGCGATGACAATTTTTTTTTCTATTTTACTTGTATTTTAGATTCTCTGGCTCTCATATGACCACTATCGTATGGGCGGCATACCCGCACCATCATAAAGGTAGTGCCCTCCAAGGCCTCTAGCATAAAGGAGCACGCGCCTGCTGTGACGTCCATTGCCCATTGTGGTGTAGGGCGGTGTGGGGTGGGGTCAGGTGGGGGGTGGGGGGGGGGGGTGCATGCTTCTCTTCGAAGCGCTATCGCGCCAAACACAATGCGTTTTAGCAAGGATGGTGTATATTATACACCATAATTGGTCTTAGCAAGGACAGATTCGCGTGCGAATTTCATTTTGTTCGTTTTTACAGGCGCTCGGAGGTCTCGAGTATCAATACCCAGCCAGTTATGACCACTCAAAACCGACATGCGAGTTAACGCACATTCAAAGCAGTCCGAATTTTCCTGTGGGGGAATTGTCGGGGGGCAAGCAAATTGTCCGAAGGGAGGAGGGGGGTGTCGGGGTGAACGAGCGGGGAAGAATTGTCCTAGGTGGGGGGGGGGGTGGTATTGTCTGGGGGGGGGGGTTGTCCTGCTCCCCGGCAAATCTTTTCTCTCTGACAACAGGAGCAAGACAACCGTTTGGGATGATGTGGGTGACAGTGTCCGAGATATTGTCTCGGGGGGACGTGTGTCTGGGGGAATTGTCCTAGGGGGGGATTGACAGGGCAAGAATTGTCCGGGGGGATTTGTGTGGGGAGAGTTGTCCAGGGGGAAGTTGTCCTGGGGGGAATTGTCCTAGGGGAAATTGTCTGGGGGGAGTTGTCCGGAGGGGATTTATCTGGTGAGGGGGGGGGGGGCTGACCGGGGGGGAATTTTCCGGGGGGGGAATTGTCCGGGGGGAGTTGTCCGAGGGGAATTGTCCTAGGGGGGAATTGTCCGGGGGGGAGTTGTCCGGGGGAGAATTGCTCGGGGGGGAGTTTTCCTGGGGGACTTGTCCTAGGGGAGAATTGTCATGGGGGGAATTGTCCGGGTGGGAGTTGTCCGGGGGGCAATTGTCCTAGGGGGGAATTGTCCGGGGGGAATTGTCCGGGGGGGAATTGTCCGGGGGGAATTGTCCGGGGGGGAATTGTCGGGGGGGGGGGGGTTGTCCGAGGGGGGGGGGGGATTATCTGGGGGGGAACTGACCGGGGGGGAATTTTCCAGAGGGGAGTTGTCCTGCTCCCCTGCGGCATAACCAACGTGGTTATCCACGTGCAGTAATGTTATTTCGTCATTAGATAACGATTGCGCTTACGGATACCCTTCCGATCGTTTCGGTGTTTCACTCTCGCGTGGCGCTTAAATAAGATATCTTGCTGTCGGTATTCAGTCGACATTCGTAATCGTGGACGGGACGGCATGTTTTTCACAACTATAAAATGCGATCAACGTAGAAAGCGAATAGCAATTAACCGAACAGTCAATACTCAATTGAGTCAGGCTCAATACCGTGCACAAGCAGCTTTGAAGTATCCTCACCCGATAACTGCAAAATCTGAGACATGCATTCAGAGAAAAAAGAAGATATATAGGTAATTCTTTGGGCTGTGAAACTGACGGCCAAAATGTTAGAAAGGCCATTTATACGCTGTTCCGCAAACATAGATATATATGTAGGTTTGTTCTGGTGACGTAATGCGCATCGGGTTACGTTTACGGATACGTTCAATCGCCAAAAACGTAGTACAATAACTCCCTGTCGTCATTTTTATGATACATTTTGTATGGTGTTCACATATAACCGGTGCGCAACAGCCTCGGAGGGCGCCGCCGGCTGGTCCGACAAGTCTGGTAAACCAATTAAGTTGTACGTCGAGTGGGGTGGAGAAGGCGGGGTATATACTGTAGGCTAACCGGCCTCTGCGGTGCAGAAAAGTGTATCTAGGTTTGGACAGGCGCTATCAGCTACAACTCTCAAGGGAAGTGACCAGCGTGCTAGCCAGCCCGTATGCATCTCTTATCTGATCCCGGCACATCCTTTAATCGGTCCATGTCTAAATGTGCATACCTCACCCATTGCTGCGTACGCTGGTATACCAACGAAACATCTGGAATCTGCTGCCTCCCGTCTCCAGCGATAATGGTAACTAATCGCTGACAACCGCTGGGGTATCACATCGCTCTTCTATTGTTTCTAGTCTGTCCTGAACTAAGGTGGTTCTTGAAATAATACACCCATTGCGATTTTAAAAGACTACATATCTTGCATTTATGCGTCACGATGTGATATGACGTCTTTTAAAATTGAAGATACAGATAAGCCACTAATATCATCCCCGCATAGTTGCTTATATTGTTTACACGTGCGTTTACTGCAATATAATCACTTTAACGCAAGCGATCTTTATCCCTAATATTCCAGGCAGCCTGTGCTGAATCAAGGGTCAGCCCCCACAAATTGCAATAGTAATCCAACCTATTTTTTCTCATTCCTTAGAACTTGATGGGGAATGTAATTTACAAAATCTACAAACATCTATTCAGTGGAACATATATTTGTACGGCGGTGGTTTACCTACCCCTGTAACACAAAGCAGAGAAGCGTAGCAGTGGAGACCCCCACTACGAATTGTGACCCTGGCAGGGAGAGGAGGGGGAGGTGGGGGGGAGAACTAGATACCAAAATGTACGAGCACGCTTAATAATTACGTGACATTTAAATATGTGGATGTTCGCGCTGGCTGGAGCAACTAACAGCGAGGGGCTATGGGGATTACATTCGGGCTGGCAAAGCACAGATAAGGGGCTAGGGAGGGTTATCAGGTTCTTTAATTGGATATTCATTAGCTGCACATGCTGCACGGGCTTAAAGTAGCGGGGGGCTGGGAGGGGTATATAAAGAGGCGCGGCTGCCAGATGTCCTGATGCCCTCTTGGTGAGCTTGATTTAAGACATGAGGCAGGGTAGACAGATAGTAATTAACTCAAACATGGGGTGTGTAGGTGTAGGTGTTGAAAGGCAATGTGTTGTGTAATAGTCCATCCTGTTACTAGTGTTAGTGTCAGCTTAATAAATAGTTTTCACATCATCTCTTTTTTGTCTTGAAAGTAAAACTGCTTAATACCATCTCTAGCGACGTCAAACGATTTCGCCGGCTGAAGTTTGCCTCCTGAGACAATGTACTACAAGCCACATGGAATTATTTTTCGGACGTGATTCACCCAACCATACGATTATTGCACTCTCGCCTCAAGTACTTGTATTGGCCAACCTGCAGTAAATCGGCGGCCAGGTCGCCCGTACACCGACGCGGGGCGGGGCGGGATGGGTGGTGGTACTTAACTTAATAGGCTGATAGCGACAGGCTACCTGCGGAGAGGTGAAGTGGCTTGGGCTGGATACAACGTGGCTCCGAAACGCATCTCGATCCTCCGACCCGGGCCTTGATATCAAGGCCTGGGTCGGAGGTGTGAGTCTGCAGGAAAAGCTGTAAAACGGCGACCTGGGCCTTGATATCAAGGCCCGGGTCTCAAAGAATATGAGAAACCCAATGGAAATAAGTGACACTGGGCAGATTTGTCAACCATCTGACAGACCCGTGGTGGCCAAGTGTCCCGTCCTACCCATTGACCAGTTGTAACCCATATGACAGACCCGTGGTGGGCAAGTGTCCCGTCCTACCCATTGACCAGTTGTAACCATCTGACAAACCCGTGGTGGTCAAGTGTCCCGTCCTACCCATTGACCAGTTGTAACCCATCTGACAGACCCGTGGTGGGCAAGTGTCCCGTCCTACCCATTGACCAGTTGTAACCCATCTGACAGACCCGTGGTGGGCAAGTGTCCCGTCCTACCCATTGACCAGTTGTAACCCATCTGACAGACCCGTGGTGGGCAAGTGTCCCGTCCTACCCATTGACCAGTTGTAACCCATCTGACAGACCCGTGGTGGGCAAGTGTCCCGTCCTACCCATTGACCAGTTGTAACCCATCTGACAGACCCTTGATGGTCAAGTGTCCCGTCCTACCCATTGACCAGTTGTAACCCATCTGACAGACCCGTGGTGGGCAAGTGTCCCGTCCTACCCATTGACCAGTTGTAACCCATCTGACAGACCCGTGGTGGGCAAGTGTCCCGTCCTACCCATTGACCAGTTGTAACCCATCTGACAGACCCGTGGTGGGCAAGTGTCCCGTCCTATCCATTGACCAGTTGTAACCCATCTGACACACCCGTGGTGGGCAAGTGTCCCGTCCTACCCATTGACCAGTTGTAACCCATCTGACAGACCCGTGGTGGTCAAGTGTCCCGTCCTACCCATTGACCAGTTGTAACCCATCTGACAGACCCGTGGTGGGCAAGTGTCCCGTCCTATCCATTGACCAGTTGTAACCATCTGACAGACCCGTGGTGGGCAAGTGTCCCGTCCTACCCATTGACCAGTTGTAACCCATCTGACAGACCCGTGGTGGGCAAGTGTCCCGTCCTATCCATTGACCAGTTGTAACCATCTGACAGACCCGTGGTGGGCAAGTGTCCCGTCCTACCCATTGACCAGTTGTAACCCATCTGACAGACCCTTGATGGTCAAGTGTCCCGTCCTACCCATTGACCAGTTGTAACCCATCTGACAGACCCGTGGTGGGCAAGTGTCCCGTCCTACCCATTGACCAGTTGTCAACCATCTGACAGACCCGTGGTGGGCAAGTGTCCCGTTCTGCCCATTGACCAGTTGTAACCCATCTGACAGACCCGTGGTGGGCAAGTGTTGACCAGTTGTAACCATCTGGCAGACCCGTGGTGACGTCAAAGGGGCCCGTCCTGGCCGGTAATTACTTATCGTCAATCTAATAGACCCGTCACCCGTAGGGTACATTCATGGTGTTCATCCCTACCGTAGACCCTTTCGTAATGTGGGTTATGATTTAACCGTTGTCCGATATAGAAGCCGGAGTTCAATCGTCATCCGAGGGATCGAATATGTAGCCATTGGGTCCAATACTGAATCTCGGAGTCGAATCAGAACCCCAGGTATCCAATCAAGATCCGAGGGGTCTAATAAGGTACAATTCTGATGTCAACGGTCTAATCTAGATCCGTATGATCGAACGGGATCCGGTCGAATCGAGGTCTGTAGAATCGGGGTCGACCCTAGACATCCATGGATCCCGATTCGACCATGTCGAATGCAGCATCTGGATCCCGATGTGCTCGACTGCTTCCCGATTCGATCCCTCGGATCCCAATTCAAACCCTCGGATCCCGATTCGACTCCGGAACCCGATTTTACCATACTTGTCTGTCCTACCACTTTCGAGTGGCCCCTCCGGACCTCGATTGCATGCTTTAGATCCGATTGTAAGCTATGAATCCCGATGAAACCCTACCTATCCCTATTCGACTGATCAGATCCCGATTCCACTGATCTCGATTTGCACATCAAATACCTATTTGACCCCTCGGATCACGATTGACCCCCATGCTCTGCCGGATCTCCATGTGTCTGCCGTCCCGGGTCATTAGCCAATGATTTTGGCGTATGTGTACACCGGAAATATTTGTACAAATGTCTAATTCTACTTGGAACTATGTCAAAATGAATTGCGCATGTGTACAATTGATTTGGACATATATGTGCACACATTTAAAGATATTGGCAAATGCTTCACGTTGCCTAGCCGACCCTGACTATGCCACCCTTTTCTGGCTTGTAAATGGCTTTTACAAATTGAATTTCCCGCCATGTTTTTGGGCGCGCGGCAACAGACCGTTGGCTGGGGTCGGTGCGTCCACCAGTGTAACCTACATCAATGTGCGCGGCGTCCGTGAATGGATCTATGTATTTAAGTTGCATGTAGTGAAAGTCACATCAAGTCGTCTGGTTCAGATCACTTCACACCTCGCGCTAATCTGGCAGCCTCAAAAGTAGGCTATGGGGTAGAGGAGTGAAAGGGGGATGGGGGGACATGCGGAGGGGGTATTATACAATATTTGGTTCAGTTCACTGTGAAACGAAAAGCTCTATCCAAAGGAAAGCGGTTACCCCGCACCCCCCCCTCCCCCTAGGAAAGACAGCAACCATAACTCTATGCGTGTTGCGGAAATACATTACGTTAGGTTAGTCACCTGGAATCGAACATCCACATCTTCGAAATCGATTGGTTTGGCCGTAGAAGCGTTCTAACTATTGATTTGGATGATTTGTGACGTTTTTAATTAACCGTCATCAGTGATGAACAAGATTATGTGTTAATGTTAAAAAAGCCGGGTGCATGCGGGCCTGTAGGACGTCAGAGCTAGGTCAGGCTGCCTGCCTGCGTATCTAGATTGTTACACGGGCCGCTCTACAGGCGGCGGGTGAATGGCGGGCCGCGTGCTAGCGTGGCCTTGAAAGTTACAAACGGGTTGACTGCTGCTGCTTGTATGGTGTGAAAGCGTACGCACTGCGACCGACCGAGTCCCGCCATTTCGGTACCAACGGAGGGCATAGAACTGTTAGATAGAGTTGGGAAAGATCAAATCTGGCGCCCCAAACCTCCCGACAAGCAGCTTTGGTGCTCGACCCCAAGATATAAATCAAGCTAGGCGCAATGTTACCAAGCCCGCCAAGCAGACTGTGCGCGCTCCGTCATAAGTTAAGAGACTGACCTGGCAATATAGATGGACCGCGTGAGAAGGGGGGGGGGGCATTATTACACACAACTGGTGGAGGGCGGAGGCGGGTGGTCCCCGGGTGCCCCTTAGAGGGGGGGGCGTTATTACACACACCTGGCGGGGGGTGGGGGAGGGGGGGGGGTGCCCCTGAATGTCTGAGAGCGGACATTAAAAGAATATGTTGTTGTTCGCTAAACTGATTTTCCGATGTAGGTGTTCTAGTCCTAGATTGGAAATAATTTCGAGCGATTAATAGCCGGATGTAGCTATATATATACAGGTGCTTTTCAAGCCACGCTCGACTAATATGTTTTGTCTCCTCATTTCCCAAACATCAACGCCATACGGCACTGATGGGTGAATAAGATCTTTCATTTTACGCCGGCGCGCTGTGGACCCCCTCTTCAATCCCCATTATGTTGGTGATTAGATCGACAAGCTCGGGCTGGGACATGTTATGTTTTATTCGTCAAAATTCAGTTTTCAGATAAACATGATGCTCTCTAGCCTAATTGCCACAACGGTCTAATCTTACATTAAGAAAACACAACTTTGACACAAGAGACCAAGATTAAATATTGCTATCATCAGCGCCACCTGGAGTTGTCGTAACACATACGAATTATAAGACATCAGCCCAAGTCCATACATCCAACCCATACGATGTATTACCCAGGAAACAGTGTTGATTATTGTCAGTAATTGATATTCATTCAAATATAAAGCTGTAGTTCCTGTAAGCGAATGGTTGACAGCCACGGCCCAGGCATTGCTCACGAGCCTCGGTTCGAGTGGGCCGGGGTTGTCGCGGATAACTACGGCCTAGCCATTCCTTGCGAGCCTCCGTTTGAGTGGGCCAGGATTGTTCGCGGATAACTGCGGCCTACCCATGGCTCACGAGCCTGAACTCGTGTGGGCCGGGGTTACCACATTTTAACTCCGGCCTGCTGTCTCTGCATCGCGCCACATCTGGTTTCCCGTGTCGGCCAGGCCATTTAAATTTTTGGCGCGAACGCGTGATTCCGGAGATTTCGTTATTCCGGTTTCAAATAATTCGGTGTTCTATAAATCTGGATCTCTTTCAATTACGCAAAAGCAGGGGGTCATAACGTGCTTACCTAAAGGCAAGCCCCGTGAATACATGAAAAACTCGCGACCAATTACCTTGCTGAACTCAGATTATAAACTTTTATCAGGCATTTTATCCAACAGAATGAAACAAATTCTGCCGCATGTAATACTAATGGTACAATACCCTGTATAGCACTGTTGTGAAAGTTGTGTTATAAACAATGACGTTTTTTCTAGTTTCTTTCGCCTCGGTCGAGGATGTCGACAGGGAGACCCCCTCTCGCCATACCTATTTATATTATCTATTGACCCGTTAGCCAACGCCATTAAGAACGACTGTACAATTAAGGGTTTCATGATTGATGGAAAAGAGTATAAAATAGGTCAATATGCAGACGACAATTTTTTGCTATTAGATGGGAGAGTTGTGTCCCTTAGAAATGCCTTGAAGGTTTTAAAACGGTTTTACGTGTGTTCGGGATTAAAAATTAATATAGACAAGACGAACGCCATTTGGTTGGGACCACGTAGCCCGATTACTAAGGGGTTGTTTTTAGATCTGCCTCTAATTTGGGTCAATGAATTTCAATTACTAGGCATAAGGTTTAGCAACGAGCTTCAGAATTTTGTAAGTTTAAATTATGAACCCAAATTGGCTGCATTTGAAAGTGTACTAAATTTATACGGAAAACGAAATATATCAGTGAGGGGGAGGGCAACTGTAGTTCAAACAGTAGCCCTTCCAAAACTAATACATCTCATGACTGTTTTACCAAACCCAGGGCAACACTATATTGATCGAATGAATCGTGCCATACGGGTTTTTTTTTGGAAAAACAAAAAACCCAAGGTTTCCCTTAACAGACTAGTCCAAGAGGAAAAAAATGGAGGTATAAAGCTGCCGCATATTCCATCCTTCTTAGATGCTGTCAAAATGTCATGGGTTAGAAAAATTATTGTGAATGAAGGAGCGTGGCAAGATTTGTTTTGCAGCACGATTTGCAGCGAACGTGCACTCGTTTGGGAGCTAGATACGAAGTCACTAAGGTATTTTGTTAATATATGCAACCCTTTCTGGGCAGATGTTTTCAGAGCGTGTCTAAACCTAAAAAATAGCATGTACAATGGTTCAAGCGAGAATATCTTAGAACGACCGCTTTGGAATACTTACTTTATGAGAAATAAGAACCTAATAAAGAGAAAAAGGTATTTTATAGAGAAAGGTGTAACTTACATGAACGACCTTGTGAACAATGAAGGGTCGCTATTAGACTGGAAAGAATGTACAGATAAATATAGTATTAGCATTAACTTTGTTGACTTCTATGGAATAATGCATGCCATACCAAAAGAATGGCGAGATCAATGTTTAAATAAGGGACACAAGTTACTAGATGTGCCACAAACCTTTTTAAATTATATATCTACGTCAATACGCTTATGTAATAAGGTTTACAACATTTTGGTGGAGTCCTAGCAGTATACCACGAATAACGAAAGTAAGTGGTCAGAAGAGTTAGGAATAGAAATTGATAAAAGTAAATGGTGTGATATATATACTAGAGCATCAAAGGCTACTGTAGACGAGAGGACTAGGACCTTCCAGTTTTTAGTTTGCAAAGAGCTTTAATAACAAATCGGTCTTGCACAGAAGTAAATTAGCTACTTCAGAGATGTGCGTTTTCTGCTCAGTTTCGTCAGAAACAATTGAGCACCTTCTCTTTGAATGCCCATATGTGAGACCCATTTGGCAAGAGTTAGAACGTTGGCTCGAGACCGCATCAGCCCAGACCATATGTACCCGATTTACGCTAATATCAAGTATGTTTGGAGTAGTTTGGTCCCCACATAGCTTATTAATCACTTGACTTTAATTGTTAAAAAATATATATATTACTGCAAGTGGTCCAACACAGTTCCAGTTTTTCAGGCTGTGAAAAACTATATAAAGCATTACTATAGGCTCGAAAAGAGCGCGGCAGAAAGGAAGCTGAACTTTAGTACAGATATGGTTTATAAGAAATGGAGACCACTATCAGACTCTATGTAACACTAAGCAAATAATGTCATGTTTTTTTGTTATTTTTTACTGCGTATGTTTTTCTTCCATTCCTGCTTTGTATGATTTATAAGTGCATTATAGTGGAATAAAAAAAAAATAAAAATAAAAAAAAATTACCCGGTGGTAACCCCTTATTCTTTGTGAAGAAGGACATGCATTAATGGGTTCTTGCGTTAATTATCTGAAAAAAGAAAGAAACATGTGTCCGTTTTAAGCCAATTAATTTTGAGCATATGCCATGAAATTGGGCCAAGAATAGACCCCCGAGACGGGAAATGGGATGTGCATGGGTGAACTAGCGCCCCATGCAGATGCTGGTGTCAGGATTTGAACCCACGACCTGTTGACCTGCAGCTCAGGATGCTTAATTACCAACTCACCTAGGGATTGACGGTCCTTCGGCTTACAACACGGAGAATTACGACTGAGAGAGGGGGGTGGTTTGTGTAAAAACGCGCAGCCCTTTTAAGCTAAGGAACGATTTTCGCAATAAACGCATGATTTCATGTGGGGCTAATATTTCAGACGAGTTAAATCCCCGCGAAGCTGTTTGTGCAATGATGTGTAGTCCCTACAATGCCGATTCTGGCCAATTAACTAGTGTCCCGATTGGGGCACGTCCGGTCGGTATCGGCATTAGTCCAGGGTAAAGTACAGTTTTTTTTCCAGATTCCACCGAGCTATATAAACACTTAGGGATACGTGACCACCCTTCGACCCACCCAAACATGGGACTCATGTATTAATTCCAGTCAAACTTCACCTTACAGGTAAGTCTCGTTTAAATCTACAATTAAAATCCTAGCTGTTTAAACCGAGGAATGAAGTGGCTGTTACGTTATTTAATGATATTTTTCTTCTCGTACCTTGCAGGGTTTGCTTTCTTTCAGTCGCTGGACTCATAGGCTTCCTCGCTCCGCCAATCGTGCCCCGCTTGCTCCTCTGCATCCTGGGCTTCACCCGTCGGGGTATCAGGGAGGGGTCAGCGGCCGCTGGCATGATGAGTCACTCGGCGCGGCGTCGAGACGGAGGAGTAGAGAGCGGTGGTCTGGTGGCAACCGGTCAGTCCGCTGGAGCCACATGCAAGAACTTCCCGTATCTCCTCATTGCAGGGGTCATCTGTTGGATAGGCGCGGAAACCGCCTGCAATGTGGTGCCCCCAAAGGGTGATACTGCCATATGTATGTGTTTCCTGGGATACCCTTGGCCCTGGTATGACCACGAGGACATCAACAGCACTGCCGTGATGACGAACGGAACTACCTATATGTCCAGGATAGCTACAGTGATACAGCGGCAATACGTCTCACCCTTGTGAGAGACAGAAATGTTGGTGTGACAGATTCCACAAAGGGATCTATCTAAATGCCTTAGAGAAAACGTGGCCAAATTGGACAAATCGACGTCTGTCTATGAACTAATTTTATATTATTATAACCTTGTGTTGTCATGGACAATTACTGTCGTGTTGGTCGGATACATGTATCAGTCCGCTCCATAAAGGCGGCTCACTGAATGATGTAAATAACTACAGATGTTTATCACTGCAGTCCAGGATGAGTAAAATGTTCTCAACAAATATTTGTAACAGATGGGTCAAATGGGCAGGGAAAAAACAGAAAATAGACTAAAGAAACATAGTCTCAAGCAGAGTATAGAAGTGGCAGATCCATTTTCGACCTTATCTTAACGCTGTATGCCTTGGGTGAAAAAGTATCTACACAAGATAGGAGGCAGACTGTTGCTTTTATCGACTGTAGCATGGCCTTTGTCTCCATTCCACACCTCGAATAATGGTACAGCTTGTTACATAACAGCATACACGGGAAGCTCCTGAAAGTAATAGCCAACACGTCATTTCCATCATGGACAAATTTAAGAGTACACTACCACAGCATACGCTTTTAACAATATATAACTCACTTATAGTACCACATTTATGCTATTTCATTCTGGCCTGGGGTTATCGTTATCACGTTTAGAAAAGTTACAGAAGAAAGCTATTTGGATTATAACTCAACGTAAATTTAACGTACACCCAGAGCCCCAACTTAAGCAGCTTTATCTCCAATTGTCTCGATATCTAGATCCAAATTCCAGGTAGCCATGACGATACCGGCCCAAGATAGCCTTAGTTAGGGTCACCTTTACCATGTATATCTAATTTCTGGTATATCTCCCTGCATAAAACACATCATTTTTGGAAGCACAGCTTCAGTTTTGTTACCGCGATTTTTGTTATAATTACGTTATATACATGGTGAAAATCAACGAACATTGACTTGACTTATGCTCTAGGTATGAACCGTTAAACTCCAGCTCCAAAGTGACTTATTATTCCAACTATACTACATCATCAAAATAATGCCGGACTAGAAATATTGGCCATATGATGCGTTAAAACGTAAAAACACAGTCGAGCATTCAACGTTTCGTGACATAAATGTAGGTTCCCCTCTGTGCGTAGAGCTCGTGTGCTTTACGCTTGAGACGGGCAGTCACAATACTTCTTTTGATGTGTAATTTCGTCACAAAACATCACCGATTAAAACGCTATGTCGGATGCCCGAGTCTGTACGTTTTTTTTCATGTTCTGTAAGTTTTGTATTACCAACCTCTTCTCCATGTCAAATAATTATATTGCGTCTCGAATTGAAATCCTGACAGCCTGTGAGCTATCTGGAGAGTAGCAAATTTGTTCACCGGAGCAGAAGTGGATGGCCGGCTTTATATCCCTGCATGCGCGCCTGTTCGCTGTTAGGTATACTGTGTGATGTCGACCGCGGCTCGCTAGGACGTCCGCACGCGATATAAATAAACCACGCAGTTTCATGTTGAAATTGACCCAACGAGATAAAAAACATATGCATCACAGTTTGAGCTACTTTTAGTGTTGATACTAAAATGTAAAAAAATTAAGATGGCGCATGCAAGTAGGCTACTTTAAGGTCTAGTGTTAAATCAGGGTCTAGCCTTACTGTTGATCCGGTACAAGCCACTGGTGCCTGATTAGTCCAATCTTATTCCTTATATATATTAACCAGTTCATTGAGAAGACCAAGAGTAACGGGTGTCAAGATATTTACATCAACGAAAATTGTCCGAACCTAATATGCTCCTGTGTGCAGATAGTCCGATAGTTTATATTCCCAAAGGGCGTTTACAAAAACACCTGAATGTCCTTATAGTCAATTCTGTGACCAGTATGGAATGACAATAAACGTAGAAGTTAAACTATTTCTGTTTGGCAATGATGGCCCCTTAAGAAGAAATGAAAAGCGGTACCTCGATGGAAAGGCGGTCGAGACAGTAACTTATAAATACTTAGGCATCTTAAATTCTTCGCCTCGAGTCTCAAGTGGGTATGGCTTTGAAGACATTATGTCAACAAGCGAGTAAAATTATCTTTTTACTGAATACACTGCAACGTCCATTTGGTCATTTACCATTAAACGCATCACTGAATCTGTATAATAATATGGTTGTCCCATTTCTGCGTAACGGGAGTGAAAAGTGGGGTTTTCAAGTCAGAGGTCAATGGTCAGAGGTTAAGAAAGGCCAAATAACTTTTTATAAAATTAGTTTAGGTCTACCTAGGCAGACAACTAACTCAGGCTCATTCAAGGGCAACCGATCACTGATGCCCTTTGGCGCAAGTGCCCCAAGGCAAGCCCGCTTCTCTATTGGCACAACGGTGTCCATGCTAAATTCTTTAGACGCCAGTCGGGAATCGACTATAGCTTTTGTCATAATGTGTGCTCGTACAATCAAAGAAAAGACCCCTGCTCCAACATTTCTTCGCGAAAATATAACCGAAACAACCTAGTGTTGACACATTTTCTTGATGTTAGAAGATATTACAAGGTATATAGAATACGCAAACACTATGATTGTACTTTCGGTAGAAATGAGCAATCTTGTTGATGTATTTTCTATTGAAAAATGTTGTTCAGCATTAATATTAAGACTATGTAGCATCACACCCAGAGAAAGATAAGAATAAGTACTTAATTAGGCTTATAATTAATAAAATCAGTTTATAGTAATTATTTGTTACTATTTTTTGAGGACTTGTTTTTTTCTCTAACTAAATATGGCTTGATTAATTATGTTTTAAATCAAGTACACAGCTGGACAGAGATCTGCAACAAGTTTTCATCAATCTAATATTTTACATGAAATTTATTAAATTTATTGTATGCATGATCTTGGCAGCATAGTATATGCTAACTTTATTAAATTAAATAAATACATAACTTTAATAACCTGCACATATATATTTGCATTTATATCAGGACTAGGTAAGTCACTTTCCATTAAATTATTGTCTGAGATACCTCCAACTTCTTCGTGTGGGGCCGCCCCGATAGCTCAGTTGGCTCGGGCGCGCTCGCCTTGGGCGCTCTGGCCACCTGAGAGCCTAACGGCACGTTGATCAATGGTTTGAGCCCCGCTGTGGCCATGTCTGTGTGGTCGCAGGATAAAGATCCCATGTCTTTCTTCGCAAAGAGTAGGGGGTTACCCCCGTGGACATGGCTCTACTCTCCCTTCCTTCTCCAATTGACGCGATATGGCAGAAAGTGGTTAAAGCGTCCTGAAAAACCAACCAACCGTCTCTCGTCAAAATGTGCGGCTCCAGTGCCAATGATCCCGCGTCCGTCTTAGCTTCGGTCAAATAGACGGACGCGGGCAGGACATTTTGCATCAGTTACCTTATATCTGTGACAGGCTGTAGTTTTATTTATTATTGCCGCTTTGGCGCACCATAGCGCTGCCAGTTAATGTGTTTATATGTTTAAATAGCTCAGGTTAAACTCACGTCACGTCACGTGTGCAGTCTTGCTGGACACAGGTAATCTTGGCGGCAAAGCCGAGACAGGCACAACGAACTAACTGCCGTCCAGGCAGGACGTATTATTGTCAACTTATTGAATTGCACGTGTATCCGTCACGGGACCCTAGAGGTGGAGCTGTATCCGTTCATTGGCCTGAATAAATATACAAGACTTACACCGTGTGAACTGATTATTCCCACTACCACCGGACGGTGAACACATCCCCCAGGCCGGGTTACAATGGAGCCCGACGTGGTTTCACCGGTGTAAGCAGCTCTACCTATAGGGAGGCGAGTTCATCTCTCTCAAGTCCACTGATTTGGCCAAGACGCCCGTGAGTCTTCCCCACAGATCGCACAGTGCACAGCGGTCAGATAGCCTGCACACTATAGCTCAACAACGTCAGATGTAAATTTCGGACGGTTTTGTGACATCATTTGAGCTGTTTTGTTTGATGGATGAATCAGACTGAGTCAGCCTGTTTAACTCGAGGGGAGGTAGATCTTGTGGTCTTTAAGACACTTGGTCTACCCAGAGACAACCCGGTGACAATCCTGTGACAACCCGGAGACAACCCGGAGACAACCCTGTGACAACCCGGAGACAACCCTATGACAACCCGGAAACAACCCTGTGACAACCCGGCGACAATCCTGCGACAACCCGCGGACAACTCGGAGACAACCCTCGGCCAAACTGGGGACCACCCGCGGCCAAACCTGTGACCACCTGCGGCCAATTGAGAGACAACCCGCGGCCAACCTGGTGACAACACTCCGCGAAACCCAGTGACAATACCAATCTTGAAAATCCGCTCACCAGAGACTATTCCTGAGACATTAGTGTTTCACCCACGAAGCGTTGATCACAGCTAACTCGCCGCCCCATCAGCTGTTCCATATGATTAACTACACATGAAGGTATAGTACCAATTAATTTACGTACGACTTTGCACGCTAATAACTTTAATAGAACACATATGTCGCATGTTATATAAGTATAGTCATAATTCGTACTACCGATATTTGTCATCGTCCACTGCCGATTACTATCAATATTTTTCAATGAGTTTTCTCAATTGTCATTAGTATTATTTGATTTTCTCGCAAGAGTGGAGGTTTTTTGAATATTTGATTTTGAGGAAACCAATTATTGGTGTTCTGGAGATTGGCTGAATTCAATTGAGGAGTCGTACGGTTTAGATATATATCTTGTTGGTGGTGTTATAGAATAATAATATTAGGTTCTTGCATAATTAAGTTACTAAAACCAAGAAGTATAATAGATATAAGTATTATTGTTTAAGGTAATCACTGGCACTTATAGTTAAGGAATAAGTTTTTGCTGGTAATTAATATTTAGGTATTAACCTCAGACCCATAGTTGACTTAGACATTGTTAATAAACAATAGTGAAGTAGTTAGTACTTACTAACTAGTAATAAGTTAAGCAAATAATTATATTAACTATTATTTAGTAATTAAGAAGATAGATACTTCACAAGTTAGTTAGGTTAATAATATGTATCTATTTAGTTAGTATAATCACTTAGTATAATTAATTAGTTTCAGTAATTAAAATAATTAGTTAATATAATTAGTTAATTAATTAGATCAATTAGTCGCTTTCCCGAGGTGGGATTACCGATTCAGACATGGCAACAGCGCCTGTTCCTGAGTGGGAAAGATGTTTATGGATCCAATGAATATCTCCCGAATCCAAAGAGTCAGAATTTTGGTATTTTCACGATGAATTTGTCTCAGAAAGACCTTCGAGAAGTATCTTCAGAGAAGATAATGCTTATATTGTGTACCCAACCCTGCGACATGCTGAAATCGCTTTAGCAAAACTACACAATAAGTGTTTCCACAATACGGTTCTTAGTATTCGATTACTACCACGGGATTTGTACAGTAAAATCCAAAGCTTGCTAGGTCAACAGGTTTCCTCTGTTGATTCAATAATAACAATGCTGAAGGGTCTTTCTGCATCAGAGAAAGAGATAATAGTTCAAGCTGTTCAGTCGGATTCTGAGATTGACATATCTGAAAGATCCAGGACCCCTAGAACTTCTAGAGTGCAACACTCTAGCAACACAGTCCTTGATTCGCATCCTCGCCCTCATCCCATCCCTACGCCTCATCCCTTTCCTCACCCAGTTCACACAACTCATCCAGTCCCTATGCCTCATCCCTTTCCTCGCCCAGTTGATACATCTCATCCAGATCCTACCTCTCATGCCTTTCAAAAGCCTGCTTCTCTCCCTCGTCCTTTTCCATACCCAGCTCCTGTCCCTCCTCCCTTTCGCCCACACTTAGTCCCTAATTCTCATCAACATCGTAATTATCAACCTCCGGTATTACCCATGTCAGGATTCCCACAACATCTTAAAATTTCTGCTAATTTAAGCCTGGAGACGTGAGGTACGGACAGTGGTGGACTCAGGCTTGTACCCTGAACCACAGATACTTACCGCAATCCATCGTTCACTTAGGGGACAAGCAGCTGATGCTGCGATGTATAGCTTAGGGCCTCTGACAGTAGATGCCACTCTTGAGACAATGGACAAACACTTTGGTGACGTACAGCCTCTCAGTGAAATTCTGAAGAAATTCTGGACGGTCTCACAGGGAGAACAAGACAGTGTTACGTCGTGGGCTTGTAAAATACAAGATTTGATGGCCAGGATTCGCCAGCAGGATCCGAATGTAACAATGGAACATGCCAACAACATGTTAAAGAACAAGTTCTGGTCAGGTTTGTCGGATACAAATATCCGAATGGGACTTCGCCATCAGATGTTACCTTCGTCCTCCTTTGAGGATATCTTAGTTTCGGCACGCATCATTGAGTTGGAGTTAACGCCAAGAGCACAGCTTAACCAAGCCATTAAGATTGACACAGCTAACGCGAAGACTCTAGGAAAGATCTTCCAGGCCCAAGAGACGATGATGACTGAATTTAAAATAATGCAGGATAAATTACATTGTCTTCAGGAGAAAATGAAATCGAGAACAGAAACCAATAACAATCAACAGGACATAACAAACATGACTCGTAACACGACAACTAATGGCCAATTGCCCTCACAGGGAGACTCTAACCCCGACCGTCGTGTAATGCAGGACTTCAGTAATACTGTCCCCAATAGCCAAGATCCCAGAACGATGAGGTCCAGACAGCCGTTCAATGGTCATTGCTACAAATGCAATCAGTGGGGCCACTGTAGAGCCAGATGTCCTTTAAACTAGTATCAGCAAACATTGGGGGACGAATGTTTGGTGTTCAAAAGAACAGTCCCGTATCCAGTCGTCTCGTGGGAAGAGCTAACGAGACCGAGATCATGATTGAAGGCAAGATAGCCTCTGCCCTGTTAGATACTGGGTCAATGATAAGCACACTAAGTGAAAGCCTGTGTAAGGAATTACAGCTAGAAATGCTGAAGAAAAGCCACTGAATAGTTTACTTCGCGTAGAAGGTGCCGGAGGACACGGGTTGTCCTACTCGGGTTACACGGAAGCCGCTTTACGAATTCCAGAGCTAGATGTACAAATCGACACACTGTTTCTCGTTGTACCCAATGTAGAATATCATGCCAGGGTACCAGTACTTATAGGAACCAATGTATTAGAGATTGTGAAGAATGAACAAGAGCGAAAGGGCCACTTTAGAGATACCACCTTACCGTCATGGGGTTTGGCTTTCACATCATTAAACAGACACCAACAACTCACCAGACGGAATGGGAGCATTGGTGTTGTGAAAGCGACGAAATCTATCTCAATTCCGCCTCGATCATGCACAGTTATACACGGATTCAGTCGCGTGTCTGCTCCCTGCATGAACATTAATGTTTTACTCGAGGAGGAAACACGTTGTTCTCTCCCAGGTGGCCTTGTCATAGCCCCTACAGTTGTACAGTTACAATCTGGTTGCACTACCAATAGAATTGGAGTTAAAGTGACAATTTTTTCTGATCGCGAACTGACGGTTCCTGCTAAAACAACTCTTTGCGAAGTACATCATGCAGACGTTGTATCACAATCTCAAGAAGATGACACGATTGGGTCTCACCAAGATGTGCATCACAGTGAGTCACAGGTCGATAGAAATGAGAATGATGGTCTTTCTTGCCATGTTTGACAGTTTGAAGGAACATCTCTCAGATAGTCAGGTATCTCTGGCTCAAACGATGTTATTGAAGTGGAAAACAGTATTTTCTCAAAGTGATATGGATTTAGGACACACGCAGAAGGCTGTACATCGAATAGTATTAACAGATGACAAGCCTTTTAAGGAACGTCACCATAATGTCCCGTTTAGCATGATAGAAGAAGTAAGGAAGCACTTGCGGGAAATGCTAGACCTAGGGGTCATTCGCAAATCGAACAGCCCTTATTCTTCTAATGTTGTACTAGTGAGAAAGAAGGACCAGTCACTCCGCTTTTGCATTGATCTTCGTAAATTAAATTCCATCACAGTAAAAGACTCGTATGCCTTACCTCGCATAGAGGATACCTTGCAAGCGCTGCAAGGGGCCAAGTGGTTTAGTGTCCTTGACCTAAAGAGTGGGTATTGGCATATAGACTTAGAGGAAGATGACAGACATAAAACTGCATTTACTGTGGGTAATCTGGGATTCTTCGAATGTACGCGTATGCCATTTGGATGTACAAATGCACCTGCTACGTTTCAGAGACTTATGGAAAATTGTATGGGAGACCTGTATCTGACATATTGTCTCCTCTATTTAGATGACGTAGTGGTATTCTCAAAGACATTTGACGAACACATATCTCGCTTGGAAGCAGTCTTTCAACGACTGAAAGAAGCCGGACTGAAGCTAAAGGGGTCGAAGTGTCGATTCTTTCAGAAAGAGATCAGTTACCTGGGACACACGATCTCAGCAGATGGTATTAAGACCGATGAAAGCAAAATTGAAGCCGTTATTCAATGGCCCGAGCCTAGGACTGTCAAACAAGTTCAAAGCTTTCTCGGGTTTGCTGGATACTACAGGAGATTTGTGCCAAACTTCTCCAAGATAGCTAGGCCTCTCCATGATTTGACAAATGGAGGGACACACAAACATAAGAAAGGCAAACGCCCGAGTAAACCAGTCACAAAGTTTATCTGGGGAACAGAACATCAACAGGCTTTTGACCAACTGAAACTCCTTCTTTCAACAGCTCCAGTTCTGGCATTCGCCGATTTCCAGAAACCCTTTATACTACATACGGACGCTAGTGGTGATGGTCTGGGAGCTGTCCTGTACCAGCAAATTGGTGGACGAGAACGCGTTATTGCTTACGCATCTCGAGGTCTATCCAAGTCAGAGCGAAACTATCCTGCTCACAAGTTGGAATTTTTAGCTCTAAAATGGTCCATTTGTGAAAAGTTTCATGACTATTTGTATGGCTCGCCTTTCACTGCTTACACAGACACTAATCCCCTCACGTGAGCAAAGCTGGATGCGACGGGTCATAGGTGGGTGGCCCAATTGGCTAACTACGATTTCAACATTGTGTATCGAAGTGGGAAATCCAATGTCGACGCAGATTCACTATCCCGCATTCGTTGGCCAGAAGTCTTGTCACATGAGATATCTAGCGCATCGGTTGCAGCGATTCTAGTTGCTGAACAACACTGTCACCCCCTAGTGGAGACATTGTTGTGCAATACCCAAATTCTTGACGAAGAACTAACAGAGAGCGTATTAGCATCCATGTCTCTTTCCGATTTGGCAACAGGCTCAGAATAAGGATCCAGTTATCAAGGAAGTCATTTGTCGGTTGACAACAAATCCGTTTGCAAACTGTGAGTCTCGAGAAGGGAAGCTCCTCCTTCGAGATAAAGATAGCTTGTTTCTTCGTGAACATGTGTTGTTAAGAAAAAGAGTCGTTGATGGTGTAGACATGGTACAATTGGTTTTGCCTCATGCATATCGTTTGTCGGCACTAAAAGGTTGCCATGATGAAGTAGGTCATTTGGGACGTGACCGCACTGCAGCTCTGTTAAGAGACCGCTTCTTTTGGCCAGGTATGACAGCAGATGTAAGTGCGTATATCGGGAAGTGCCCGCGGTGTCTACGCAGAAAGACATTGCCAAACCAGCGCGCTCCGTTGGTAAGCATACAAACGTACCAACCGTTAGAACTGTTGTGTATAGATTTCCTGAAAGTCGAACGGTCTAAAGGAGGGATCAAAAATATCCTGGTCGTAACAGACCATTTCAGTAAATATGCTCAGGCGTATCCTTGTAAAAATCAGACGGCTACTACCACTGCCAAAGTGCTGTACGATAATTTCGTTCGACATTATGGATTTCCAGCCAGAATTCACTCTGATCAGGGCAGAAACTTCGAGTCCAAAATAATTAAGTCTCTGTGTGACCTGACAGGCATTGCCAAGAGTCGTACTACGCCGTATCACCCAATGGGAAACGGACAATGTGAACGTTTCAATCGTACACTGTTAGATATGCTTGGCACTCTACCAACTGAGTTGAAAGACGATTGGAAGACACATGTAACAGCACTTGCTCATGCCTACAATTGTACGCGACATGACAGTACTGGCTACTCACCATACTTACTAATGTTCGGTCGTCATCCTCGCTTACCAGTGGACCTATTGATGGGTCTGGACGAAGTCCAAGGTGAGAAGGAGAAAGGTGTCCCTTATGGTCAATATGTCAATCGTTTAAAACAGAGTCTAGAGAAGGCGTATAAACTGGCCCTAGCCAAAAGTAAAGACAGTAAGGAAAGACAAAAAGAGTGGTATGATCATCGCACCCGGGGCGCCGTTGTCGCCAAGGGTGATCGTGTCCTCATAAGGAATGTAGCGTTCACTGGGCCTCACAAGCTGGCTGATCGCTGGCAGGAAGAAGTCTATGTCGTTATCGAGCAGCCAGATCAAACTATTCCAGTTTTCATTGTGGAACAGGAGAGTATGCCAAGACGTCGGAAGACACTCCATCGCAATCTACTTCTACCTATAGGAACCGTTGATGATGTCTTGGAAGCAAGCAAGACTTTTCCAATAAGAGTACAAGTAGAAACACCGACAGTACTACACCCCGAGGTTTCGCCTGAGACATCCGACGGAAGCGATAGCGAAACCATTTCAGACAACGAATCTAGATTACTGCCGACAAGACTGACCCCAATATCGTTACCGACACGACAAACCCCGATACCGACACGACAAACTTCAATACCGACACGACAAACCCCGATCCCGACACGACAACCACTGTTAAGGACGCGACGAAGACCTATACCTTCCCCGCGTAGGAGCATTCAGCGATCTGCAGGGAGTCCATCTGTGTTAGATTCCATAGAAGGGGACTCAGAGAGATCAGGCCCACAGAATAGTACTGAACCAGAACGGTTCGAGATAGGCCAACCTGAATTGGGAACGAGGGCTGAAGACTCTTCTGAGTCGGGGACCGATCAGAACAGTAGTGGTGCCGAGGAAAATGTTCAAAGCACAAGTCCGACTGCTTCAATGGCAAACACACCTAGACCGTTGCCGAGGCGATCGCTGCGAACTCGTAGACCCCCTGTTTGGATGTCACATGATACGTATCAGTTGAATCAGACAACCCCCTACCCTGAACCCTTACAACAGCGTGTTCAGTTACTCAAGGAAATTGTCAAAGTGATCCTTGGGAAGCCATAATTTTCTATTCGTACTGATCAAGAATTGTAATCACAATAGAGGAATCGTAGAGGTTACTTTGTGAGTTACATTCCTCGAACCATTTCTCTTAATGAGGTGGTTTAATGTAAATATAGCGTATTATTTGTTTGTGACATGGTGCCTTATGCCAAACTACCCCGCTCGCTCGATACATCCCGCTCACTAGTTAAGTCCTGTTCGAGTGTTTATTTGGTCGTTGATCCTCGTCATTACGTCTTCAGTCACTAAGTAGCGTTAGATTTAGTTTAGTGTCAGATACGTAATGTTATTATTACCTAGTTAATGTCGAAGACGACATTTGCTTGTGGGGGGGAATGTGTGACAGGCTGTAGTTTTATTTATTATTGCCGCTTTGGCGCACCATAGCGCTGCCAGTTAATGTGTTTATATGTTTAAATAGCTCATGTTAAACTCACGTCACGTCACGTGTGCAGTCTTGCTGGACGCAGGTAATCTTGGCGGCAAAGCCGAGACAGGCACAACGAACTGAACTGCCGTCCAGGCAGGACGTATTATTGTCAACGTATTGAATTGCACGTGTATCCGTCACGGGACCCTAGAGGTGGAGCTGTATCCGTTCATTGGCCTGAATAAATATACAAGACTTACACCGTGTGAACTGATTATTCCCACTACCACCGGACGGGGAACACATCCCCCAGGCCGGGTTACAAATCAGAGGGTTTTATCGACTTTTACCTAGGTTTGAACTTAATACGGCATAGAAAATATTAGAAACTTAAGTTACCGAGAGACATAGTAAACTTGTTCGGGAGCATGACATTTCAGAAAATAATTAATAAATATGTCATAATTATGTTATCCCTATCGTTAATACTGGCAATGCAATTGCAGCCATTGCCAGTAGATTCCCTACATTACGATGTACATGTCCAATGACATCATAGCGTCCTCCCCTGCTCTTCGGCCCAGTTAGGTGGAAGAGAGAAGAGGTAGAGGCTATTCCAAGATGGAATAGAGAGCGGAAGCTAAATATGCAATATTCGCTCAGTGTGATCAATAGGTTTAAGGGGTAAATGCATTGAAAAGAAACAACGAAACAAATTAAGTGAAACATATGTAAGACCTTATTTTTTTTTATTTGAACGTATCTGTCTGTTAATGTTGGGCGATAATATATGGATGTGGGCGATAAGTTGAGCGGGGAGGGAGAGGGGGGGGGGCGGGGGGGGGAGGCGGCGTGGGGGAGGGAGGGGTTAGGCTGTTGTTCATTACATTACGTAATGCATTAAATTACATTAATGCATTACAATGCGTTTGCTGTGGGGAGGTATACATAAATCACACGAACTTAACGCGTGGTATTTGGCCGGCCCATTATAGATCCATTCTTCATCCGGATGTCAGTGTCGGCAAATAGCGCGCAATTAAGTGCTGTTAACCCATTGTACCTACGTAAAGATAAATTGTATTTTATCTTATCTCACAGTTAGTGACGCTGTGACAATTACAGGGGTGGATCCATGGATCTGAAAGGGGGGCGGGCGTCCATGAAAACGAACGGGGGCGGGGGTTGGTCCACGTCTCAGATGGCCTTATAAAGTTTGCATTGAAAAACGGCCTCAAAAACGGTGGGGGCGGACTCCCTGGCCACCCCCCTCCACGCACCTCCTGGATCCGCTTATCAATTTATATGCCGAAGGGAAAGGTAGCTTGGAATTCAGAAAATCCACACCCTTTGGGACCATCCAGTTTGCACCATATACAGGGTCGACACATGTTTTACTGAAGCCAAGTTCATTGGCGCAGTCTGAGTGTGGCGTGTCGTCCCTGGGGCCGCCGCGGTTGATTTGCCTGCATGGCTCTGGGCGTAAACGCGTGACTCATCACGAGGAGACCGCGTGGCTTGGGGACCTGGGGGGCGGAGGTGGCGGGGTTAGGAGGGGGAGAGCTGGGGTGGGGGGCGGAGGGGGTAGGAGGAAGGTTGGGGGCGGAGGAGTAGGAGGGGGGTGGTGGGTGGAGGGAGTAGGAGGGGGAGGGGGGGTGTGTATGGATGGCGTAAGGGAGTCGGTTTTATGGCATCTCCGGGAAACCGAAACTCACACATTGGTAAGTAGTTTGGGAAATTGCACCAACTGGACCAATAACGGCCGTCGCCCATCGGGACGCCTTACCTGGTCTCCTCGGCCTGGACTGAATCTCCGGGAAACAAGGATAAATCACTCCTAGCTGACGACTTTTATAATGTTGAAACAATAACAGAATACTCATAACTTACGTCTAAAATGTATATATAATATATATATCCTGATAATATTTATAACAAAAAAAAACACTCCGCCAAGGCCTGTACTTATATACATGAAGTTTCTGTAGCGCTGTAGATTTTTCCATTAGTTTTATGCACCAGGTGACATAGTAAATGGACGAAGGCCGACAATCGGTTTGTCAGTAAATCAATTCCGCAATCAAATGTCAAATATTGTCAAAATTCAGCATGATTTGCGACATGCATAATATTTATATTGCGCATTGGTTCAGAAATGGGTTAATAATCATCAGCACACATTTCCCAATTAAATCATATCCACCCATTTAGGAGAGAGCACACGAGGATATTTGTAATGCGATAACCCAATGTGCCACGAGATGCACTTATATCATATAATTTCATCTTCTGGCAAAGAAAAACGTTGTAGCAAAATTATACCGTGACTGTGAAAGGTTACAATCGTTTTCAAAGGCGACTGTCTCTGACCGTTGGATGGTTGTATCCCGGGTCTGATGTTGACATGCGTCTCTTCAGATGAGTGCGAGAAATGCTGCGAGACGAGTGTTCTGTAATTGATACCTTTATTGACATAAATCTGATACGTACATTGAATCACAACTGTAGAAAACCCACTTCTAACAAATTTAGTTTAGCTTGAAGCACCGCTAATGCATTTACGTAAATTACGGATGCAAAGGTAAGTCCATTGTTTCGTATACGGCGATATTTAGGCGTATGCTACACAGATTTGTTACAAACAATTCGTCAGCTCTTGTCTTGTTCACCGATTAAGAAATGAAAAAAAACTGGTTTAGCAGTGGAACATATTTTACCCCAAAAATGTCTCGGCTACAATCCCACACAAATCTGAAAGGTACCTTACAGCGTGGCACCGGCACCCCCTTTTTAGGGCCGTAATTTATACCATTTAACATATGAAAACCTATCCAGCATATCTGGACCCGACCCTGACCCGGCCCCCAACCTATCCGGATTTTCTGGATCCGCCCTTGTATGATACAAATCATGAATGGTATTACTATTTCAACGCAATATAAACAAGCGAACCGCCAAGGCCTCTATGCATAGGGAACTATAAGCAGAAAAGTTAATTTGATACCAATCAGCATCTTCGAGTACATATCGGAAAACCGAAAACGAAAGGCAGCGAAGGGGGGAAAGGGGGCACTACATATGGTTATGTATGAACAGATGCCCAAAATGACTTCTTTATTCGCCTTTTTTTCTCTCCATCCCAGAAGCACAAATCTACAATTTCTCTCGATGTGCCCATATGAGAGGGATTTTTTTTCTTCCAAATTGGTGTTCATGACTACATAATCCCGTTGATATCGAAAATGTTCCAATAAGTCACCTCCAGAGATGTTGTCATGAATGTCGGTGTCTACTTTAGATGTGTTTTTTTTCACCACTAATTTCTGTCAGTGTCTATTTTAGATGCCTTTTTAACCACAAAGGCAGCAGCAGCAGAGAAAAAACCCGACATTTTGCATCGAATTAATAACGCCGGGTAGCGACCGGTGGCGCTGGTGGTAGACTCGTTTCCGCATAGGCCTGGTTATCGTATGCTTGGCCAGAGGAGGGGACATCCGGAGCTCTCCGTCGGCAACAGAACGCTTTCTCCATCATCGACCTTAAGGTTGGCGTTCTATAAATAACTACGGCGACAACTATCAGGGTGATCCACATCAGGACCATTATGACCCACACAATCGCCAGAATGGCGTCATTGCCATGGCTACTGTTATCGCTGCAACTGTTGTCGTCTGCAAATAAACCAAACAAACAATATAGACCGGGTGTAGCTACGGTCGTTGGTAGCTTCAACATCATACAAAGACGCAACACAAGAATAGTACTTCGTATATTACTTCCCTTGGTATAATTGTAAAAAGAAAGGTATTGTAAGTTAAACGTAATGCTAAGAACGTTATTTTTCCTTCGGAATATTGCTCTAGCAGAAAACAAGGGATCGTCTTTCAAGAGAGCTGACAAGTCCACGAATTTACCATATATATATATCAATTTATTTCAATGAAGGCAAACCACTAAAGGACCCCCTAGTCATAAAACGGCTCCATTTATTACATGCACAATCATCTACCCATGTTGACATCTATTTCATCCCCTTACCGATGGGACAGGGCAGATATAGGAGACGGTTGTGAGAGATGTCAATGATAGTCTTGTTCATCAATATCTGGTCCCTGAGAGCGGTCTCGAAGAGCCACGCTGAGATCGCGTACGGCGAGGCCGACTGGGAGATCTGCGAGAGGTACGCGGCGATGACGCCGGTAACGTGGGGAGCAGCCATGGAGGTGCCACTCATACTTTTAGTGGCGCTACTCCCCCCGATGGCCGTTGACAAGATGTCCTGTCCCGGGGCGAAAATGTCCACACATGGTCCGTAGTTCGTGAAGTCGGTCATCTGGTCATTGATGTCAGTGGCGCCAACGGTGATGACACCAGAGAGACGCGCGGGAGATACCAAACATGCGTCCTGGAATTTATTTCCGGCGGCGACGACGAAAGGTATTCCGACGTCGATACAAGCGATGATGACGGCTTCTTCGGCGTAATTTATGCCTTGGAAGCTAAACGTTCCTCCGAGGGACATGTTTATGACAACTTTAGGCTTCTTCCCATTGCCGGCCGCCAATTTGTCGATATACTGGCTGTACACCCACACAATGCCTTCTATGATACCGGCGCTATCCCCCGCACCTTGCCGATTCAAAACCTTAAGAAGACAAACAAGGAAGTTTGTTTTATTGGTACCGTAAGACGAGTTGCCATTATGCGATAAAGGCTCAGGAATATCATGAAGTTTATGTGAGGCCAAGAAACGCCCTGGGTTATTTCCGAAAGTAGGCGAGCTTACCTTGACTGCTATGACCCTGGCTTTCTTAGCCACTCCGTACGTCTTGGAGGCCACAGTCCCGGCCACGTGGGTCCCGTGACCGTCAAGGTCAAGGTCACCCTCGTGCATCAACCCCTCTATCGTGTACCCCCACACCGCCCGCCCCTCAAAGTCCACGTGGTCGACATACACCCCGGAATCAATGACGTAGACATCAACTCCTTCCCCGACATTCTCTGGGTACAAGTAGGCGGCAGATTCATAAGATGTCGGAGTGTCGACAGCCGTTATTCTGCTGAGTCCCCACACACTGCGGCCTGAAAGAGACAGAGGACAATTATTTGACTAGAGTCCCCACTATGAATCACTTATAGACTGATAGCTGCCTATACTTCAACATGGAGAACATGTGTTTGTTTGTCCATAAAACTGAAGTCTCGCTGCCTGATCATGAGAACTGTATAGCCCTATAAACCCACCCCTTGGCGCTTGGCTCTTGCGCAGGTGGTCCGGTTCCCTGTCTCTGTCTTTGCTTAACATATACGTCACGCATGTGTCACAGATAGTCAGGATACCAGTGTGCACAGAGATTCTAAACTCGTTCCGAACTGGTGTTTCGTTTGTTTGTCCCTAAATAAGTAAATCAGAAGTCTTGGCAAACAAGACTTTATAGCCTTATTCAATGTACGTTTAAAAAGATGATAGTGTATGGTAGACGATGCGAATGCTTGGTTTTTCTTTATCATGGGACGGCTTGGAAGGCGGTGTGATTGTTTGGTTGAACATGACCGTAGGGGGACTTTTAATTGGTAGACCGCGTCCATGTTTAACAAATATATCTATGCATGTATTTTATATGTATTATAGTTCGTGCATGTTCGTACATTACTGAGCACCGGTATACACGGGTAGTTACAAGGCTTAGCAAAGAAACAAAAACATAGCCAATGGCGCTTCCTTACAGTCAACTGTTATCGCTGACAAGACGACTGGCTAATCAATGTATTAGTTAGAAGTTCTCAGCAAATCAATGGTTGCTGATAGCAAACTTATTTCATTCTTTTATCCTTTCACATTTTAATTATTGTCCCGTTTTGTGATATGGAAAATATGCGTAAGTGAAAAGATACAGGATCGTGCATTGAGGTATGTTTTTAATGACTTTAGATCAGGATACTCAGATTTGAGGAAGAGAGAGGGTAGACCATTGTTATATGTTGAACGACTGCTCGGTATAACATTAGAAGTTTGCTAGGTGGGGCCCAGTTACCTTTCTGACATGCATAACTTAAGGGAAAGACAACGTTAGACAACAGCTTATGGCCAAAATTCAGTGAAGTATCAAGGCAGCAAGCTATTATTAAACAAATATGCTGAACAAGCAACCAACAAAGTTAGCCAAATCTGCCAAGCAATTCAAAACACTGCTGTCAACCTCGGATGTATCTTGTGTGACTGCAATTCGTGCACATTATGCAACATAGCTAAGGTTTAAAGAGATGAACGGTTGTTATATTTTCATCATCATATATACATATATCTCATCAGGTCATGTTATTTTATCATGGTGAATAGCACTTGTGCTAATGCGTATTGTTGACTTTCACATACCGACGTTAAACAAAACTTTATTTTATCTCAAGACAGAGCACTTGGCTAGCGAACACTTGAGACGATCTTATCCACGTCACGACCCCTAGACACTGCATGCCGGCCTTTTGTCAATAAATCACGCACTCCGCGCAGGTTTCGTGATGTGCCATGATCCTTCGCACTAAGGCGTCTATGGCAAGCTATTTGTGCCATATAGTAGCTGTTCCAAGTGCTTGGTTCGTCATGCCCGTGAAAGAGCTTGACGGACGATGTTAATGTTTGGTTATCATGACAGACGGAGGCGAGGGGTGGGGGGGGGGGGTCGTCGAGTCCCCAAATCACGACAATAATAGCAATTTTGTCAGCAGGGGCGTGTGCATCAATCCTTGTTGAAAGGTGGGGGGGGGCACAATAAAAGAAAAGACGACCCCGGGGGTTGGGGGGGGGGGGGTTCTTGCGAACGGGGGTGGGGGCGGGAGGCTGGACAAAACTGCGACCACGGACTCCATTATCGTTTTGGACCACAGGGGTGCACAGACATACTTTATGGCCCTTTGCCCCACCCCTTGGACAAGCCCATGCTTTGAGTTATACATATGTAAGATATACACATAATCATAGACATAATTGATATGCCCTTTCAGTTTTCATTTCATTTCATTTCATTTCATCTTGGTTCAACTTAACTATTGTCACGGGTCGGGCGTTCGTTAATGTAGCATCACGCCCAGTGGCAAGCCTCACGCATGATGTATTACCCATTTTGAGTCCTGTACATTTCAGGCAAGCGGTCCTGGTTGAGGGAGTATATTACGAGTTAGATGATCTGTGTGTTTGGTCTAAATGACCATTTTCTCGTGACTAGTGAACGCATGTGATAGGTCATGTTTTGTGTGGGATGGGTGGCGATCGGCCAATCCGGGTTGGTATGGGTGCGGCTCCCCAGTAGATATGTTGCCAGGTAGAGAGGGTGAGACAGAGGGTGACCGGAGAAAAGACCTGTGCCCTGCGGCCTGCTGTGTGCTGACTGGCGTCGTGCTGTCTGCTGACGGGTTTCTTCGCTACCGGTGTCGTCCGCGTGAATAAGTGTCCCGCTACCGGTGACACCCGCGTGACTTGTTGGTGAATTTATGTATGTATGACTTTGTGAATAGTTGAATAACAAAACTGTAAAAACCAACGGTTGTATTTGTCTATCCCACCGCCTTGATCCCAATCTTGTCACGTGACAACTAGGTTAGGTTGCCTAAAACGCCACCATTTCATGCGCCGCTCTCCCAGTTTGGAGTTGACAGTAGGTGGGGTCGATGTTTGCTTAGCGTCCGTACATGCATAAGAAAAGCCTTTGCCCGAAAGGTATATATTTTCACTATAGCGCACAAGGACAAAACTGGTCATACGTAGGTTATACGCAGATAGCGTACCAAGATATTCTGGGAGCGGGGACTATGCTATCAAAAAACGTAACCTGCGACATATAATATAAAACCCGTGCTTGGGTCGGTTGGCTGGTTTTAAATAGGGGGCTACACATAAGGCATGCAAGTGAATCTCGTTTTATATGTGCGATAACTCACGAGATCCGGTGTTGGTGACAACGACGTTATATATGAGACCTAAATTTTTCACTGCGCAGCTCACTCGCTTCCTCCTTGATAAATCAGAAAACTGTCATCCTAGTCACCATTTGGGACGTGGAGCCAGCGGTGGGCGCGGCTAGAAAAGGGTGGCCGGGTCCCTTTTGGAGCTGTATGAAATCCAAATAAGCACCTGTTAACTATCTAGTTACAATATGTTGGTGGAAAATACTTTGAACTTGTATTTTGCCGTATCAATAAGTCCGTTCAGTAAAGTTGGCGCACTGCAGAAAGCTGAATATCCTATATTTGGGCCCGCCTGACAGTGTTGCCGACGAGCCGCATTAGAGCTGACAAGCGAAAAAGCCACAATTAGCGGAGATGGGGATTAAAGGGTTTTTGTTTTCGACAGATCGATTGATCTCGTTCAAATTGAATAATTATTGAACACATATTTAATGTTTGTTAGCATTATACTAGTTGATGCATATGGATAATTTTATGAGCAGATATGATTTGTCCACATGAGCTCAATAATTCTTGTTATATATAGACTGCGTTAAACTTGTTACACAGTTTGTATTGGCGCAATGGCCTGACAACGACGCGGTAATGTAAGTATAATGACAGCATTAAACTTGTTATACGGTTTGTATTGGCGCATTGGCCTGTCAACCACGATGTAATAATAAAATCGTTAAAAATGCTTAACAGTTGTCTGCTTCATTTCTGTGAGTGCACCATAATGTTCGTTTAATGTTCTGGGAAGTTTCGCTCGCAATATTTGCCAAAAACATATATTAAGAAAACTTTCCCGAAAAACAATCCAGGAACGTTTCTTCGTAATATTCCCGTAACATTGGCGAAATATTCGGAGAATATTTGGAGAATATTATTTTGTTACCTGGGTAGATCTATTTTACTGCGAAGGATTTTATCACAGTTTTATCCAAATGAAAAATGTCCAGGATTTGAAAAATGATAAGTAAGCTTTATTTTAATAAAGCTTTAAATAGGGATATTATTTATAAAAATTAAGCAAATGTTTAATTGTAATGACTTAAACATTGTGCCATTATTCTATATAAATCCTCAATCCTGTCCTATGTATTTAGCAAATATTTGTAATTTGTACCTTCGTTTTTGTCTGGAATATATTACACCTAGATATAAATCAAAGCTGGTGAGAAATAAACATGCATAGTACATATGTTTTTATTTATGATTAATTCTTTTTCAATTTGCCAAAACAAGTTTTTTTTCTAATACTGGAAAGGCAAACAGTGAAGTTAATATACCAATAAAACATTTCACATTATGTAAATATGAATTAGACAAGAATACAAGTACGTAGTTGCAAAAGGTCAATTAAATCTAAAAAGAAATGATGAGTCAACAGACTGCATAAAACCATGAAAAGGAGTACTATTCAAATAAACTTTGGGAATTTGCAAATGCCATAAATAATGTTTGTTATCACGAAAAGAAGAAAATTGATGATTATTATAGCCTATTGAACTGTAATGTTCATTTATATTTTATATGTTGTAAACTGATCTTTTCAAATAATGGAACACATTATAATATATACTGAGCATATGTAAACTGAAAAAAACTGGATTTATTATCCTAACTTTTATGCAACGTATGAGCAAACAAGTAGTAAATAATATATGTTTCCTTGTGAGTAATTTCTTTTATAAAGTAACAACAAAGTATAATTTAAATAATCAAGATTAAAAGAAAATGTTAAAGTTAAAGATTCAAGCTGAACTAAAGCTATCAGTAAGCTGAACATAGACATATCAGCTACACAAACTATTAATTTTCATCAACACAAGTCTCCACTTATAAAAAGTTAAACACAAATTGAAACTTTTTGTATTATAAATTAAGGCTTCATTCCAGCATTCCCATATAGAACAAGCATAGTTCACTTATTTTTGCTAGCATATGCGAAAGGAGCCGTTAAACTGAGGTATGACTGAAGCCAACTGCACACATGCATATACTTGGTTTTAGGACACCAGATTTAATTAGAAATGCTACACAATTTGATCCAAAGCATTATTATAAATGCATGTAAGCTTATACTGTTCGAATGTAAAGTGGCACTACTAGGGCCCCAGAGGGGCTTTTTCGACACGGCGACACGGCGATTTTAAAAATCGACAACGCGACATTGGGGTTGTCTTAGAATCGACATGCGACATAAGACTTAGCGACACGCGACATGGAACTTTTGTTAAAATCGACACGCGACATAGACCTTTTGTTAAAATCGACACGCGACATGGACCTTTTCTTAAAATCGACACGCGACATGGCTACCCCCCCTCAGGAGCCCTACTACTGGTCTAGTTTGTGGTTTCGTGGTTTGTGGTTTGTGAAATTGTGTGTCAAAATACCCATGAAAACTATGAATGCAAAAACACTGAAGTTCAAAGTGTCATCTATACGGAAGTCTATTAGGGCCATACATTTTTTAAATTTTGATCAATTTTTTTACGGAGCTTTAAAATCATAAAGGAATTATTTCCACCGGGAATAAATGATTTAAACCGGGAATAAATTATTTTAACCTGGAATTAATTATTTCCACGGGGAACAATTTTTTTTCACTGGGAATAAATTATTTAAACCGGGAATTAATTATTTCCACCTGGAATTAATGATTTAAACCGGGAAAAAATGATTAAAACCGGGAATTAATTATTTCCACCGGGAATAAATGATTAAAACCTGGAATTAATTATTTCCACCGGGAATAAATGATAAAAACCTGGAATTAATTATTTCCACCGGGAATAAATTATTTAAACCAGGAATAAATTATTTCCACCGGGAATAAATGATTTAAACCAGGAATAAATTATTTCCACCTGGAATTAATTATTTCCACCTGGAATTAATTAACTCCGGTGGAAATAATTAATTCCAGGTTTAATTAATAATTCCAGGTGGAAATAATTAATTCCAGGTTTTAATAATTTATTCCCGGTGAAAATAATTTATTCCCGGTGGAAATAATCAATTCACGGTAGAAATAATTAATTCCAGGTGGAAATAATTAATTCCAGGTGGAAATAATTAATTCCAGGTGGAAATAATTTATTCCCGGCTTAGATCATTTATTCCCGGTGGAAATAATTTATTCCCGGTGGAAATAATTAATTCCAGATTTTAATAATTTATTCCCGGTGGAAATAATTAATTCCTGGTGGAAATAATTAATTCCCGGTTTTAATCATTTTTTCCCGGTTTAAATCATTAATTCTAGGTGGAAATAATTAATTCCCGGTTTAAATAATTAATTCCCGGTTTAAATAATTAATTCCCGGTTTAAATAATTAATTCCCGGTGGAAATAATTAATTCCCGGTTTTAATCCTTTATTCCCGGTGAAAATAATTCCTTTATGGTTTTAAAGCTCCGTAAAAAAAATGATCAAAATTGAACAAAATGCATGGCCCAAATAGGCTTCCGTACATCTACCAATACATGGACACTAAGATGTTAGTTACTTATTTAAGACACGCGAAAGACGAATTGCGACCCACCCCTTGTTTGCCTCGCCGACCGCGCAGCTTGCCTGATTCGACATCCTATGTCGTAACTAGTATGACAGCTCTCTGCGCGCGATATCAATTGTTACGCGCACTGAACAAAAAGCAGGTGTTCGTTTGTTTACCTCCAGACTGCCAGGTCGGAAGTAGAACCCGCGAGAACTGACATGCCATATACAACAATAGATAGGCACGTTTGGGGCTTTGGGTTAGGGTTAGTGTCTCGGTTAGTGGAGGTTGGACTGCATATTCTGAGGTATGTTAGCCTTTTCGGGTTAGTGTTAGCCTCGACCGACAATGGATGGTCAAATGTAGAGGAACCATGTTTGGTCCAACCATGAGATTTTTCATATGCTTGGCATCATTGCCCGCTTGACCAAATAGTAATCGCACCGCCACACCCTACCCCCACCCCCCCACCACCACCCCAACAATACTCCTGAACAAATCATGGACCCCCGCCTGAGCCCCTGGTCGATATTGACTGAAGTTCGGCTCACCCATGGTTCGGTTTAACGGGCATCTAATGTTGAAGTAAATGCGCTGTTTGTTATGGAAAAATTGCATCCAAAGTTTGTTTACAAATCGCAATCACGATAATAACCAAAGTAAAAATCACGATCACAGGTGAATCGGAGGTCACAGATCACGAAAAGTATCGTTTCCAATCTCGTATCACAAATTGGCAGTTTTATGAAAATCACGACCGCGAGAATTACTTCCGCTCTGGTTAAAATGCTGGACACTGATTAGTCGACGTCTTAAGGTCGATCGAAACTTTGACATATGCTTACTATAACAAAGTGATAGGTTACAATTGATAAACTTACCATGAAAAGCTAATAGGTTGCAAAGTAATGTAAAAGTGTATATTAATATTATTAACACTATTTATATTGGACTACCATAAATTTACCATATCTAATGTAGTTGTGGCTCTACACGCTCCTTATCCTATATATATATATATATATATATATATATATATATCCGGAAGTATAAGTACCCCCCATAAGATCTATCTATCGTCGGTCCGTTACAATGTGGTAACCAATTGGCACACTAAATGGGAGCATAATTAATTAGTTAAGTAGGAAAGGATACATTTTTGACGTTTCTGGTGGGTACTGTGTCCGGATAGAGAGAAAGACTGAATAGAGAGAATGGAAAGAAAGGTAGTTGCCGTATGGCTATATATATATGTCTAACGTGTGTTCCTCCTGCCCGTACAATGGGCGCTACAGACGGACGGATTGTTCAACCGATGAATGAATGGGCGTTTAGGCCGCTATTTGTGCACACACTATTTGTGCACACGTCTAAATTGAGCCAAAAAACCTCCCAAGACGATGAAAGATGAATGGATGAAACATGCTCACGACGGATCACGAAGATAATTTCCTTCCCGATCTTAATTAGTTAATTAATAATGTTTATTCTGCTGAAGCCCCACAGATGGATCCATATGTCCATTCTTCTTGTCTCTGACTTACTTAAGCTTAGATAGGATATGCAGACATACACCCATATGAACCAATGCCATACGTGGATCTTCGCGCTGAAGAGATTGTTGGGAGGCGATTTTAAGGAGGCTAATTTGCGATTGACTTGCCCGATGGAATGGCTGGTCGTATTAGAGTATCGGTCAGAGTAACAGATTTAGTCATTCGTTAAATATATCCTTCAGTAATTAATAAAGATAAACATAATTATGTATAAAGTTCCAATCGTGGGCTAGAGCGCTGGCATTCAGCGCTCTGGCCACCTAAGAGCCTCACGGCACATGGATCGGTGGTTCGAGTCACGCTGGGGCCATGTCTGTGTGGTCGCAGGATACAGATTCCATGTCTTTTTTCGTAAGGAGTGCGGGGTTATGTCCCTGGACATGGCTCCACTCCCCAATCCTTCTCCCATTGACGCGATAAGACCAAAAGTGGTTAAAGCTTCCTGAATATACAACCAACCGTGGGCCATGTAATCGGCTTCCTCAATCACATTGTAACTCATTGTCGAAATGCACAGCTATTTGATGCACTTGCAATGCGGTTTAATAAATGTGAATAAGTTTGGTTTATCTCTAATCGAAATGTGCAAAACAATAGGCACACATATTTTGAATGGTAGAACAAGAAGTGACCCAAACGGAGAATACACATTCTGTTCCACTAATGGGTGTAGCGTTGTAGGTTACATGTTGGCATCGACTGAGATCTTTCATAAATTTGACTTCAGGGTCGGTTCGATCGGTACATCAGATCATTTTCCCATAGAGGCAACTATTAAATGTATTGTAACTTCTAAAGTTGACAATGACAACAGTCCTACCGAGTACGTACAGTATAGGTGGAAAGAAAATAATAGGCAGGAATTCTGTGAAAGCCTCGCGGAGAACTGTCAAAGTATCTATAGTACTTTTCAGAATGTTGTGGATAAAAATGATGTTAACAAAGCAGCTGTCATAATTCGTGATGTCATAAGGCGGGCAGCAACGAATATGAAGAAGCAATGTGTCTTGCGGACAAAAATAACACGTACATGTGACTGGTGGGACAACGATTGTGAAGCAGCTAAGAGGAAAAATAGTGCATTGCGTAAATTGCGACAAGAAAGGACCGATATAAACCTGAATGTATACATAAGAAACAAGAAAAGCTTCAAGGAATTATGCGGCGTTAAGAGGGAGAAATTTAAGAAAAGAATGTCAGAGCGTTTTCTACAAGCCAAGGATAACCCCAAGGAGTTTTGGAAATTGGTTAATAATGTAAATAGCATTAACACGACTGCTCATGGGATTACTGTGGAAGAATGGTATAACCATTTTAGAGATTTGTTAAATATAGAAGGTAACGTCGATGAGGACTTCAAGGCATATATTGATGAGTCATTAGTCAGTCACGACCAGAACTGTAGCGCTTGCAAAAATCGTATCGAAGAGCTAGACTCTGAAATAATGAAAAATGAAATAATAGGGGTTGTGTCAGAACTGCCTGGCGCGAAATCACCAGGAACAGATGGCTTGATGTACGAAGTTTATCGTTACGGGATTGATACGCTAATTGATCCGCTTCATCAGCTATTTAATCTTGTTTTGTCAACTGGCAAGTTCCCTGAAAAGTGGGCGCAGGGGCTTATAAGCCCAATTCATAACAATGGCCCGAAGAATAATGTCAATAATTATAGAGGTATTAAATTACTTTGTACAATCGGTAAAGTGTTCACAAAAATATTAAATAATAGGATTATGCATTACGTTGAAGAGAATAGTAAAATCGGTGAAGAGCAAGCAGCTTTTAGAAAACATAGGTCAGCCGCTGACCACATCTTTACTTTATATGCACTGGGTCAAAAGCACTTATCTAAAAAAGGAGGTAGACTTTACGTCGCATTTATTGATTTTAGCAAGGCGTTCGATTCGATCCCCCACATGCATTTATGGTTTAGGTTAATCCAAAGGGGAATTCATGGTAAATTCCTGGACGTTCTGCGAAATATGTATTCACAGGCGAGGTCGTGTGTTAAGACACGGGAGGGACTGTCTGAGTGTTTCAATTGCGTAACTGGCACCAGACAGGGGTGTATGATCAGTCCTGTTTTATTTATTATATATCTTGATGAACTGATTCGAATGTGTGAAACAACAGGATGCGTAGGTATTTATATTGATGAAGCATGTCCTAGCATTATTAAACTTGCATATGCAGACGATATAGCATCGGTCAATGATACAGTCGGAAGGCTCCAGAAACAACTTAATGTCCTTGAACAGTTCTGTAACCGGCATGGTATGAAGATTAACTTAACCAAAACTAAGATCATTGTCTTCCGTAATGGTGGCAAACTCAGAAGAAATGAAAAATGGTATATAAATGGAAAACAAATTGAACTTGTAGCGTACTATAAATACCTTGGTTTATTATTTTCATCAAGCCTTGGTCTGTCCCATTGAAAACTCTGAGTCAGCAAGGAAGCAAAGCTGCCTTGTTTCTCCGTCGCATCCGAGAAAAGTACGACTTACCTGTAGCTATTTTGTGGGAGTTACTCGACAAACTAGTTGTAGCAATTCTACTGTATGGAGCCAAAAGCTGGGGGTTTACTCACAGGCAAGAAATAGAAAGGGTGCAAACGAGATTTTGCAAAAGTGTACTCGGAGTGTCGTCGAAAACGTCTAATGTAGCAGCGATCGGGGAATGTGGTTGGCTGCCAATGAGCGTTTATTATATGATAAAACATAACATATTATATGATATAACACTGTTTAAATCTTAAGTAGCGTGCAACTTATGTAAATGTTTGTATATGTTCCATGGGCCCCCGGCCCGAAAGTGCAATAAAGACACACACAACAATGCGGTTTAATAGCGAGGAGTTTTTAACAGCAAAATTCCTCTTTGAGCTGGGTTGACATTCTAAAATTACATTTACATGTAATTATGAAATGCTAGCTTGCTTACCGGTTTTCTGCTGAGCGCACGACTCGCTGCTGTGGACGTTGCGCAAGACATTTGGCTGAATGACCTTGACGTCGCCGTGACTTCTCAACTGTGTTATGACGTCATCAGATGCTCTAACGTGTAGAATGACGATGCGCCTGATGTGGTGAACCTTCAGGATCTCCCAACGCGTCCTGCTGGCTTCTTCGGGGTCCAGTTTCCGCCGGATGTAGCGTAAAGCGTAGTCATGGATATCATTGACGCGCATGCGCATTTCATCCTCTAGGGTCACGTGGTGATCATGTAGCATTATGAGATGTTCCTGGTGGATCACCCCGTTAATTACAACCTTCTGATCCAGTAGATGACTTCCTTTTTGGTCGGCATGAGCGAGAGAAAATACAGCAACCACAAGACAGATTAAACAACGGTAAGATCCTGTGCCCTCCATCTTGGATTGTTGTTTGCTGACATCAAATCATTCTCCTTGCCATTTATTGCCAAATTGATTGGGAACCGTGAGCGTTATTTGTTACCGCTCGCTGTCTTGTCGCTACGCCAAATGAAAATCTCTGATCGCAATTTCTCTGGCACGGTGTGAAAGTAGGACACAAGAGTGTTTGTTTAGAGTTCAAAAAACAAGGTAAAGTGAAGGTTCAGGTATGTGCGGGACAACGCAATTCGTCACGCACTAAAACCGGCCCATTGAATATACCAGAATACGTTTATTTTGACATGGGTTATATTTGGCTCTAATAAATACAGCACGAGATCCAGCATGATATCCCTAGTGAGTCGCGTGTTTTATTTATCGCTTAAATTACAGAAACGCTGGAGGTATACGCGAGTGTGTCGGGCCGGTCGTGGGGAGTGGGGGTGGGGAGGGAACAGGGGGGGGGGGGGGAGGGCGCAGATGTATGGCGTTTTAACCTCTGCGTGTCATATCGTGACAAAGAGAATGCAAATCTATTTACCGCGACCCTGTTAGAGCAGTCATCGAATTCCTAAATATTCGCGATTTCATCATTTTAAAGCTTTTTTTTCGCGCCCAGCTTTAAATGAGAATGGTCAAGGTAGAAAGAACACAATACTGCTACGTTGGTTGGGATCGTCGAATATATCCTGTCTTTGTAGAGATCAAGAAAGACCGCAGTATTTCTCGTATGCTGAAATTTGTAGCGTATCACTACAAATTGTGGTCAATAAACGTTCAAAATGCGGCTTGGCAAACAATTAGTTCAAATTAACACACATTAATAGCCGATTGTCAGGCCCAAAACTGTAACGTTTCATCCTAAATGGTACTCATCACAACGGATATTCAACAATACAATTTCTGATGTCTACAACAATTACATTTTCGAGAATATGGACCTGACTAGAATATAATCGCTTGATGGATAAGTGGTTTTACTGACAGACATCGGCATTTGTGCATTTACAATGTAACATGGTGCAGAAACTGATGCGTTGACATCCGCGGCTGACAGAAACCCGATGTATAGGTGCAGGCCTACATCATCGTACCAGAATTGAAAGCCTTTATATTCTTTATTTCTATATATATTTACACATATTCAATGAGAGGTGGAAGTGATGAATTTGTTTTTAATCGATTTAAATATTATTGAAACAGTCAGTTTGCAAAGTTGTCTTATTATATAAATATCCTTGAAGCCATAAGTTTGGCTTTAAAAAATAATTACTAAAAACTTCGACTATGAGTGTTGTTAAAATGTTATTGAGACCCTTAGTTAGGAGTGTTATTTGGTTTGTATTGAACTCTAAATTAGGAGGTCTAACTATGCTCACTAGATAGGGGGGGGGGGGCGATACCTTTTCCGATATTCGCAATTGACATCCAGGAATTCTTTGAGATTCGCGATCAGCTGCTTGAGGGATCGTTATTCGTACAATTCCTGGTTAAACGCAAAGACCCTTAGCCTATTTACCGCGACCCGTTATAGCACTCATCGAAGTCCTCGATATTCGCGATATCATAATTTTAATGCATTTTTTTCGCGCCCAGCTTTAAATGTCCTAATCTTGGAGATTTGATTATTGGGGATTCGTTATTCAGAGTGGGTATCCTCCCCTCTTCTAGATACATTCCACGCAGGCGTTATCATAGATCAGACAACCGAATGTCTCCATGCACCTTCCCAAACTACTGACTGTTTCGGTTTCGGTTTCCCGGAGATCCAGTCCAGTGGCAGGCAAAGTGACGAGCAAGACTGGTCTCATTGCCCCTAAGTGCACCGGGCAACAAGGGTGGAGCCAGTGGGAGAGTCCAGGGGGTCCGGACCCACCTCCCTCTTTTTGAGGAAGAATGCAGTTTTTCAATGCAAAACTTAGGCCATCTCAGTTAATCTTCCCTTTTTTTCAGTAAAAACGCTATCTGAGGCGGCGTTGGTCCCTCCTTTCCGTCGTCGAAAAATTGGTAGATCCCCCGATCGCAAATTTGGACCTCTCCCCTTTTCAAGTTCCTGGATCCGCCCGTGGGTCAAGACCGATGTGAACGTTTATTCGTATACGGCGTACGGAACAGCATTGTCGCAATTTGTGTATGCCGGGACCTGGCCCAAAGAAATGCACCAAATGTTGGGCATTTTTTTTTTTTTTTTTTTAATATAAAAGTTTATACACAAAGAGAAATATTGTACACGCAGGTGGTATAGCACGTTGATGGTACATAAATTATAACTACTATTTTGTGTATGCTAGATTACTTTCTATATTACTATATTACTTTCTTATGCCAAATGGAATATCGGGTATAGTCTACAGAAAGTCACCCACTACTAGGGGTCTGGAAGGGGGGGTCCAATGTCCAGCGTCCATTTTTCCAAATTGTTAGTGATTTTTCATGACGTCCCGTGTCGCTAAGCTTCCAGATCCCTACTACGTGACGGCAGCCTAGCTAGTGTTAATGCATCTTAATGTAAACCCGGGCCACTACATATGGAGTGATCTTAGACCAATGACGAATTCGTCTGTGAAGCGTGAAAGTGCGGTTTTAATATTACCGATGTGATTTGGAGGTTTTATGAAGCTCCCCCTACCGACTCGGCAGAATCGCGGCTGTTTGGGGCAAACAACAAACGTCTGGTAAGGTTGAAAAATGGGGCTTATTAGTAACCCAAGAAATTGTAATGGCCAGCCGGCAGCGGTACGCGCGTGCGCAACCTGACATTGGCATCGCGCAGAGAGCTGACGTATCAGCGACTGGGAACAGGGAATGGGTCAGTCAGCGGGTGAGGTAGTGTTCCACGTACCGCCTCACTTGTGACATGTGCAGCCCTACACCGTGGATGAAACACCGTGTTCTCAAGCCGATCTGGTAACTATGGGGAATATATTGATCAACCGCACGCCCCGGTAAATAGCGGACTTGTGGTTGTTGAACCCGCGGGTCAATAGGATGATGTACTTGTGGTTGTTGAACCCGCGGGTCAATAGGATGATTAGTTGTGGTTGTTGAACCCGCGGGTCAATAGGATGATGTACTTGTGGTTGTTGAACCCGCGGGTCAATAAGGTGATGTAGTTGTGGTTGTTGAAGCCGCGGGTCAATAGGATGATGGCCTGTGAGGGGCAGTAGTGGGCGGGCGACCAGGGAACAGACTAGTGCCGTATTCTTATTACTTGTCGGCTCAGAGGCGGATCCAGGGGCGGATTATTGAGAAGACATTGATATAATTAATACCATTTAACATATGAAAACACAAACCGCGCTCCCCCCCCTCTATCCAGCATATCTGGATCCGACCCTGAAACCGGCCCCTCCTATCCAGCATATCTGGATTCGACACCAGACTCACTATCCAGCATATCTGGATCCGACCCTGAAATTTGCGCCCCCTATCCAGCATACCTGGATCCGACCCTGAAACCAGCGCCCCCTATCTAGCATATATGGATCCGACCCTTAAACCTCCCCCCATCCAGCATATCTGGATCCGACCCGGAAACCGGACCCCCCCCCCTATCAGGCATACCTGGATCCGACCCTGAAACCGGCCCCTGTCCAGCATATCTGGATTCAAACTTATAACCCGCCTCCCATCCAACATATCTGGATCCGACCCTTAAACCGCCCCCCCCCCCAGCCAGCATATCTGCATCTGACCCTGAAACCCCCCCCCCCCCCAACTATTCAGCATATCTGGCTCCGGCCCTGAAACCGCCCCTCCATCCAGCATATCTGGATCCGACCCTAAATCCGACCCCCCCCCCCCCAGGCCAGATATATCTAGATCCGACCCTGAAACCGGCCCCCCTATCCAGATTTTCTGGATCCGCCCCTGGCTTTATCAGGAGACATGTCCTTATGGGTTATAAGTATTTATCTTACAACCTGCCTGTGTATAGTGAGACGGGCTTTAACTCTTGTGGCTTCTGCTGATGCCCCCCCCCGGCCTGGGGGGGGGGGGGGCGGCACTGTTATACAAATCAAATAATCCAGGTCAAAGACGGTATACTCTTATCAATTGACCGGCTATATTTTTTCGCAAAGTGCCTTCAGTGTCGAACAAACTTTTCTTATCAGTTTAAGTCCTTCATGTGCGTATCAAATCCATCACACACACACCTGAACGTACGCTACGCCTTTTTTGGAACTCTAAACGGAAACTCCAGTATCTTACTTTCACACCGTGCCAGTGGATTAGGCCATCGGAGGCCTGTCGCAAGTTTCGCCACCCCCTCCTTTTCAAATCCCTGGAACCACCCCTGTGATGGGTTCCTTCTGCATAAAGGTGACAGTTACGATGGCCGAGAGCTGAGGGTCTACCGACGGCTACGTATCGACGGAAAGTGATTAGACGTGGGGATTCGAACCCCCGTCTCGTGATGCCTCTGTCCGACAACTGGTGAGCGATATAGATGAAGTGACTGGCCAAGTAAATGCAATACCACGACTCCAAGAAAACATGGGAGAAAACGCAATACCATGACTACGAGATAACATGGGAGGACATGTAATACCATGAATATGAGATAACATTTGAGGAAATGCAATACCATTATTACTAGATAACAGCGGAGGAAATGCAATACCATGACTACGAGATAACATTGGAGGAAAGGCTGGCGAATGGGAGATTGAATTATGCAATGCCAATGGTAATTAAAATAAGAATACTGGTGTGGTATGATATTAAATCCTCTTGCATGTGTATCAGTTAGACATTTCAATTGTGTGTAAATGAAGGAGTTAATTGGTTGTTAGTGCTCGTCTTCTGGCATTTATCCCGCGCACCTGGTTGAGACCCATTTGGACCCGAATGCCAGAATGCCCGAGCGGGTCATTCTTCCATCAAAGGGCGAACCATTGTTTCAGCATAGCTCACGTATTACTCACGCCTAACGTTTGCTACAATAATACATTTCGTGGGTTCTTACATGGAAGATGGACCGTCGAGTGAGCCCCCTGCAAGGCCAGTCACCGTCCCGTATTTCGGAGGTTTGCGAAAATCTTGGCCTTGGTCTATGCTTGATTCTCTCGTTACGGCAATGTGACTTTCGTTAGTCATATGCTAGAAGGTTCCTCACAACCCGTGCTACAGACCATGCTGAACGGAAAATAGAACACTCTGGTGTCGAATTCCAACGATACACAAGGCATGTTTAGCACCTATTACACCGGTCTCAGGGGTCAAGTTAGTTTTGTAGACCGCAGGTTCGCAGGTAGAGACCTAGGTTTACTTTACCTCTCGACGACGGATTAAAACGAACAGGCAAGAGCAGAGTGGATTACTATACTTTACAACAAGATTTAACATCAATGATAACAAGGGAAAAGCTCATGCCAGCGTTGATATACTCAGTGGCGGAACCAGCGGGGTGAGGGGGGGGGGGCGGGGCTACGGCGGCTATTGCCCCCGTTCCCATCCCCCTGGTCAAGCCGCAGACCCCCCCCCCGCCCCTACCGACAGGTTTAGCCCCCGAGAATAAAGCAGCCTATCGCTGTCCACGACGAGCAAACTGATGCCGAAGAAGGGCTAGGGCCCACCCCCCCCCCCCGGCTTCCGCCGCCTATGCACTCTCATCTCGAAATTCAAGCCCCCCCACCCCTTAAAATCTGGATCCGTACCTGATACTCATGCCATGAGTTGAGTTATTATGGGATTATTCACATTATCGGGTCTGTCGCGCCCAGTTAAGTTTTACCGGCGGTTGTTACTGACACCTTGGACGAAAAAAGGGTCATATTTGCTCTTATATCTATTTTTATTTGCCTTTGCGTGAGGTCTTGAATACTGAAGAGCACCACGTACCATGTAAATATAATACGGTAAAGCCCCCTCCCCTAATGTCCCCCCCCCCTCCCGGGGGGGACCCAGCCCAAACGCCGACCCGCCTTGCCGTGCATACACACTCTGGGTGATTTATCGAAGTTTTTCAATTCGCCCGTCCAAAGTCCAATACAGTCTGTCAATAGCAATGTGGTGTTGGTATCAGGGACAGTCAGTTGTAGCAATATCATTGCCCCGCAACGGCCGTCGTTTCCCTGTGGCTCCGATACGCTGCCTTCACAATGGGTTCAGGACGTGATACCATCTGGGTTATTGCGAGCCAGTTATGTCTGGTGATGACCGTAATATCATCCACACTAGCCGATATCCAAGGAGAAACGCCCATCAGTTCAAAAATAGCCGGGCGGAAGGTCGACCATGAATATTTAATTATGCTGCAAAATGACCACGTGACTCTGAAGGATGAAGTTCATATCCGCGTTCGAGATATTAACGACACTGCATTACGTCATATCCGGCGGAAGCGGGATGCCGAGGAATCCAGCGGGTCCTTTTGGGAAATCCGGAAAGTCATGCACATTAGAAAAGTCGTCATTGCACACGTCAGGGCATCGGATGACGTCATTGAGGAGCTGAGACGTCATGATGACGTCAAGCTGATCGAGGCTAACGTATTGTACAGCATACGCAGCACTGACGTCTGCGCTCAGCAGACCACAGGTAAGAAATTCTTCATAATTCAAAATGGATAGCCCCCCCTCATCCCCCCCCCTTACCCCGACACCTCCTGGGGTATTGGCTGCGTCCCTATTATTTGGTGCACACCCTCCACTTCTGGCCACTCGATCTCCCGCCAGAGGGCGTTCCGCTTGCGCTATAGTCCCTCTGCCCCACCTTAAATTCAACCATCAGAATTATCCTTCATACGCGAAAATTGAAAATGAATCTAATCGAATATATATTCGCAGTTTCAAATCAAATACACCATTGCTGATTATTTAGTGGCCTATTGGCATTATACAGGACAAATTCATTCGATTTTGATTAATTAGAATGGTTTTGTGTTCGATTGAGATCAAAGGCGTAAAGCGCTTTGAACTTTGAACCCGTGTTATTATGAAATATGTCTTTTTGCGTAATTTCCATTGTGATCGTACGACAACGGAATGCCTATATTTTTCAAATTCTGGATCGAAAGTACAAAATTCAACATAAACAACCCCCTAAAGCCATTCGTGACTCCACTACCGTTGAGGTCAACAGTGAGGTTGTCGGATACGTGGGGCAGAGGTGATGTGAGGAACGAGCGCCCTCTGCTGTCAGAGTGCTGCCCACTGTGTCACTGAATGTGCACCTCCACTATCCGTCCATCTATTTGGAAGGGAGAAGACTATTAGCACCGCCTACCCTCCCTTCCCCTCCAACTCCAACTTAGTCACCTTTCAGGAAAAGAATTACTCAATAGAAGATTTGTACACTTTATGCATGTACTACTTCCTTTCAACACGAAGCCAGTGTAAAATACGGCGCGCACGTCGCCGTAAAATAATCTATTTGTTATGTGATTTGTTATGATTTGTAAATTTAGTTGAGGATCATTCATTACCAAAAGCAGGAAAGTGATATTAATTGTATTTGCACATTAAAAGAAAAAAAGAACAGTAACTTGAATATCAAGTGAATATTGCGCCTCATAAATTGTTCCACGCAAGAAAAAAAAACAATTGACATGTTTGAGGCGAAAATCATTTATTGAGGTCCACTGGATGGGACTTAATAACGGGGTTTAGAATGACTGAAAAGGAGATATTTTAGAGACATATTATGTCCGACTGGTAATGGTGGATGGGCGGAAATATGGCGTCCCTGTGTACTACGTCATCAAACTGGAAGCTACGTGTACTACATCACTGGTTTGCGTCTACTTGACTGGCTTATTGCAGCATTGTAGAGCAGAACCGAGTACTACATACAATGCATTCTAGAGCCATTATGGCACTTATCAAATCATAAAAATCTTATTCTTTAAGATTCTGGCATGCCATTGGTGGGACACAACTGTTGGAAGCGCTTTAAGTAAAGTGTTAGTGTGTTTTGTGCCTCTTACAGGTGGTGGGGTCTGGGGTCTCAGCAGACTCTCGGCCACGTACAGACCGACTGATTACCGATCAGCGCAATACCGTTATCCACAAAATGCCGGGGAAGGAGTTGATGTCTACGTCATTGATTCCGGGGTGTATGTCGACCACGTGGACTTTGAGGGGCGGGCGGTGTGGGGGTACACGGTAGAGGGGTTGATGCACGAGGGTGACTTTGATCTTAACGGTCACGGGACTCACGTGGCCGGGACTGTGGCCTCCAAGACGTACGGAGTGGCTAAGAAAGCAAGAGTCATTGCAGTCAAGGTAGTGATAATATAGCATATGATTGTGATTAATTTATGATTAAGTTAATTTACGGCCATTATTTTTGATTAACTTTTATTATTAGCAGCTTAGATTTAATGAAGAAATGAATTAACGTGCCTAAATAATACATTTTCATTTGTTCTCAAACACTAATTTGATGAGATATTTTCGCTTTGATCCACAACGCAGCATTTTTAATGATAGTACTATTTCGTTAGTCTCCGAATATCATTTGGACGAGTTAACACTTCTTCACATTTACACGAGAGAATATATGTCTCAGCCAACAATGTGCCTGTACTAGTTTCAAACCAAGAAACAAACACATCTCAAAATTGGGTTACACAGGGGCAAAAGTAGAATATATGCTCGAATATATGCTCGATCGTAAAACATTGTAAAAAATCCAGCTCGTCATCCACATGTTTTTGGTTGGCTTCCATGGCTCAAGTTACTTTCCGGGGGCCGTCATCATTGCTTCTATCGACTCACAATAATATGAATGTGGTTTGATATTTATCTTCACCTGAAAGACTAAAAACGATTATCGCACAAATAAATTTAGTGATTATTCATGATGTACGTATATAGAGAACAAAACGGTTTAAACCTTTTAAAGCACGAATATACTAAACCAACTTCTTCGTTTGTCTTCTTAAGGTTTTAGGGCAGAGCGGTACGGGGCCACTTGACGGTATCATAGAAGGCATTTTGTGGGTGTACAGCCAGTACATCGACAAATTAGCGGTCGGCAATTGGAAGAAGCCTAATGTTGTCATAAACATGTCTCTTGGAGGAATGTTTAGCTTCCATGGCCTGGAATACTTCCTCGAAGCCGCCATCATTGAATGTATCGACGCCGGAATGCCTTTCGTCATCGCCGCCGGAAATGACAGAGATGACGCCTGTTTGGACAGTCCCGCGCGTCTCTCTGGTGTCGTCACCGTCGGCGCCACTGACATCCACGACCAGATGACCGATTTCTCCAACTTCGGACCGTGTGTGGACATTTTCGCCCCCGGAGAAAATATCTTGTCGACTTATATTGGAGGGAGAAATGCCACTTACAGTGAGAACGGCACCTCCATGGCTGCTCCCTACGTTACCGGCGTCATCGCCGCGTACCTCTCACAGGTCTCGGAGTCGCCCTCACCGTACGCGGTCTCAGCGTGGCTCTTCGGGACTGCCATAAAGGACCAGATATTGTTGAAGAACACTTCGCACAACCGCCTCCTCCACTTGCCCTGTCCCATCGGTAAGTCAATAATACACGTATCATGTATTATTTCATAACTATACACCTGCCCCCTCAATACATTTACATCATGAAGGTTTGATTGACACAATAGGTACATAAATGATATGCAAGTAGCTTTCACTAAGCCCGTCGGTCTGCCAATGTGCGCAGACCGATGGCGGAGGTGACTTCTGGTGATTTAAACTTTGAACAAGTTTAATTTTCGATATTTTGATGCACTAACAATTAAACAGAAATATTGTACAAAGGAAATACACTAAGTCAGCATATATATGCATACCTCTGTATACGCCCTCTTTGTTTGCTAACTTACATAAGACTTACATATTTACTTTCAGCAGACGAATTCGCCGTAGATGGTAACCTTGACAACAAGGCCAATGACACCGCCATCCTTGCTATTGTTTGCGTCATAATGATCCTATTATGTCTCGCTCTGGTGTTCGTCTCGGTCGTCATTGTGCGGAGTCCATCCCTAAGAGCGACGGTTAAGGCCGCTTTAGGATGTGGGGCGAAGACTTCCAATCAACCCCATCAGCAGTTCGACAATGCAGTGACGATGGAGTACGTAAACCCAGCCCTACAGGTTTCCCCTGTTGTGGATCCGTGCTACTGAAGGAAAGGAGTGACTTAACTTGGGTTCGTTTCACGCCGAATCCATGAAATTGGGCGAATACCATCGTTTTGCTGCTCAAAAGCATTTAACATAATTCGGATAGAAATGATGTTTGGAGACCCTTATTCCATCATAACAAATATCGTGTGCAAGATTGAAAAGGCGTTTAATGTTGTGTAGGACACTGTTCATGCTTCCACGCTAGTATATTTCGCCTCGAAAAGTTTTTCTTGTCTCGCCATGTTTAACATCTATATTTTTTGTCAACATGTTAACAATGGCAAGGTCATCCAAACTATCCAGTATATTTGCGGAATACAATTAAATATGTGGAAAATTGCCATAGATATATGAGCCATCTGAATTGCAGTGCAAACTTCTGTTTCATCTTACGCTTTTGTTTAATTGTTTGATTATTAGATGAATTGATAATTAACGCAGGGGTAAATATTAACTGTTGTAGAACTTTGCATGTGCTTTATTTTGTTTTGTATGTGTGAAAATATGATATGCTTCATGTTCTATCGGTCTTGTAGTAGATTTTGGACTTTGATAATAGCTTTTACAGCTGGTGTCTGTAACCACCCAGAAGTTATCATGTGGCAACATTATATACGTGTAAATATTAACTGTTGTAGAACTTTGCATGTGCTTTATTTTGTTTTGTATGTGTGAAAATATGATATGCTTCATGTTCTATCGGTCTTGTAGTAGATTTTGGACTTTGATAATAGTTTTTACAGCTGGTGTCTGTAACCACCCAGAAGTTATCATGTGGCAACATTATATACGTGTGAATCTACTAAAACAATATGACTGATATCATGCCGATCAGTGTTACAGTCCATGGTAACCTTTTGAATATATAGTTTATAATAGTTCTCTGCTAATTCTTTCCAGAATATATATATGTGGTAAGCAAATCCTCCCGTTGCGAAATTTGAATGGAGAATCGTTTTTATGGTAGGAACAAGTTCAACAAAGGGGCGTACCAGGTTCTGATTTTAGCAGGAGTTTGATATTGACATGTCAGTTGGGGCTACTATGCATTCATTGTCGATTTTTGCAGCGCGAAAATGAATAATAAAGTGGCTATTGACTATAATTTAGTTTATTTTCACCCTCGTCAGATATTGTTGTGCATCCCCACTCCACCACAGTGAAGACTTGTTCAGCCCCTCCTTTCCTTTTTGTAGGGGAACCCAAACATCATTTGTAAAACATTCTGTCACATTCATTATGAATCCTGGTCGGGGGGGGGGGGGGCGGTAGGCGGGTAACATATCCAAATAAGCGGCCGTTACCCCTGACCTGGAAACGTGCAAGGACCCATTTCTTTCGCGTTTACGCACTTTCACGAACCGCACTTGATAATTTATGGTTTATCTTTTTTTAGTCACATGCTACAGTATGTCACAGTAGGAAACTAAAGGGCTTGGTGGTTGAAGCCGATCGTGTGCATACAGATTCGAACCCATGACCTATTTATCTGTCATCTATTGTGCTAACCATTACACCCGAGATTAAACCATTACATCCATAACACTAGCCTTCTAGTTATGCATAGTTTGATATATAGGTAAATATTTTGTTATTGTGAGCAGGCATGACTAATATACAACGAACGATGATGGTGGAGACAGTGAACCTAGCATTTGACAAAGATAAGTAGTATAAGTTATGGAATATGCTTGACAAAGTAACAAAGTTAATGAAATCTGCTAAGGAATTCAAAACAATGCTGTTTACCCCGGATGTGTACATGTGTCACTGTAATTCGTCGACATTGTGCAACATAGCTAACGGCTAAAGTTTAAATAGATGCTAACATGGTTGTTACGTTTTAATTATCATATGTACATATATCACATCAACTCTAACATTCAGGATCTTGCTCAACAATGCTCATTGTCGGTCAATAGTACTTTCTAATGTTTATTGTAGACATTTATATACGGACGTTAAGTAAAATCTTGTCTTATCTTATATTATTTTTAGTAGCCGACATTGTCACCCACTTCAACCTGCAAAATTCTCCACATTTTTCCCACCCAAATACATTCACCTCTTCATGATACAACTATATATCAATCCTTAGTTTTGTCCTGTCACACTCGATGCATAGACATCCGCACTGTCACGCCTGACTGCAAGCTTTCTGCAAGCCTTCTTCTTTTAAGATGACTTTTAATTGATAATGTAGTTTCCGGTCAGAACCAGGTTTAATTCCGTGGATACTTGGATTCTCGCGCCGGAAGCCGACTTTCACCTCGCAGAGACGAGAAATTGTGATTCGCGACCAATAAACTAAACAAACTCTAGCCAAAAACTAGTTTTGTCGAATTATGATACAAAAGGCCTGCCATACGTCGACGGCGCTGTAAGATAAGATCAAGTTATTTTACGTGCGTAATTTTTGCTTTTTATATGGATACCGCCCCATAGGTGCCTTTCATAAAACACCCGTAGGTTATGCATAAAGTTGCACGCACGGAAGCCAGATGAACTCCTGAAGGAAAGTCAGGTCATAGTCAAGTGGCTTATCCTCGTCACCTTTAAATTTTCTTTGTTCTCTCCACTTTGCTGGAAGTAGCGCTCTATTTCTGAAAAGAGAGAACTCCATTGTGTCCGAAACCTAAACTAACGCGGCTCGTACAGAAATTTCCCACTTACATTAAGCTTAAGCTGTTCAATTTTTGTTCGAAACATCCTCGACCCATTGTCTGACTGTGAATGTATGTACAACATAGATTTACTATCATATGTTGAGAGGCAAACAACGTGGAGGGGCGCAGGGGGGGGAGGGGAGGGGGCAAACGACTGCCTCCATGTCCAGATTTATTTTATCCAGACGTAGTCCATTCCCGCACGATATGCACTTGTTTTCGCTAAGAAGTGGTTCCTGTGCATGCGCCGCTTTATTGCATGACATATGTGTTCTTATACAATAAAGACCTCATATTAATTATCCTTTAATTACATTACCGTTTACTCGCACCAATGTATGCGTGAAAAGTTGCCGTCTGAGAGCATATAGCAAGAAACCTCAACTCAACCCTATGCCTGTGTTGCATGCAATGTGCTACTAGCAATAACTATAGAGCGTTAAATATAAAAGTGAATACCGTTTTTTTCTAATAGTAGCCCGTGTGTTTTTTTATGTCCGGATTTTCCCCGGCGCTTCTTTGAACAGTAAGTTCCCCAATTCCGAGGGTCACGCTCATCAATGCATTCCTTTAGAAGGCACAATAATGCACTGATTAAGACCCACTATCTGCCTTCGACTTAATCCACTAGGGCTCCACTATATCTCTGTTGTTGCCTACTTCCGCAATTTATGCCCACAATCACTCGCCAGGGCGGCACTGCGCAAATTGGTAGGACCAATGCGCCGAGAATTGCTACAAATGAGTGCGATGACCGAGTCTAAGCCTATGTACTCACGGTATCAGGTGATGAAACGAAACAGTTCACTTTTGATTATGACTTTTTTTTAAATGGTAAAAAACAATTCTGAAATTTAGAATTAAGTTTATGTGTTCGCGAAGATGTTATTTAGCCCGGTAAGGAAACAAAACCCCCCTCCAGTACAGAAACAAGAATGGACTCTTCCACGTTGACGCGTCTAGCAACCCGCTGTTTACTGAAGTCAGCCAATGAGAGACCGGCTGCTGGCTGGCGGCAAGAAGTTCTACCCAGTCGGTCATTCGGACAACAGATGCTGACGAGGTTAGAGGTAAATACACTTATATTCAGTTAGAAATTGTATTAATGGTTCACTGTTTTAAGAATATAATAAGGAGCCATTGTGATACAAGGGATATTTAACCCAAGTATTCACAATTCTACTTGTCAGGTCTCCTTTTTATCAAAGCCTGGGGCAAGACTTCCCATTATAGTAGATTTCTTGACAATGAGTCAAGGTCATGCAACACCCCTGGGCCTATGAGCCATAACACTTTTAACTCACACTTGTGCATAGCATTTATTGACATAACTTTCGTGTCTTGGTTTTCGTTTTAACGGATTATAAGGTGCAATTTATTCCGACGGCTATCATGCATTTTAAAGAAACCTAAAGAAGCGGTTTAGAAATAAATTTGGGTTTAGAAATCGGTAGGGCTAATGCATATCCATACTTTTGAAACGATATATATTTCTTGTCCAGCAAATGATTTATAGTTTCGCTCACTTCAATGAGCAGTTCAGAATGCCAAAAGAAAAGTAGGCTAGGGCCTACTCAAACTTACCATTGTAGTTGAATTCCGTTAAAGAAAAACGATAGATTTGAGTTTTTCAGTATGCCACCACGAGAAATAAGCGCTCAACCCTCTACCTACACCGAGGCCGACTCAGTCTTAGAGAAAGAAGTCTAAATGCGTGATGCGTCTGATAGAACGACCCCAGCATATGGACTGCGACGGCATGACTGGTGACCTAATAGCAACTGCGGTCAATAACCATTCAAATTGAAGTGAATTGCTTCTGTTATTGCGAAAGTCAATAGTCAGAGGCGTTTCGTTTTGGCCTCATATCTTTAAAATCAAGACAATAATAATTTTTCAATATATACCTATAATGTAAATTTTTGTCCTTTGGTTATCCAGAATGAGCATTAATAACGTTGCTACATATGCTGTCTTGAGTACTATCTTTGGCTTACTTTTGGTTACTATTTTCCTACTCATAGTCTACGTATCTATATGTTCATTGCTACTGTTGTCCTATACTTTGTCATTAAGATGTACTGGACCTACTACAGCCAAGACGAATCACCCAGATGCCTCGATTTAACTCCTCTATATATTTAATTTATCATGCTCCAGGAGGGTGAGTAATGTAAGAATAGCCACCAGAGAGCGATCAGACATTCTAACGTATCACATTCTCAGGACCGAAATTGACGAAATTAATTAATCTCTTTTACTCTGGCGTCCGAAAAAGGTAAAATCGTGTCGTTTAACATGGTGGAATCGGTGTTAATTGTTATTTACCACAGAAACTTTCATTGGCCAGCACATCTAGCGCAATGTCCGATAGGATTGTTCATGCAAATCGTGTAGGGACCCATTTGTAATTGTATTTTGCCTAAATGGCTGACACCGTGACGTCCATTTCTATAATACGTGTAATCACATTAGTTCCACGCTACTAATTTGTTCAGTTAACTTTGTCTATTGCATGTCATTTGACAATGGATTGAGCAATTATTCTATGAGCAAAGTAAATAATTATCCGACCTGTCAATTTCAGTGAGTATTTTATGCCAGCACTATAAGGAAATAACTCATTCTTGCGAAAGGATTGGCATGTGAGCTTCAACTTTGTACATGTACCTGCGTTGTCGAGGGTTTGTATTGAATTTATGGGTTTGTGTTTTCGTTAAAACCCCATGAATAAGGACGAGGATAAACGTGGCATAAGGCACATCAGTTTGAGCTTCTGTTACGGACATTACACCCCTCTCATACCTTACAAAGGAAGTATTGACATTAACTCTTGTATTCTAAATACCTAGTACTATCTGGTTTGAATCAGTCAGTCTGCGCATGACAATGGATTTGCAACTTTGCTGTAGTTTAGAATGTTAACGCGGCATTTGTAATTGGGAACAAATAAGCTTATGTGACCGTTACAGGTTACCGCAGTAGTCCCGTCAATGACCCGTCGTAATGTAATATAAGCGGGTAGAGATTATAAAGCAAATCACGAGTTACAGTAATTGCGGTGTTTCGCCAATCGTTAACCTAATATGTCCACGAAACAAAACTTGTTCCGTAAGCAGAGAAGCCTGGCTACAAATTTATTGACCCCTTTTCTGGATAAATTTATGAATCCTTGTATTATATATATATATTTGAACATATGGAGTAGTCTTTGGACGTATCAAACTATTCAGACTCTTGTATATAGGATTCGGAGTAGTCTTTGGTATATATATATAACATATATAGCCTATAACTGGTTCCTGAAGAATTGCGAATATTACGCATAGATCTATATAATATAGTACACGACTTGTACTCTATTTGTTTGGCTGTTAACTGAGAATCCACTTCCCATGTTGAAAAACGATGAAGGGCAGAACATGATCATGCGTTAACTTACCTATCATGCATTTGTTACAATATAGGAAATAAGAAATGACTATGCTGGCACAACAAAACAGCAACGGCGACAGACAAAACGGTCAAGTCATCTGACACTTTTAAGCGGTATAGTTGTAAGATGGTAACCTAAAAATAGTTAAAGGCAATAGGTCTGCTCAGCCGGGGCTGAGGACCAAAAGTTGCCCAACGCCTCCATATCCATGATGCGATGATGTCTCAATGAATTACAATATGTTGTGTAGTTTCAGATTGCAGTAAGCTTATGACAGCTGTGCGGACAACAATGGATTAGGTGGCCTGTATGTAACATGCAGGTATGGTGAGAAGTGGGTTTTGGGGAAGGCAATAAGCCTGCTCAGCCGGGGCTGAGGACAAAAAGATGCACAATGCCTTCATATCCATGATGAGATGATGCCTCAATGAATTACAATATGTTGTATAGTTTCAGATTGCAGTAAGCTTATGACAGCTGTGCGGACAACAATGGATGAGGTGGCCTGTAAGTAACATGCAGGCATGGTGAGAAGTGTGTTTTGGTGACGGGCAATAACTCTGCTTAGCTGGGGCTGAGGATCAAAAGTTGCCCAACGCATCCATATCGATTATGCAATGATAAGGCAATTATAAAAATATGTTTCATAGTTTCAGACCCTTAACAATAGTATATATATTTAATATATGATTAATTAGCTTTACAATTATGCGCCGGGGTCCCGGTATGAATTAAATAGGCTTTGCTCCGCCGCGGTAATCATTTCCTTAATAACCAGCCGTATGCAAAGTAGGTGTATTTAGCTCAGCAGGGACTGAGAAACCACACTTTGCTTATTTGTTGCATCCATAATGGGATTAATTTAATTTATTGACTGAACACCGATGTCAACATCAGAAGTAGATTTGCCTAACCTAGGTAATCATGTATCATGTAATCAGCCACATGTCATCTGAAAAGATGTGTGTTTAATAGAGCTGGGGCTAAGAAACTACACAACTTATTTGTTACAAACAAAATGTGAATAATTTAATTTACTATTTGAACACCGCAGTAATGTTTAAAAGCAAAGTTTCCTCGGCCGGCAAAGACTCAGATCTCGTGTATGTAAGTTACATGAGGATTCACGCTGGCTACGCCCTTGGGTGGGGGTGCTGATCATTCATCTGGTTATGTCTAATCAGCTGTGGCGGATGTCCCCTCACTTTTCCTGGCTTAACGATAAGAGTAATCAGCTCAGTTGAAAATTTAGTTCGTGGTGACTCGAGCTGACTGAAAATGATATGTCAATTTTAGGCCAACACATTAATTCTGAGTAGTCTTAATTCATTTTTAATTTCGCTTTTACTTAAACGTGCGAAATTTACCACGTATTGTCAGCATATCCACTTTTACCAATTCTAAGGTGATCAGTCCATATATATTTGGATAATGTATTTGGCATACGTACATGCCGATGTGTGCCGCATGGCAATTGCTTCCGCAAACTCATAATAGGGTCACGTGGACTATTCACGTTTATTGGCGATGCGTTCCGCCAATTACTGGCGAAGTGTTCCGCCAGTTAGTGGCGAAGTGTTCCGCCAGTTTGTGGCGAAGTGTTCCGCCACTTTTATTTAATTTATTTAACAATTTGCTTTTGGTGTTTTGTAGTGTTTTTCTCACTTTCCAATTCCATACATTGTGTTCTGTTTTCTTGCCAGGAAACAAGCTGCGGGCGAGCCAGCTTATCTTTACGAATTCGTAGCGAATAACATAAATACGTATTTTGCTGTATTGAACACGCAAATCGCGTTAGGTTTTCGTTTTATTCTTGAACATTTTAATGGTGCCAAAAATTACAGCTCATTTGACCGTTTTTCAACAATCCAAAAATTTGTCCCATACCGACTGCAGCGGTAAAAGTGGAGCTTGCCTGGTGCCACCTAGCGAATGGGAGCGTGATTAAGACCATCATACCTTGTACCGTTCAATTCGATTATCGAATGTATCATTCATAAAAAAGGTCTGCGTTCCCAGGTCAACAACTATCGGCCAGTTTCTCTCTTAAGTTGCGTAGGGAAACTGCTAGAACGTGTGATTTTCAAGCACACTTTTAATTACCTACGTGATAATAACATCCTGAATAGATTCCAGTCAGGTTTCATCCCGGGGCACAGTACCGTTCACCAGCTTGTTGAGATATACCATTTATTTTGTGAAGCCTTAGACAAGAAAAAAACGGTAAAGGTAGTTTTCTGTGACATTTCGAAGGCTTTCGACACGGTATGGCACGACGGTCTCCTGAGTAAACTGCGTAGCATCGGAATCGATGGTCAACTATTTAACTGGTTTAGTAATTACATGTGTGATAGGCAGCAGAGAGTTGTTGTTGATGCAGCTTACTCAGAGTGGGGCTCAATTACTGCAGGGGTACCCCAAGGTTCGGTATTGGGACCTCTTCTGTTTCTAGTCTACATTAATGACTTAGCCAACGATCTTGAATGTAATATTAGACTTTTCGCTGATGATACCACTATATTTGTTGCCACAGATGATTTATGTGAGGCACACGGTATGTTAATGCGAGACTTATCAAAAATTGAAGCGTGGGCCAAAAAGTGGTTTTTAGACTTTAATGCAACTAAGACTAATGTCATGAACATTACGAATAAGCTCAACCTCGATCCTACGCAACTCAGTATGGGTGGAAATAGTCTTGCAAACGTATCAGAGCACAAACACTTGGGTCTTAATATTGACTCCAAGCTTTCTTGGTCCCCGCATATCAATGAAATATACAGCAAATCTATGAGAAGAGTTGATATTCTGTCTAGACTCAGTTTCAGACTTAGTCGTGGAACACTTGAAACAATGTATTTTTCTTTCATCAGACCTGTACTCGAATATGCATGTGTTGTATGGGCCGGGTGTTCTCAGTATGAGTCTGACAAACTAGAATCGGTACAGATAAGGGCTGGACGCATTGTAAGTGGTGCAATCAAATGCGCAAGCCGCACTCAGGTGTACAAAGAGTTGGGTTGGGAAACCTTGTCACAAAGGAGGGACAGATTTAAACTCATTCTGTTTCACAAATTTTTTTATAACCAGGCACCTTCCTATGTGTGTAGCTTACTTCCTATGTCCGTGCCCGACCGCACTCAATATGGTTTACGTAGTGCTAGCCCACTTAATATTACGCAAATAAATACAAGGTTGTCAACATTTTACAAATCATTTCTACCTAGCGCAATACGAATGTGGAACGAATTACCAGTCTCTTTACGCAGCTTGCACGACCCAAAAGCGTTTAAAGTAGCAATTTTAAATATTCGTAAAACGGTGTCCGGGAATGCAACTGATAACCGCAAATTGTATTACTTTGGAAACAGAAGAGTCAATGTATTGCACGCGCGTATTTGCATGAACTGTAGCGCACTGAACTCTCACTTGTTTAACATGAATCTTGTAGACAGCCCGAGTTGTCGCTGCGGAGCCGAGAACGAGGACTGCGTTCATTTTTTCCTCGGGTGCCCACTCTATACGAACTTTAGAGATATTTTATTTCGCAAAATCCATGTTCTATCCTCAGTGTCAATTGGCATCATTCTTTTTGGTAATCCGTCTCTATCAATGGACGATAACCGTTGTATATTTCAAGCAGTTCACGACTTCATTGTAGCCTCCAAACGTTTCCCTTAAATATCACGTATCTTAATGTTATGCCTGAATGTATTAATTATCTAATTTCTACTACATTGTGGTTTACGCAACTGTTATGTATATATATATGTATGAGCAATTGATTCAAGTTCAGCAAGAGGAATTCACATAGGCAGTGTGCCTGTTTTCCAATTGCCAATAAAATAAAATATGTTTAAACTAATGTATCATTCTTTCGCGGGATTTTATTCGTTTTACATCAGGATATATTAAAATAAAAGCACTTTGTATCTTTGTATAACATTTAAAGTTGCTATTTATGAAATATGAACAAGTTTACCGACAGGGCCGCCAGAACTAATCTTTCGATTTGTCTAAGAATCAAATATTAGCCCATATTACGATGGAGGATATTTGTGCAAAACTGACGGATGTGAGGAGAACACGTGTGGAGAAAAGCGGTTGTTGTCATCAGCAAACTGCGAAAAAAAGGAAACCAACATTTGGTGTGCTTCAAACACCTCCGACCACTTACATTCATTGTTCGTGCTATACTGCCAGGACTCCACTAATATGTAATAAAGCTTATAACATAAGCGTGTTGACGCTAATAACACCTAGTAACTTCTTTCCCTTATTTACACATTGGTCTCGCCATTCACGTGGTTCACCAAATGTACTTCCGTCCCCACCAAACTGAATTCCGTCAACCAAAGTTACTTTTGTCACCACCAGAGTGCTTTCGGTCAACCTAGTTTAAGTTATTTGATATCGTCGCTACCAAAGCGCAATCGGTCAAAAAACCTTACTTTTGGTGGACCAATATAAACGTTTGTCCTTACTAACTTTATTCCGTGGACCAAATAGACTATACACATGTAACACATAGCGGGTGCATTTTATGGGTAGTTCGTGTATATCCCCCAGTTTAACCGAATACGCGCATTAACCGTCGGTATACCTCCAGACACGTTCTCATTCATTCGGCATGCCGATAGTATCCCGTTCCCAACAACTGGGGCAATTCGGGAGAAGATGGCAGCTGATTAATTGTAAAGTGAGAGCCGCGGCTCCTAAATGGGTTCATATTTGTTTCTCCGTATTTCGGCTGATTAACAGTACTTATAGTGTTCGTGCCACGCCAAAACAACTTCAGCTCATATTAATCTTCTGTGTTTCCACGATTATATTATCAAGCAATAACGCCCCAAATAGTAGACGAGCATACTTTTTCCACCTGTTTTCGCACCTACCAATTAGACTTCTGCGAGCGAGGAAAGTGACGTCAGAGGATAATACAAACGCCTGTGATTTTATATTTAGACTCATTTAGTCTGCTCATTGGCTTGAACACAACGAAACGCACTCAACCATGAGAACAATACACGCCCTCGACCACATATGTCTACGCATTGCATCAAAGCTCACCTGTCAATCTTGTGACATCATTGGGGAATTTTCAAATAACGCTCAGATGCAATGCTCCCAGAAATAAACCCGTCGGATCTCACTTTTGCTACTTTGACGAACGTGTTTATAGCGATATCGTGGAATAAAACATGTAAAGTCCCATTAAAACAAATTGTTATTTGTTTATCTTCCCTAAACAAAGTTAACTCTGAGCAAGACAAAATCGTGGCGCGAACATTTTAAATTTTCTTCATTGTAGGCGTACCTTGCCATTGTTATGTGTTTATGTATGGTTTACTGTACGGCAATCTGGTTGATTGTCCGTGATCTTCAAATTGTTTAACGAAACATGATAGCACGGGTTCTGATAGACTAGAAAAACCCCTAGACATATTTTAGAAAACGAATCTCAAGACACCTCATAACCATGCAAATATTCCTCCTCTGTCAGTAAACATTTAAGAATAGCATATATAAAGCTATATGTATAACTACTACGTCGGTAGCTTGGAATTCAGAAAATCCACATCCTTTGTGACTACCCAGTTTACACCATATACAGGCTCGACAAATGTTTTACTAAAGCTAAGTACATTGGCGTGGCCTGAGTGTGGCTGCGGTCGATTTGCCTGCATGGTTGGGCGTAAACGCTTCACTTGGAGTGAGTAGGGCTTGTGAGAGGAGGGGGTGGGGTGGAGGGGGGTGCGTATTGGTGGCGTAAGGGAGTCGGTTTTATGGCATCTCCGGGAAACCGAAACTCACACATTGGTAAGTAGTTTGGGAAATTGCATTGACTATTAACGGCTGTCGCCAATAGGGACGCCTTACATGCTCTACTCGGTCTCCAGGGAGTGGATCTCCGGGTAACAATGTCCAGAGGGTGGGGGGGGGGTGCACAGAGAGAAACGTGCCCCCCTTTCTGACGCTAAGGTATATCTGTGCCCCCCCCCCCTTTTCAAATGCTGTCCCCTTCACAGTTCGTCAATAAAATAATGAACACCTTTGTCGCAATTTTGTTCCGTAGCGCCCGCCCCCCCGGTGACAAGATTTCATCAGTGTGCCCCCCCTCCCCCAGTCACATGATTTCACTGTCACCACATCGTCCCCTTACGTATATAATGTATATAATATATATACTCTTATAATATTTTAATAACAAAACAAAAACCGCTCCGAACTGACGCCAAGGACTGTACAAATAATATGGATAGGTGCTACCTAAAAAATGCGAGCGTATATTTATACATTGTTAATACCAAGATATCAAACTATGTCACATCAAATAATATTTCCTCCACCAAATTTGCATGTATTTGATGTATTACAAGCAAATACCAAGATATTTAGTGCTTGCATATATGTGCCGAAAGACACAATTGTGACAATTCGTCATTTTTGGTCTATTTTATAGCCTATTTTGGTTACAAAAGAGCTCATAGAACACAATTTAGTTCAGTAACATATCGTTTTTTTGTTATTTTTGTATTCACCATGACGCTAGGCTTCAGCAGGCAGTTTTTTGGGGAAATCTGTCTACCAGCTTTTATAGGGGATTTCAAAACATTGAGAAAAAACACATTTATAGGATTTTCCCATTGACCGCCATGATAAAGCCAATTTGACAAAAATGCCCCCAAACTTTTGTTTTAGTGAAGTCACATATATTTTTTATTACATTTTCAGGTAGATCCATACATGATACTTATCTAGAGAAAAAAATCTGTGGACGAATTGTTTTTTACCCCCACCCGCTCTCGACCTTAACTTTAATTTGAAGCATACATCCAATGTTCGTAAATGTTGTCGGGCAGCTGATTTAATTATTAAAGACATGACCTAATAGGCTTCAACCTTTCTTTGCTTGAATATATTTGTGTACAGCTGATGATTACTCCGAATACGAAAACGTCTCATGGGGTTGTTACGCGAAATGAAAGTTCTAAGCCTATGCCTGAAATGGACTTTGAATATGCATGCATGTTACCTTAAAAGCTCGCTTGCGCTCGCTATTATAGTGCCAAAATTCAGCATGATCTGCGGCGTGCTTAATATGTATAATGTGCATTTCGAGAGCAGAAATGGGTTTATATCACATTTCCCAATTAAATCATACCCACCCATTTAGGAGAGAGCAGGCCAGAATAGTTGTAATGCTATAACCCAATCTGCCACGAGATGTAGTTATGTCATATCTATCTATGTATATAAAAAAAACGTTGTAGCAAAATTATACCTTGACTGTGAAAGATTACAATCGTTTTCAAAGGTGACTGTCTCAGACTGCTGGATGTTTGTATCTCAGGTCTGATGTTTGAGCTTGAAGCAACGCTAATGCATTAACATAAATTATGGATGCATACGTAAGTACATTATTTCGTATAGGCGTATAGGCGTATGCTACACACATTTGGTTACAAACAATTTGTAGACTCTTGTCTTGTTACCCGATTAAGTAATGAAAGTAAACCTCGATCAGGAGTGGAACATTCCTCATATACAGATTTTCTGGTTTCGCCCCTGTATGATGCAACTTATGAATGAAGTTACTATTTGAACAATTATAGACAAGCGAACCGTCAAGGCCTATATGGGGAACTATAAGCAGAGAAGCAGAGAATACTTTGATACCAATCAGCATCTTTGCGTTCGTTTCGGAAAACCGAAAACGAAAGGCAGCCCCGGGGGGAGTGGGGGGGGGGGGGTGGCACTACATATGGCTATGTATATACATATGCGCCGCCCAAGTATAGTCTAGTTGATATCGAAAGTGTTCAAATAAGTAACGTCCAGACATTTTGGCATGAATGTCGGTGTCTATTTTAGATGCCTTTTTGACCGGCAAATTTCTGTCAGTGGTTTTTTTAGATGCCTTTTTAACCACAAATTTCTGTCAGTGTCTATTTTAGATGCGTTTTTGACCACAAATTTCTGTCAGTGTCCATTTTAGATGCTATTTTAAGCCAAAAAAATTCTCTCTCAATGGCCACAAAATCCTGCACTTTTCTCTCGCTCTCCAAATGCTCCCTATGGCATGGGCAGCACGCCTCCACCTCTGTAGTAATGTAGTGCCCCCCTCCCTCCGCCCGGAAAGGTGGCAGCAGCAGAAAAAAATGCACCCAATTAATAACGCCGGGTCGCGACCGGTGGCACTGGTGGGAGGCTTCTCTCCGCATAGGCCTCGTTATCGTATGCTTGGCTAGAAGCGGGTACACCTGAGGCTCTCCGTCGACAACAGAACGCATTCTCTATGATTGACCTTAAGGTTGGCGTTCTACAAATGACTACAGCGACAACTATCAGCGTGAGACACATCAGAACCATTATGATGCACGCAATCGCCAGAATGGCGTCGTTGCCATGGCTACTGTTATCGCTGCAACTGTTGTCGTCTGCAAATAAACCAAACGAACAATATAGACCGGGTGGAGCTACGGTCGTTGGTAACTTCAACATCATACAAAGACGCACCACAAGAATAGTATTTCGTATATTACTTCCCTTGGTATAATTGTATGAAGAAAGGTATGGGATTGTAAGTTAAACGTAATGATAAGAACGTTATTTTCCCTTCGGAATATGGCTCTAGCAGAAAACATGGAGCTGCTTCCAAGAGAGCTGACAAGTCCACGAATTTACCATATATATATATATCAATTTATTTCAATGAAGGCAAACCACTAAAGGAACCCCTAGTCATAAAACGACTCCATTTATTATGTGCCGCATCATCTACCCACAATGTTATCCATTTTATCACCTTACCGATGGGACAGGGTAGGTGAAGGAGGCGGTTGTGGGAGATGTCAATGATAGTCCTGTTCATCAATATCTGGTCCTTGAGAGCTGTCTCGAAGAGCCACGCTGAGATGGCGTACGGCGAGGGCGACCGCGAGATCTGCGAGAGGTACGCGGCGATGACGCCGGCAACATAGGGAGCAGCCATGGAGGTGCCGCTCATACTTTCGGTGGCGCTACTCCCCCCGATGGCCGTGGACAAGATGTCCTGTCCCGGGGCGAAAATGTCCACACAGGGTCCGTAGTTCGTGAAGTCGGTCATCTGGTCGTGAATGTCCGTGGCGCCGACGGTGATGACACCAGAGAGACGCGCGGGAGATGCCAAACATGCGTCATCGAAATCATTTCCGGCGGCGACGACGAAAGGTATTCCGACGTCGATACAAGCGATGATGACGGCTTCTTCGGCGTAATTTATGCCTTGGAAGCTAAACGTTCCTCCCAGAGACATGTTTATGACAACTTTAGGCTTCTTCCCATTGCCGGCCGCTAATTTGTCGATGTACTGGTTGTACACCCACAAAATGCCTTCTATGATACCGGCGCTATCACCCGAGCCTTGCTGATCCAGAACCTTAAGACAAACAAGGAAGAGACCAAGTTTGTTTTACTGGTACCGTAAGACGAGTTGCCATTATGCGATAAAGGTTCAGGAATATCATGAAATTTAAGATACCTGTTTGAAATATGTGAGGCCAAGAAAAGCCCTCGGTGATTTCCGAAATCATGCGAGCTTACCTTGACTGCTATCACTCTGGCTTTCTTGGCCACTCCGTACGTCTTGGAAGCCACAGTCCCGGCCACGTGGGTCCCGTGACCTCTAAGGTCAAGGTCAGACTCGTGCATCAACCTCTCTATGGTGTAACCCCACACCGCGCGCCCCTCAAAGTCCACGTGGTCGACAGACACCCCGGAATCTATGACGTAAACATCAACTCCTTCTCCGGCATTCTCTGGGTATAAGTAGGCGGCAGATTTATAAGATGTCGGAGTGTCGACAGCCGTTATTCTGCTGAGTCCCCACACACTGCGACCTGAAAGAGACAGACGACAGTTATTCTGCTGAGTCCCCACACACTGCGGCCTGAAAGAGACAGACGACAGTTATTCTGCTGAGTCCCCACACACTGCTGCCTGAAAGAGACAGACGACAGTTATTCTGCTGAGTCCCCACACACTGACGGCCTGAATGAGACAGACGACAGTTATTCTGCTGAGTCCCCACACACTGCGGCCTGAAAGAGACAGACGACAGTTATTCTGCTGAGTCCCCACACACTGCAGCCTAAAAGAGACAGACGAGAGTTATTCGGCTGAGTCTCCACACACTGCTGCCTGAAAGAGACAGACGACAGTTATTTTGCTGAGTCTCCACACACTGCGGCCTGAAAGAGACAGACGACAGTTATTCTGCTGAGTCCCCACACACTGCTGCCTGAAAGAGACAGAAGAGACAGACGACAGTTATTCTGCTGAGTCCCCACACACTGACGGCCTGAATGAGACAGACGACAGTTATTCTGCTGAGTCCCCACACACTGCGGCCTGGAAGAGACAGACGACAGTTATTCTGCTGAGTCCCCACACACTGCGGCCTAAAAGAGACAGACGACAGTTATTCTGCTGAGTCCCCACACACTGCGGCCTGAAAGAGACAGACGACAGTTATTCTGCTGAGTCCCCACACACTGCGGCCTGAAAGAGACAGACGACAGTTATTCTGCTGAGTCTCCACACACTGCGGCCTGAAAGAGTGGGGGGGGGGGGGGGCAAAAGATATATGCGTTCCTCGGAATTGGGTTTTTCATTTCACGGTGAACTGGGAATAAGAAAATAATTCTTCGTGAACTGGAAACGAGGTATTAGCCGACCGCCATGATCAATGACTTTTGTTAATCGCGAACTGGGAATTTTAATATTAATTAACCGTGATTCGGGAAATCGTCAATTTAGTATCGTGTATCCGCCTTTCCATTGCATGCGGAGAGTTCTACATTTATTTCGTCGTGACCTGGCAATATAGACATTTATTCTTCGTGATCTGGGAACACGACCTCCCTTGCCCTCCGGCCCCCGAAAGAGACAGACGACAGTTATTCTGCTGAGAAATAAAATTCCTAAAGCTAGCACCTGTTGTCTAACGCGTAGCATACATGTAGCTGACCCATTATTTAACATGTAATTGACGGGGGGGGGGGGAGGTATTTGTTACTAAACCTCAAATATACATTTACCAGTGGTTGCTAAGGCCATTTATCAGATGCAACAAACAGCCAGTGCCACTGCCAGTGGCAGTGGGCTGCCAGCCTACTGGCTACGTTTCTTCCCAAGAATGAAAAGGCTAGGCTAGGCTACAGTAGTGAACGGGCCGTCTCGGGGATTTCCGTCGAATCGTAGGCATAGAATCTAGATCCAGGATTAAATGAAATGTATGTACTAAAAGAAGTTCTTTTGTACACCCGACCGTTATGGTGTCCGCTTGGGACAAACAACTAAGTAGCTTTCACCAATTTTTGTCTGCTGGTCGCCGAATTGATATTTTGTATGATTACAAGGCATATTTGCAGTTTTTTTTTATATAGATCCCAAGATATAATAAGCAGCACATTTTTTATGAATGAAGCGTTCGCACTTATTCCGAAAATACTGTTTTGAGAAGGGCTTTTGGATGTTTTTAGCGTTTACAGTTCCTTAGCAATCTGCAGTCTTCACTCGCGGTGGCTCGAAGCGATACGTACGGCGGCAGAATACATGCTCCGGTTGCCTAACTCCCTCCACTTCTTCTTTCTCACCCTCACTATCATTAATTCCAAATAATCGTGCGAGCATCGCTGCATCCCGATCGATGGGGAAGGATGCTGACTCTCCTATAGACACCATGCTCAAAAGACGCGTTTACCGTATTGCGCAACAAAACCGGTTTATCTTGTGACGTCACGAATCAATGAATAAATTGCCCTTGTCTATCTTCTACTTTTCTGGGTAGTTATGTGATAAAGTGGTTAATATTGTTAATATTGGTGGCGACTATATTCAGTGCGTATGGAATTTCGTTAATATAGTGCAAATGGATCAAATATATGCAATGTAGCATAGGACATCAGAGATGGACTTTAAGTCACAGAAAGATAGCACAAACGAATAGACGACATATTTTTCATTCATTTGCGCCATCATAATGAAGAATATTTGTTACGACCGGAAAACACGGGCTGATAAACTAACGTTTTCTTTGCATTTCCTACGCAAACGAGGCATTATTACGTCACACGGATTCTCCCCGGTGACAACGTTGGCGCAACGCTTCAAACAGAACACTTACAAGGAATGAAGAAACGTTGTGGTCCAAAAGTGATACGAAAACGTCCAACTGGTCCTATTTTACCTTTGCCATGTGGTTTAATGACGCATCCCTGTGTTGGTACTCCATGCACTGCCCATTTTGACAGCGGAATGGTTAAGTCGATCGCTTGCGCTGGCCATTTTTGTTACCGCGGAGGCACGTAAAACTCTGTGACGTCACTGGCTGTTTGGAGAACACTCGCGAAAGCCCGCATGCAGGGTTAGATTTTGAACTCTATTATTAGCTTTCAATTGTTTTGAAGACGGATTTTTCTTTGTATATTTCCAAAGTTCTGCGCTTCATCGCCTCCAAATATTGTAACGTATACCTCCCATAGACATGTTTAGTGAAGTGGGACTAATAGTCTGTAGAATAAATCTGGAAATTAATAGACTTTTAGCTGCTTATACTTCAACATGGAGCACGTGTGTGTGTTTGTCCCCAAGGCTGAAGTTTCGAGGGCCGATCGCGAGAACTGTTTAGCCCTATGCACCCACCCCTCGGCGCTTTGCTCTTGCGCAGGTGGCCTGGTTCCCTGTCTCTGTCTTTGCGTAACATATACGTCACGCATACGTCACAGATAGTCAGGATATTAGTGTGCGTAGAGACTCGTTCCGAACACGTGCTTCGTTTGTTTGTCCCCAAAATAAGTAAACCGGAAGTCTTGGCGAACGAGGCTTTATAGCCTATTTAATGTACGTTTTCCTTATCATGGGACGTTTTCCTTATCGTGGGACGGCTTGGAAGGCGGTGTGATTGCTTGGTTGACCATAACCGTAGGGGTCTTTTAATTGGTAGACGGCGTCCATGTTTAACAAATATATGTATGTATGTATTTTATATGTATTATAATTCGTGCATGTTCGTACACTACGGAGCACCGGTATACACGGGTATTTACAAGGCTTAGCAAAGAAACACAAAACATAGCCAGTAATGTTTCCTTACAGTCAAATGGTATTGCTGACCAGGCGAAAAGCTAATCAATGTATTAGTTGGAATATCTAAATCAATGGATGTTGAAAGCAAGCTCATGCTATTTCATTCTTTTATCCTTTAACATTTTAATTATTGTCCCGTTGTGTGGCATTTGTGTGATATAAAAAATATGCGTAAGCGAAGAGATATAGGATCGTGCATTGAGGTACGTTTTGATGACGTTAGATCAGGAAGGGAAGAGAGAGGGTCATGGATGTTTAAATTGCAAATTCTTGATGCAAATCGCTGTGTAAATAAACATGTCACAATTTTCAAATAATATATGTTTCCTTGTGAGTAATTCCTTGTCAAAAGTAGCAAAACAGTTTAATTTAAATAATGCAAATTAAAAAGAAATGCTGAGATTAAAGATTCATGCAGAACTAAAGCAATCAGTAAGATGAACATAGACACATCAGCTATACAAATTATTAATTTTATCAACACAGGTGTCCAGTTAAAAAAAATCTAAAAACTCTTTGTATTATAAATGAAGGCTTCATTCCAGCATTCCCATATAGAGGAAGCATAATTCATTTATTTTTGCTAGAATATGGGAAAGGACCCGTTGAACTGAGGTATGACTGAAGCCAACTGCATATATGTATATACTTGGTTAGTAAGGCACCAGTTTAACACAATTTGATCCAAGGGATTATTATAAATGCATGTAAGCTTATACTATGGAAATGGAAAAGTGGCAATTAATACTGGTCTAGTTTGTGCTTCTTTTGAAATTGTGTATCAAAATACCCATGAAAACTATGAATGTAAAAAAACAGAAGAAAGTTATTGTTAACACGATAAATAAACAGAATTGTTCTTTCGAAATTCGCCTATTTGAATGGTAGTTGCAGTAATGATTGAAAACTAAAATTTTGACGGTGATGGCTGTCCATACTTGTGACTCGATCACTCCAGATCAGGGTAAACATTGGGGAATCATCTAGCTGCTGTGCGCCACGTTTACTGAGCGTGGCCAGAATTATGGAAAAGTGTCATCTACCAATATATGGACACTAATAAGTTAACAGTTCCTTATTTAGGACACGCGAAGGACGAATTGCGACCCACCCGATGTTCGCCGCGCCGGCCGCGCAGCTTACCTGGTTCCTCGTCCTATGTCGTAACTAGACTGCGCACTGAACAAAAAGCGCGTGTTCGTTTGTTTGCCTTTAAACTGTCAGGTCGGAAGTAGAACCCGCGAGAACTGACATGCCCTATACAGGGGCGGGTGGGGGGGGGGGGAAAGGTGGGGTGGATGTAGGCTGAGCATCCTTAAAAAGAAAAACACTTGGTGTCTTTATGGGCGTGAATTTACTGAGCTTTCAAGTCCTTCACGCCCAAAAAACATATAGACATAACAGTACATATTCGTAAAACATGTGCAAGTTAAGGTTAGATTTACCGACGAGTTACATTGAAACTATAAAAGCACAAGGTCCAAGTCATTTACACTCTAAATATTCGCGTTGCAGGTGGCTATACGTGGGTACCTTTACCAATGTTTTCTGAAAGCGGCGACTATACTAAGGATCAACTTAAACTACGACATAAAATCCAACGTACTTGAGTTGGTTGGCTAGTTTGAAATAAGGAGCTTTAAGCAGATCAAGTAGTTTTGTCTAGCGGGCCAACATGAGGCCGCCAATTGACCGACGCATTGGACCACTGAATATAAATAATAAATGAATACACAGTTTAAAATTAAAATAACGTTTGTTAAACACCGGACCAGTCAGATTTTTGATTACTCCCTCCTAGCATGCCCGCAACAAATGTAAATAGTTTGATGTGACCAATGTCGTTTCGTAACGAGTTCAGAGTGACAAAAGTATTGTACGCGGCGATCGACCGTGATACGGAACTCGGCCCAGGTTAAACTCATGGCGGCAAGAAAGGAACTAAATGCCGGGAATCAAAGCAAAAAGCCCCAACCAAGTCGCATATCACAATCACGAAAATAACTGTAGTGCAAACTACGATCACAAGTGAAACGCGGGTCACGGATCACGAAAACAATTGTTTCCAATCACACATCACAGTTTTGCAGTTTAACCAAAATCACAATCACGAGAATTAATTCGATCGCGAATCAAGTAAATAACACTCCTCAGTTCCCGATCACGATAATACTTTTAGGTACAATCACGGATCACGAAAAAAAGTATTACCTCCCCCCCCCTCCCCCCCCCCCCCCTACATTTATTCTGCCGAGGCCCCACAGATGGATACATATATCCATCTATTGGAATTTGTCTCACTTCTTCTCTCGCACTTACTTGAGATTAGACAAGATATGGAGACATACACCCATACACAGGCGCCGCAGATCGACTGACACAGGCCGAGGGGGGGTGGGGGGGGGGTCGCGCACCGCCTACATAGAACAAGAAGGTATCCAACTCCAGCCCAAGCGCCTAGACAGGCACCCGCTTCAGACCCCAATACCTCACATTTTTCGTCCGTGGGCAGGCTCTGAAATGGCGTATCTTGATCAATAAGGTAATAAGCTTGCTCGAACTCAAGTGAAAGATGACTGTCCTCCCTTCACCACGCCGTAATGAAGCATTTTCCCACACATTTGAGCCGACACAGACTGACTGTGAGACAAAATGGCGACTCACGCGAGGTTTCACGCGCATTTTCCTGCGAGACCGCGCTGATTGGTCCGCTGTCGCTGGCACCGACTTACCCAAATTTGATGACAGATTAATCGCCCATCGCGCGGATTTTCTAGAATAACGCCGCACAACTCTTTAATACAATTGCAATGCTATTTTATAGCGAGGAGTTTTTAACAGCAAAAAGTCCACATTAAACCGGCTAGACATTATACAATTACATTTCATTATGAAATGCTATCTTGCTCACCGGTTTTCTGCTGTGAGCACGACTCGCTGCTGTGGATGTTGTGCACGACATTTGGCTGAATGACCTTGACGTCGGCGTGACTTCTCAACTGCCTTATGACGTCATCAGACGCTCTGACGTGTAGAATGACGATGTGCCTGATGTGGTGAACCTTCAGAATCTCCCAAATCATCCTACTGGCTTCTTCGGGACCCCGTTTCCGCCGGATGTAGCGTAAAGCGTAGTCATGGATATCACTGACGCGCATGCGCACTTCATCCTCTAGGGTCACGTGGTGATCATGTAGCATTATGAGATGTTCCTGGTGGATCACCCCATTAATTACACCCTTCTGATCCAGTAGATGACTTCCGTTTTGGTCGGCGTAAGTCAGAGAAAATACAGCAAAAACAAGACAGATTAAACAACGGTAAGATCCTGTGCCCTCCATCTTAGATTGTTATTTGCTGACATCAAATCCTTTTCCTTGCCGAATTGATTAGGAATCGGGAACTTTTGCCGCTCGCTGCCTTGTCGTTTCGTCAAATGAAAGTGAATGATTGCAAATCCGCTGGCACGGTGTGAAAGTAAGCCACAGTTCAAAGTTCAAAGTTTAAGAAGCAAGGTGAAGTGAAGGCTCAGGTGTGTGTGTGTAGCGCACACGATACGGACACGAAGAACTTGAGCTGATAGCGAAAGTTGCATGGGAACGCAGTTCTTGACGAAATAAAACTGGCTCATTAAATATACCAGAATACGTTTATTGACATGGGTTATATTTGCCTTTAAAAAAATTCAGTCGCAGGTAGGAATACAGCACGAGATCTAGCATGATATTCCTAGTGAGTCGCGTGTTTTATTTATCACTTAAATTATAGAATCGCTGGAGGTATACGCGTTCGTATCAGGCCCGACAGAAGCGGGGGGTGGGGGTGGGGGTGGGGGTGGGGGTGGGGCAGATGTATGACGTTTTCACCTTTGCGTGTCATATCGTGACAACGAGAAGGATCAACGTAGAAACAACACAATACTGCTACGTTGGTTGGGATCTTCGAATATATTCTGTCCCTGTAGAGATCAAGAAAGACAGCATTTGTCGTATGCAGAAAATTGTAGCGTATCACTACAAATTGTGGTCAATAAAAGTTCAAAATGCAGCTTGGCAAACAATTAGTTCGTAATTAACACACATTAATAGTCGATTGTCAGGCTCAAAGCTAACGTTTCACGCTAAATGATACTCATCACAACGGATATTCAACAATACATCTCAGTAAAACTCCAAATGCAGATTGGCTAACATTTAGGGCGAAATTAGCATACATTTACAGTCATTAGTCGGGTCGACAACTGTAACGTTTCACTGCAAGTTGTAGATATATCAAATGTTCAGCGCCTCAGTAGATTTTTTTTCAATTTTGATTTTGTGCATTTACAATGTAACATGGTGCAGAAACTGATGCGTTGACATCCGCGGCTGACAGAAACCCGATGTATAGGTGCAGGCCTACGTCATCGTACCAGAATTGAAAACCTTTATATTCTTTATTTTTATATATATTTACACATATTCAATGAGAGGTGGAAGTGATGAATTTGTTTTTAATCGATTTAAATATTGTTGAAACAGTCAGTTTGCAAAGTTTTCTTAGCCAGTCCGTATGTCTTGGAGGCTACAGTCCCGGCCACGTGGGTCCCGTGACCGAAATAGTCAACATCACCCTCGTGTCTCAACCCCTCCGCCGTGTATCCCCACACCGCCCACCCCTCGAAGTCCACGTGGTCGACATACACCCCGGAATCAATGACGTAGACATCAACTCCTTCCCCGGCATTTTGTGGAAAACGGTATTGCGCTGATCGGTAATCAGTCGGTCTGTAAGTGGCCGACAGTCTGCTGAGACCCCAGACCCCACCACCTGTAAGAGGGAGAAAACACACTAACACTTTACTTAAAACGCTTCCAACAGTTGTGTCCCACCAATGGCATGCCAGGATCTTAACAAATAAGATTTTTATGATTTGATTAGTGCCAGAATGGCTCTAGAATGCATTGTATGTAGTACTCGGTTCTGCTCTACAATGCTGCAATAAGCCAGTCAAGTAGACGCAAACCAGTGATGCAGTACACGTAGCTTCCAGTTTGATGACGTAGTACACAGGGACGCCATATTTCCGCGCATCCACCAGTACCAGTCGGACATAATATGTCTCTAAAATATCTCCCTTTCAGTCATTCTAAACCCCGTTATTAAGTCCCACCCAGTGGACCTCAATAAATGATTTTCGCCTCAAACATGTCAATTGTTTTTTTTTCTTGCGTGGAACAATTTATGAGGCGCAATATTCACTTGATACTCAAGTTACTGTTCTTGGTCGTTTAATGTGAAAATACAATTAATATCACTTTCTTGCTTTTGGTAATGAATGATCCTCAACTAAATTTACAAATCATAACAAATCACATAACAAATAAATTATTTTACGGCGACGTGCGCGCCATATTTTACACTGGCTTCGTGTTGAAAGGAAGTTGTACATGCATAAAGTGTACAAATCTGTTATGGAGTAATTCTTTTCCTGAAAGGTGACTTGGTTGGAGGGGAAGGGAGGGTAGGCGGTGCTAATAGTCTTCTCCCTTCCAAACAGAAGGACGGATAGTGGAGGTGCACATTCAGTGACACAGTGGCAGCACTCTGACAGCAGAGGGCGCTCCTTCCTCACATCACCTCTGCCCCAGGTATCGACAACCTAACTGTTGACCTCAACGATAGTGGAGTCACGAATGGCTTTAGGGGGTTGTTTATGTTGAACTTGGTATTTTCGATCCAGAATTTGAAAAATATAGGCATTCCGTTGTCGTACGATCACAATGGAAATTACGCAGATATATTTCATAATAAGAATGGGTTCAAAGTTTAAAGCGCTTTACGCCTTTGGTCTCAATCGAACACAAAACCATTCAAATTAATCAAAATCGAACGAATTTGTCCTGTATAATGCCAATAGGCCACTAAATAATCAGCAATGGTGTAGTTGATGTGAAACTGCGAATATATATTCGATTAGATTCATTTTCAATTTTTGCGTATGAAGGATAATTCTGATGGTTAAATTTAACGTGGGGCAGAGGGACTATAGCGCAAGCGGAACGCCCTCTGGCGGGGGATCGAGTGGCCAGAAGTGGAGGGTGTGCACCAAATAATAGGGACGCAAGCCAATCCCCCAGGAGGTGTCGGGGTAAGGGGGGGAGGGGGGGTGAGGGGGGCTATCCATTTCGAATTATGAAGAATTTCTTACCTGTGGTCTGCTGAGCGCAGGCGTCAGTGCTGCGTATGCTGTACAATACGTTAGCCTCGATCAGCTTGACGTCATCATGACGTCTCAGCTCCTCAATGACGTCATCCGATGCCCTGACGTGTGCAATGACGACTTTTCTAATGTGCATGACTTTCCGGATTTCCCAAAAGGACCCGCTGGCTTCCTCGGCATCCCGCTTCCGCCGGATATGACGTAATGCAGTGTCGTTAATATCTCGAACGCGGATATGAACTTCATCCTTCAGAGTCACGTGGTCATTTTGCAGCATAATTAAATATTCATGGTCGACCTTCCGTCCGGCTATTTTTGAACCGATGGGCGTTTCTCCTTGGATATCGGCTAGTGTGGATGATATTACGGTCATCACCAGACATAACTGGCTCGCAGTAACCCAGATGGTATCACGTCCTGAACCCATTGTGAAGGCAGCGTATCGGAGCCACAGGGAACGACGGCCGTTGCGGGGCAATGATATTGCTACAGCTAACTGTCCCTGATACCAATACCACCTTGCTATTGACAGACTGTATTGGACTTTGGACGGGCGAATTGAAAAACTTCGATAAATCACCCAGAGTGTGTATGCACGGCAAGGCGGGTCGGCGTTTGGGCTGGGTCCCCCCCGGGATGGGGGGGGGGACATTAGGGGAGGGGGCTTTACCTTATTATATTTACATATTACCGTATTATATTTACATATTATCGCCTGTGCAGATTAATAAGTACGTGGTGCTCTGCAGTATTCAAGACCTCACGCAAAGGCAAATAAAAATAGATATAAGAGCAAATATGACCCATTTTTCGTCCAAGGTATCAGTAACAACCGCCGGTAAAACTTAACTGGGCACGACAGACACGATAATTTGAATAATGCCATAATAACTCAACTCATGGCATGAGTATTAGGTGCGGATCCAGACTTTAAGGGGTGGGGGGCTTGAATTTCGAGATGACAGTGCATAGGCGGCGGAAGCGCAGGGGGGGGGGTGGGCCCTAGCCCTTCTTCGGCATCAGTTTGCTGCTCGTGGACAGCGATAGGCTGCTTTATTCTAAAGGCTAAACCTGTCGGTGGGGGCGGGGGGGGGTCTGCGGCTTGACCAGGGGGATGGGAACGGGAGCAATAGCCGCCGTAGGCCCCCCCCCCTCACCCCGCTGGTTCCGCCACTGAGTATATCAACCCTGGCATGAGCTTTTCCCTTGTTATCATTGATGTTGAATCTTGTTGTAAAGTATAGTAAACCACTCTGCTCTTGCCTGTTCGTTTTACTCCGTCGTCGAGAGGTAAAGAAAACCTAGGTCCCTACCTACGAACCTGCGGTCTACACAACGAACTTGACCCCTGGGACCGATGTAATAGGTGCTAAACATGCCTTGTGTATCGTTGAAATTCGACACCAGAGTGTTCTATTTTCCGTTCAGCATGGTCTGTGTAGCACGGGTTGTGACGAACGTTCTAGCATATGACTAACGAAAGTCACATTGCCGTAACGAGGGAATCAAGCATAGACCAAGAGCATGATTTTCGCAAACCCCGGACCTACGGGACGGTGACTGGCCTTGCAGGGAGATCACTCGACGGTCCATCTTCTATGTAAGAACCCACGAAATGTATTAATGTTGCAAACGTCAGGCGTGAGTAATACGTGAGCTATGCTGAAACAATGGTTCGCCCTTTGATGGAAGAATGACCCGCTCGGGCATTCTGGCATTCGTGTCCAAATGGGTCTCAACCAGGTGCGCGGTATAAATGCCAAGAGACGAGCACTGACAACCAATTAGCTCCTTCATTTACACACAATTGAAATGTCTAACTGATACACATGCAAGAGGATTTAATATCATACCACACCAGTATTCTTATTTTAATTACCATTGGCATTGCATAATTCAATCTCCCATTCGGCAGCCTTTCCTCCAATGTTATCTCGTAATCATGGTATTGCATTTCCTCCGCTGTTATCTAGTAATAATGGTATTGCATTTCCTTAAATGTTATCTCATAATCATGGTATTACATGTCCTCCAATGTTATCTCGTAGTCATGGTATTGCGTTTTCTCCCATCGTAAGTGTCACCTTTTTGCAGAAGGAACCCATCGCAGGGGTGGTTCCAGGGATTTGAAAAGGAGGGGGTGGCGAAACTTGCGACAGGCCTACGATGGCCTAATCCACTGGCACGGTGTGAAAGTAAGATACTGGAGTTTCCGTTTAGAGTTCCAAAAAAGGCGTAGCGTAGGTTCAGGTGTGTGTGTGATGGATTTGATACGCACATGAAGGACTTAAACTGATAAGGAAAGTTTGTTCGATACTGAAAGCACTTTGTGAAAAAATATAGCCGGTCCATTGATAAGAGTATGCCGTCTTTGACCTGGATTATTTGATTTGTATAACAGTGCAGCCCCACCCACCCCCCCCCCCCCCAGGCCGGGAGGGGGGGGGCATCAGCAAAAGCCACAAGAGTTAAAGGCCGTCTCACCATTCACAGGCAAGTTGTAAGATAAATACTTATAACCCATAAGGACATGTCTCCTTATAAAGCCAGGGGCGGATCCAGAAAATTGGATAGGAGGGCCGGTTTCAGGATCGGATCTAGATATGCTGGCCTGGGGGGGGGGGGGGGCGGATTTAGGGTCGGATCCAGATATGCTGGATGGAGGGGCGGTTTCAGGGTCTGATTCAGATATGCTGGATAGGGGGAGGTTTCAGGGTCGGATCCAGATATGCTGGATAGGGGGGCTGTTTCAAGGCCGGAGCCAGATATGCTGAATAGTGGGGGGGTGGGGTTCAGGGTCATATCCAGATATGCTGAATAGTGGGGGGGGGGTTCAGGGTCAGATCCAGATATGCTGGCTGGGGGGGACGGTTTAAGGGTCGGATCCAGATATGTTGGATGGGGGGCGGGTTATAAGTTCGGATCCAGATATGCTGGACAGGGGCCGGTTTCAGGGTCGGATCCAGGTATGCTTGATAGGGGGGGGGGGGTCCGGTTTCCGGGTCGGATCCAGATATGCTGGATGGAGGGAGGTTTAAGGGTCGGATCCATATATGCTAGATAGGGGGCGCTGGTTTCAGGGTCGGATCCAGGTATGCTGGATAGGGGGCGCAAATTTCAGGGTCGGATCCAGATATGCTGGATAGGGAGTCTGGTTTCAGTGTCGAATCCAGATATGCTGGATAGGAGGGGCCGGTTTCAGGGTCGGATCCAGATATGCTGGATAGGGGGGGGGGGCGGTTTGTGTTTTCATATGTTAAATGGTATTAATTATATCAATGTCTCCTCAATAATCCGCCCCTGGATCCGCCTCTGAGCCGACAAGTAATAAGAATACGGCACTAGTCTGTTCCCTGGTCGCCCGCCCACTACTGCCCCTCACAGGCCATCATCCTATTGACCCGCGGCTTCAACAACCACAAGTACATCATCCTATTGACCCGCGGGTTCAACAACCACAAGTACATCATCCTATTGACCCGCGGGTTCAACTACCACAAGTACATCATCCTATTGACCCGCGGGTTCAACAACCACAAGTACATCATCCTATTGACCCGCGGGTTCAACAACCACAAGTCGGCTATTTACCGGGGCGTGCGGTTGATATATATATTCCCCATAGTTACCGGATCGGCTTGAGAACACGGCGTTTCATCCACCGTGTAGGACTGTACATGTCACAAGTGAGACGGTGTGTGGAACACTATCTCACCCGCTGACTGACCCATTCCCTGTTACAACTACCCCCCCCCCCTCGTCCCCTCAGCCCCGTACGTCATCGGTGTAATGTACAAAGTTCGATTGTGTCGTTGACAGGTTTAAGATGCCGCGAGATCCATCTTAACCTTTTGCGTACAAGGTTCAGTGACCCCCGCACATGCCGGGATGGCGACGCTATGGCTTTGTCAACCAGCAGCCTCAGTCACGTGACTCATTCGAGGTCATGTGACCACACAGACGCTGAGTGCGTCCGCAAACACAGGCGTTAGGTCTCAGGCCGGCAGCAATGTCTTCGCGCAGTCGCTGATACGTCAGCTCTCTGCGCGATGCCAATGTCAGGTTGCGCACGCGCGTACCGCTGCCGGCTGGCCATTACACTTTCTTGGGTTACTAATAAGCCCCATTTTTCAACCTTACCAGACGTTTGTTGTTTGCCCCAAACAGCCGCGAGTCTGCCGAGTCGGTAGGGGGAAGCTTCATAAAACCTCCAAATCACATCGGTAATATAAAAACCGCACTTTCACGCTTCACAGACGAATTCGTCATTGGTCTAAGATCACTTCATATGTAGTGGCCCGTGTTTACATTAAGATGCATTGACACTAGCTAGGCTGCCGTCACGTAGTAGGGATCTGGAAGCTTAGCGACACGGGACGTCATGAAAAATCACTAACAATTTGGAAAAATGGACGCTGGACATTGGACCCCCCCTTCCAGATCCCTAGTAGTGGGTGACTTTCTGTAGACTATACCCGATATGCCCAACATTTGGCATAAGAAAGTAATATAGTAATACAGAAAGTAATCTAGCATACACAAAATAGTAGTTATAATTTATGTACCATCAACGTGCTATACCACCTGCGTGTACAATATTTCTCTTTGTGTATAAACTTTTATATTAAAAGAAAAAAAAATGCCCAATATTTGGTGCATTTCTTTGGGCCAGGTCCCGGCATACACAAATTGCGACAATGCTGTTCCGTACGCCGTATACGAATAAACGTTCACATCGGTCTTGACCCACGGGCGTTTCCCGGAAGTTGAAAAGGGGAGAGGTCCAAATTTGCGATCGGGGGGCTGGGGCTCTGCCCAAAATTGCGATCGGGGGATCCACCAATTTTTCGACGACGGAAAGGAGGGACCAACGCCGCCTCAGATAGCGTTTTTACTGAAAAAAAGGGAAGATTAACTGAGATGGCCTAAGTTTTGCATTGAAAAACTGCATTCTTCCTCAAAAAGAGGGAGGTGGGTCCGGACCCCCTGGACTCTCCCACTGGCTCCACCCTTGTTGCCTAGTGCACTTAGGGGCAATGAGACCAGTCTTGCTCGTCACTTTGCCTGCCACTGGACTGGATCTCCAGGAAACCGAAACCGAAACAGTCAGTAGTTTGGGAAGGTGCATGGAGACATTAGGTTGTCTGATCTATGATAACGCCTGCGTGGAATGTATCTAGAGGAGGGGAGGATACCCACTCTGAATAACGAATCCCCAAGAATCAAATCTCCAAGATTAGGACATTTAAAGCTGGGCGCGAAAAAAATGCATTAAAATTATGATATCGCGAATATCGAGGACTTCGATGAGTGCTATAACGGGTCGCGGTAAATAGGCTAAGGGTCTTTGCGTTTAACCAGGAATTGTACGAATAACGATCCCTCAAGCAGCTGATCGCGAATCTCAAAGAATTCCTGGATGCCAATTGCGAATATCGGAAAAGGTATCGCCCCCCCCCCCTATCTAGTGAGCATAGTTAGACCTCCTAATTTAGAGTTCAATACAAACCAAATAACACTCCTAACTAAGGGTCTCAATAACATTTTAATAACACTCATAGTCGAAGTTTTTAATAATTATTTTTAAAGCCAAACTTATGGCTTCAAGGATATGTATATAATAAGAAAACTTTGAAATAATATGTCATCGGCAGTTCTGCATTTACAAAGTAACATGGTGCAGATTCTGATGTGTTGACATCCGCGGCTTACGGGAACCCGATGTATAGGTGAAGGCCAACACCATCGTACCAGAATTGAAAGCCTTTATATTCTTTAGTTTTATATATATTTACACATATTTAATGAGAGGTGGAAGTGATCAGTTTTATTTTTTAAATCGATTTAAATAATATTGAAGCCGTCAGTTTGCAAAGTTTTTTTATTATTATAAATATTCTTGAAACCATAAGTTTGGATTTAAAAAATAATTATTAACGACTTTAATTATGAGTGTTATTAAAATGTTATTGACACCGTCAGTTAGGAGTGGTATTTTGTTTGTTTTTAAGCTTAAATATTATTTAACTTTAAATTAGGAGGTCTGACTGTGCTCACTAGATAGAGGGGGGCGGGGGGCGGGGGGGGGGGGGCGATACCTTTTTCCGATATCGGCAATGGGCATCGAGGATTTCTTGGGGATTCGCGATCAGCTGTTGACAATTTTGGGGGATCGTTATTCGTACAATTCCTGCTTCAACGCGAAGACCCTTTGCCTATTTACCGCGCCCAGCTTTGAAAGTCCTAATCTTGGAAATTCGATAGCGTTTTCCCTAATTCTTGGGGAATCGCGATTTAGTGGGGGTATCCCCCCTTAGATACGTGGTGCGCCATTCGGTTTCGGTTTTGGTTTTTAACATTTAGGCCATAAAAGGCGTGGATTCCCCCATTTTTTTTGTAAGAACGCTATCTGAGGCGGCGTTGATCCATCCCCTCTCCCCGTCAATTTTAGGCAGAGCCCCAGCCCCCGGTCGCAAGTTTTGACCCCCCCCCCCCCTTTTCAAATTCCTGGACCCGCCCGTGGGTCAAGACCGACGTGAACATTCATTTGTATGCGGCGTATGGAACAGCATTGTCGCAATTTGTGTATGCCGGGTCCTGGCCCAAAGAATGCACCAAATGTTGGGCATATCGGGTATAGTCTACAGAAATGCACCCACTACGAAGGGGTCTGTAAGGGGGGGGGGGGGTTCCAGTGTCCAACGTCGATTTGTTCAAATCTTCAGTGTCGAATGTCGATTATTCATGACGTCCCGTGTCGCTAAGCTTTTGGCTAAGTTTAGTATCGTTTTTTTTCTCCTACAATGCCACTATATGTGCCGATGTCGCTGTCTCAGATCCTCAGTGTCGGAATGTGGGGGTCAATGTCGAATATCGATTTTGCAAATTTGCCGGCGTCGCTTGTCGCTATTTACCCCTTCCGTATCCCTACTACCTGACGGCAGCCTAGCTAGTGTTAATGCATCTAAATGTAAACACTGTAAATGTCTACAATGTAAATGGGCCACTACATATGGAGTGATGCTAGGCCAATGAAGAATTCTTTTGTGAAGCGTGCATGTGCGGTTTTGATATAATCAATGTGATATGGAGGTTTTATGAAGCTCCCCTCTACCGACTCGGCAGACTCGCGGCTGTTTGTGGCAAGCAAGAAACGCCTGGTAAGGTTGAAAAATGGGGTTTATTAATAACCCAAGAACATGTATACTATATAATGGCCAGCCGGCAGCGGTACGCGTGCGCAACCTGATTTTGGCATCGCGCAGAGAGCTGACGTATCAGCGACTGCGCGAACAAATTGCTGCTTGCCTGAGATCTAACCAGCGTGGGTTTGCGGACGCACTCAGCGTCTGTGTGATCACATGACCTCGAATGATTCACGTGACTGAGGCTGCTGGTTGACAAAGTCATAGGTTGCCATCCATGCGCCGGCGGTCACTGAACCTTGAAGGCAAAAGGTTAAGATGGATCTCGCGGCATCATAAAACTGTCAACGACACAATAGAACTTTGTAGATTACACCGCGATGGCGTACGGGGCTGAGAGGACATAGGTGAGGGTGAGACGGAGTGTGTGTGTGTGTTTGTTGGTGGTGGGGGGGGGGGGTAGTTGTAACAACTAGTTGTAAATAGCCAATTTTTGTTTGTTGAACCCGCTGGTCAATAGGATGATGGCTGGTGAGGGTCAGCAGTGGGCGGGCGACGTGGGAACATATAAGTCCCGTATTCCTATCACTCAAGGGCGGATCCGACCCTGAAACCGCCCGCCTCCATCCAGCATGTCTGGATCCGACCCTGAAACCGCCCGCCCCCATCCAGCATATCTGGATCCGACCCTGAAACCGACCCCTATCCAGCATATCTGGATCCAACCCTAAAACCGCTCCCCCACCCCCAGCCAGCATATCTGGATTCGACCCTGAAACGCCCCACCCCCCCCCCCATCCAGCACATCTGGATACGTCCCGGAAACCGGCCCCCCTATTCAGCCTACCTGGCTCCGGTCCTGAAACCGCCCCCCCCATCCAGCATATCTGGATCCAACCCTGAAACAGGCCCCCCTCTATCCAGCATGTCTGGATCCGACCCTGAGACCCGTCCCCTCCATCTATACAGCATATCTGGATCTGGCCCTGAAATCGGCCCCCCCTATCCAGCATATCTGGATCCGACCCGGAAACCGGTCCCCTATCAAGCATATCTGGATCCGGCATTGAAACCGCCCCCCCCCCCCCTATCCAGCATGTCTAGATCCGACCCTGAAACCGCCCCCCCCCCATCCAGCATATCTGGAGCCGACCCTTAGACCTTCCACCCATCCAGCATATCTGGATCCGACCCTGAAACGGCCCCCCCATCCAGCATATTTGGATCCGACCCTAAATCCGCCCCCAGCCCGCACATTTGGATCCGAGCCTGAAACCGGCCCTCCTATCTAACACATCTGGATCCGACCCTGAAACGGGCCTTTCCCCATCCAGCATATCTGAAGCCGACCGTAAAACCGGCCCCCCCTATCCAGCATGTCTAGATCCGACCCTATAACCGGACCCCCTATCCAGCATATCTAGATCCGACACTGAAACCGCCCCGCCTATCCAGCATATGTGGATCCGGCCCTGAAACCAGCACCCCATCCAGCATATCTGGATCCGACCCTGAAACCGCCTCTCCTATCCAGCATATCTGGATCCGACACTGAACCCGCCTCTCCTATCCAGCATATCTGGATCCGACACTGAACCCGCCCGGCCCCCATCCAGCATATATGGTTCCGACCCTGAAACCGGCCGCCGTCCAGCATATCTCGATCTGACCCTGAAACCGCCGCGCCCCCCCCCCCTATCCAGCATCACTCGATCCGACCCTGAAACCGGTCCCTCCTATCCAGCATATCTCGATCCAATCCTGAAACCGACCCCCCTCCCCATATGCAGAGTGGGCATGAGTTACGATTCAATTGATGATTATCCCGCCATCAGGTTACTTTCAAACCGAGACCGGCCCCCGCTATCCAGCATAAATGGATCTGACCCTGAAAGCGGCCCCCCTATCCGGCATATCTGGATCCGACCCTGAAACCGGCCCCCCTATCCAGTATATCAGGATCAGACCCCAAAATCGCCCCCCTCAGCCAGCATATTTAGATCCGACCCTGAAACCGCCCCCACCCCTATCCAGCATAATTGGATCCGACCCGGAAACCGGCCCCCCTATCAAGCATATCTGGATCCGGCCCTGAAACCCCCCCCCCCCTATCCAGTATATCTAGATCCGACCCTGAAACCGGCCCCCCTGTCCAACATATCTGGAGCCGACCCTTAAACCTTCCCCCTATCCAGCATATCTGGATCCGACCCTGAAAGCGCCCCGCCTATCCAGCATATCTGGATCCGGCCCTGAAACCAGCACCCCATCCAGCATATCTGGATCCGACCCTGAAACCGTCTCTCCTGTCCAGCATATCTGGATCCGACACTGAACCCGCCTCGCCCCCATCCAGCATATATGGGTCCGACCCTGAAACCGGCCCCCGTCCAGCATATCTCGATCTGACCCTGAAACCGCCGCGCCCCCTCTATCCAGCATCACTCGATCCGACCCTGAAACCGGCCCCTCCTATCCAGCATATCTTGATCCAACCCTGAAACTGACCCCCCTCCCCATATCCAGAGTGGGCATGGGTTACGATTCAATTGATGATTATCCCGCCATCAGGTTACTTTCATTCTGAGACCGGCCCCCGCTATCCAGCATATCTTGATCTGACCCTGAAACCGGCCCCCCTATCCAGATTTTCTGGATCCGCCCCTGGCTTTATCAGGAGACATGTATTTATGGGTTATACATTCTTTATCTTGCAACCTTCCTGTGTATGGTGAGAGGGCCTCTTGTGGCTTCTGCCGATGCCCCCACCCCCACACCCCCCGGCCTGGGGTGGGGGGCGCCCTGTTATAAAAGTCAAGTAATCCAGGTCAAAGACGGTATACTCTTATTATGGACCGACTATATATTTTCACAACCTGCTTTCAGTGTCAGAAAAACTTTCCTTATCAGTTCAAGTCCTTCAGTTGCGTATGAAATCCATCAAACACACACACCTAAACCTACGATACGCCTTTTTTGGATCTGAACAGAAAGTCCAGTATCCTTCTTTCACACCATGCCAGTGGATTTGCGATCGTAGAATTATATTTGGCAAATCACAAGGCAGCGAGGGGTAATACATGGGGATGGGGTGGGGGCGGGGATGTTTCCAGATCACGTTGAATTAAAAGGACAATTTCCCCTCATACAAAGGAAGGGTGGATATATTATATTATATTGGCGATTTTCGCGATGCACGCTTATTTAATATGATCGTATTTGCTCGTAGCAAATCTTTGTATTGCAGGCTTACAAAAGAAACGTAGTAATTTGCTTGTTTCTGCATGTTATTCTCTGTAAATGTATTATGTGGGCTCCAATGTAGGGGGTGTCCAGGGCGTCCAGACAACCCCCTTTTTGATGAAGAATGCCGATTTTAGATGCAAAATTTAGGCCATCGGAGGCCTGTCGCAAGTTTCGCCACCCCCTCCTTTTCAAATCCCTGGATCCACCCCTGTGATGGGTTCCTTCTGCATAAAGGTGACAGTTACGATGGCCAAGAGCTGAGGGTCTACCGACGGCTACGTATTGACGGAAAGTGATTAGACGTGGGGATTCGAACCCCCGTCTCGTGATGTCTCTGTCCGACAACTGATGAGCGATGAAGATGAAGTGACTGGCCAAGGAGATGCAATACCATGACCACGAGATAGCATTGGCGGAAATGCCGAGGAATGGGAGATTGAATTATGCAATGCCGATGTTAATTAAAAGAAGAATACTGGACAGGTGTGGTATGATATTAAATCCTCTTGCACGTGTATCAGTTAGACATTTTAATCGTGTTTAAATAAAGGAGCTAATTGGCTGTTAGTGCTCGTCTCCTGGCATTTATCGCGCGCACCTGCTTGAGACCCATTTTGACCCGAATGCCCTGGTGGTGAACACGCTCGATATTGTCGAGCGGGTCGTTCTTCCATCTAAGGGCGAACCATTGTTTCAGCATAGCTCACGTATTACTCACGCCTAACGTTTGCTACAATAATACATTTCGTGGGTTCTTACATGGAAGATGGACCGTCGAGTGAGCCCCCTGCAAGGCCAGTCACCGTCCCGTTGGTCGGGGTTTGGCGAAAATCTTGGCCTTGTTCTATGCTTGATTCACGCGTTACCGCAATGTGACTTTCGTTAGTCATATGCTAGAAGGTTCGTCACAACCCATGCTATAGACCAGGCTGAACGGAAATTAAACAATTGTGTGACGTCACGCCTTTGTCTTAAGTGTTCATTATCTTGAAAAATGGATCGAAAAACAGACCTAGCCGTGTTGTATTAACGTAAGTGTGCGTTATTCAAATAAAGAACGGTAAAACAGTGGTTTATTTTAATAATGAACGGAAAAATTGTGCATTATCTAGATAAAGAACAGTTGTTAATATTGACTCGTCAAGTGTCACGGTTTGATCAGTCGAGCTGAGCTGAGCGGAGCCGATTTGGCTGGTGTTGACAGAACGTGCCAGTTTCAAGACAAACAATGGAATGCATAAGTCAATGTTAAGCATCAAAGGAGCAGGGGTTAGATCAGACATCTCAAAACATATATGGAAATTCCACAGTTATTGATTGCATACATTTCTCATTATATCCGTCATATCGCTTTTCAAGAGGCGATGTTTTCACGAAACTAAGAAGCAATGACTTCCAAAATGTCTACTTCATCCACGCCTTCCCACCCCTACCCTCCCCCCTGGGGTTCACGATGACGAACCGTTGTTTCCGCAACGTGTCTCATGTATTCGTCGGGCAGTGCAATTGACACAATAGTCAATTCCTGTGTCCAAACGTGAGCACATGTCATGCCTTGTTATAACAATTTTATAAGTACGTTAAAGAACTCGCTGTCGTGCAATCCCCAAATAAACCATACGACGCTATCGCGTCTCGTGCTTTATTCTGGCGAATGCACTCCAGCTCGTTCTTTAACTAGTACATAGAACACTCTGGTGTCGAATTTCAACGATACACAAGGCATGTTTAGCACCTATTATATCGGTCTCAGGGGTCAAGTTCGTTTTGTAGACCGCAGGTTCGTAGGTAGGGACCTAGGTTTACTTTACCTCTCGACGACGAACGAACACGCAAGAGAAGATCTGGTTTACTATACTTTACAACGAGATTCAACATCGTTTATTTGCCGAAAAACAATACCAAGGGAAAAGCTCATGACAGCGTTGATATACTCAGAGGCGGATCTTCTCGCGGGGGGGCTACGGCGGCTATAGTCCCCCCTCCCACTCCCTGGTCAAGCCGCAGACCCCCCCCCCCCCCTCCCTCCCACCGACAGGTTTAGCTCCCGAGAATAAAGCAGCCTATCGCTGTCCACGAGCAGCAAACTGATGCCGGAGAAGCGCTAGTGCCCCCCCCACCCCGCTTCCGCCTCCTATGCACTGTAATCTAGAAATTCAAGCCTCCACATCCTCAATAGCCTGGATCCGCCCCTGATACTCATGCCATGAGTTGAGTTATTATGAGATTATTCACATTATCGTGTGTGTCGTGCACATTTTTACCGGCGGTTGTTACCGACACTTTAGACGAAAAAAGGGTCATATTTGCTGTTATATCTATTTTTGTTTGCCTTTGCGTGAGGTCTTGAATACTGAAGAGCACCACGTACTTATAATCTGAACAGGCGCTAACATGTAAATGTCATCCGCTCTAATTTATGGTTACAAACCCCACCCCAGGGAGGGGGGAGGGGTACTTAATACATTGCTGAGTTTGGAGGAGGGGGGGGGGGTGATTAATACATTGATGGGTTGTGGGGGGGGGGTGGTACTTAATACATTGCAGGGTTGGGGAGAGGGAGATCCGCGGTAAAGTCCCCTCCCCTAATGTGTCCCCCCCCCCCTCCCGGGGGGGTCCCAGCCCAAACGCCGACCCGCCTTGCCGTGCATACACAGTCTGGGTGATTTATCGAAGTTTTTCAATTCTGCCGTCCAAAGTCCAATACAGTTTTAAAGTATGTCAATAACAAGGTGGTATTTGTATCAGGGATAGTTAGCTGTAGCAATATCATTGCCCCGCAAAGGCCGTCGTTTCCCTGTGGCTCCGATACGCTGCCTTCACAATGGGTTCAAGACGTGATACCATCTGGGTTATTGCGAGCCAGTTATGTCTGGTGATTACCGTAGTATCATCCACACTAGCCGATATCCAAGGAGAAACACTCATCGGTTCAAAAATAGCCGGACGGAAGGTTGACCATGAACATTTAATTATGCTGCAAAATAACCACGTGACTCTGGAGGATGAAGTTCATATCCGCGTTCGAGATATTAACGACACAGCATTACGTCATATCCGGCGGAAGCGGGATGCCGAGGAAGCCAGCGGGTCCTTTTGGGAGATCCGGAAAATCATGCACATTGAAAAGTCGTCATTGCACACGTTAGGGCATCGGATGACGTCATTGAGGAGCTGAGACGTCATGATGACGTCAAGCTGATCGAGGCTAACGTTTTGTACACCATACGCAGTACTGGCGCCTGCGCTCAGCAGACCACAGGTAAGAAATTCTTCATAATTCGAAATGTATCGCCCCCCCCCCCTTCTCCCCCACGACACCTCCCGGGGGTTTGGCTGTGTCCCTCAATTGAACGGGTTCACACCCTCCCTTATGCCCACTCGATCTCCCGGCAGAGGGCGTTCCGCTTGCGCTATAGTCCCTCTGCCCCACGTCAAATTTAACCATCAGAATTATCCTTCATACGCAAAAATTGAAAATGAATCTAATCGAATATATATTCGCAGTTTCACATCAAATACATCATTCATTACCATTTAGTGGCCTATCAACAGTGAAGTTGTCGGATAGGTGGGGCAGAAGCGATATGAGGAACGAGCGCCCTCTGCTGTCAGAGTGCTGCCCACTGTGTCACTGAATGTGCACCTCCACTATCCGTCCATCTGTTTGGAAGGGAGAAGACTTAGCACCGCCTACTCTCCTTTCCCCTCCACCTCCAACCCAGTCGCCTTTCAGGAAAAGAATTACTCAATAGAAGAATTTCGCACGAGTTGTACACTTTATGCTTTAACGACTTCCTTTCAATACGAAGCCAGTGTAAAATATGTCGTGCACGTAGCCGTAAAATAATTTATTTGTTATGTGATTTGTTATGATCTTGTAAATTTGCTTCAGGATCATTCAGTACCAAAAGCAAGAAAGTGATATTAATTGTATTTTCACATTTAAAAACCAAGAACAGTGACTTGAATATCAAGTGAATATTGCGCCTCATAAATTCTTCCACGTGAGAAAAAGAAACAATTGACATGTTTGAGGCGAAAATCATTTATTGAGGTCCACCGGGTCTACTTGACTGGCTTATTGCAGCATTGTAGAGCAGAACCGCGCACTACATACAGTGCATTCTAGAGCCATTCTGGCACTAATCAAATCATGAAAATCTTAATCTTTGAGATCCTGGCATGTATTTGGCAGGACAAAACTGTTGAAATGGCTTTAAGTAAAGTGTTTGTGTGTTTTCTCCCTCTTACAGGTGGTGGGGTCTGGGGTCTCAGCAGACTCTCGGCCACGTACAGACCGACTGATTACCGATCAGCGCAATACCGTTATCCACAAAACGCCGGGGAAGGAGTTGATGTCTATGTCATTGATTCTGGGGTGTATGTCGACCACGTGGACTTTGAGGGGCGGGCGGTGTGGGGATACACGATAGAGGGGTTGATGCACGAGGGTGACCTTGACCTTGACGGTCACGGGACCCACGTGGCCGGGACTGTGGCCTCCAAGACGTATGGAGTGGCCAAGAAAGCCAGAGTCATTGCCGTCAAGGTACGTGATAATATTGTAATTTGCGACTGCTTTAGATTTTATTTCCGCTTCCTTTTCCAATTTAATGGATAAATGACTTAGCGCGCCTAAGCAATACATTTTCATTTGTCTTCAAACACGTATTTGCTGACATATTCGGCTTGATCCACAATGCACCTATCTTTCTGATAGTACTCTTTCGTTAATCTCCGAATATCATTTAGACAAGATAACACTTTTTCACATTTACACGAGAAAATTTATTTTTTAGCCAACCATATACCTGCACGGGCTTCAGACCAAGAAGCAAACGAATCTCAAAATTGGGTTGCACACGGGCAAAAGTAGAATATATGTTCGATTGACTCATGGTCACCTTTACAAAGCCTACACGAATCGTCATTTTTTTTAAATACCTTGTTTTAAGTGAATGTTTGTAGTAATACATCTGTATATAACCTTATTTTGAATATCTCTAAACCACTCGTCTATAATGGGGTCTGTCTTGCAGGTAAATGGCGTCCGTTCATATTCAGAAAAATCAATGTGCATCGAAGTTCTATCAATACTTTAACATAAGGCCACACCACAATGCCGAATGTAGCATGTTGTCAAAAGTCTACACCATCAATTCATCAACGCGCTAGTGGAAGCAATCATAAAAATGTCTCTTTGGAGCTTGTTTGGCCATCACAAATTAAGTTACTTTGTGGTAGCCGTCATCTTTGCTTGTATCGCTTCAGTTTCATAAGCGCCGCTGCACCTGACATATAAAACAATCTTCTTACCATGAAATGAAACGATTATTCATGATGTACGAATATTTAGGACATAACCGCTTAGTGGCGACTCGTCTGACGACAAACTGGTTCCCTGCTTTGTTTGTCTTCTTAAGGTTCTGAATTATCGCATAATGGCAACTCGTCTTACTGTACCAATAAAACAAACTCTTCCGTGTTTGTCCTCTTAAGGTTCTGGATCGGCAAGGCTCGGGGGATACCGCCGGTGTCATAGAAGGCATTGTGTGGGTGTACAGCCAGTATATCGACAAATTAGCGGCCGGCAATGGGAAGAAGCCTAAAGTTGTCATAAACATGTCTCTTGGAGCAACGTTTAGCTTCCAGGGCATGGATTACGTCCTCGAAGCCGCCATCATTGAATGTATCGACATCGGAATGCCTTTCGTCGTCGCCGCTGGAAATGACATCTATGACGCGTGTTTGGACAGTCCCGCACGTCTCTCTGGTGTCGTCACCGTCGGCGCCACTGACATCCACGACCAGATGACCGACTTCTCCAACTTCGGACCGTGTGTGAACATTTTCGCCCCTGGAGAAGACATCTTGTCGACGGCCATCGGGGGGAGTAGTGCCACTGGAATTGAGAGCGGCACCTCCATGGCTGCTCCCCACGTTACCGGCGTCATCGCCGCGTACCTCTCGCAGATCTCACAGTCGCCCTCGCCGTACGCGATCTCAGCGTGGCTCTTCGAGACCGCTCTAAAGAACCAGATATTGTTGAACAACACGTTAGTAGTGACATCCCACAACCGCCTCCTCCACTTGCCCTGTCCCATCGGTAAGTCAATAATACACGTGTCATGTATAATTTCATAACTACACCTGCCCCCTCAATACATTTACATCATAAGGGTTTAACTGACACAATAGGTACATAAATGACACGCAAGTAGCTTTCGCCAAGACCGAAAGCTACTCTACCACTGTGCGCAGACCGATGACGGCGGTGACTTCTGGGGATTTAAACTTTGAACAAGTTTGATTTTCGATATTTTGATGCACTAACAATTAAAGAGAAATATTGTACAAAGGAAATACACTAAGTCGGCATATATATAATTACCTCTTTATACGCCCTCTTTGTTTGCTAACTTACATAAGACTTACATATTTATTTTCAGATGACGAATTCGCCGTAGGTGGTAACCTTGACAACAAGACTACTGACACCGCCATCCTCGCCATTGTTTGCGTCATAATGATCATATTATGCCTCGCTCTGGTGTTCGTCTCGGTCGTCATTGTGCGGAGCCCATCCCTACAAGCGACGGTTAAGGCCGCTTTAGGATGTGGGGCGAAGACTTCCAATCAACCCCATCAGCAGTTCGACAATGCAGTGACGATGGAGTACGCAAACCCAGCCCCACAGGTTTCCCCTGTTGTGGATCCTTGCTACTGAAGGAAAGGAGTGACTTAACTTGGGTTCGTTTCACGCCGAATCCATGAAATTGGGCGAATACCACCGTTATTCTGCTCAGAAGCATGTAACATAATTTGGATAGAAATGATGTTTGGAGACCCTTATTCCATCATAACAAATATCGTGTGCAAGATTGAAAAGGCGTTTAATGTTGTGTAGGACACTGTTGATGCTTCCACGCTTGTATATTTCGCCTCGGAATGTGAAGTTTTTCTTTTTTCGCCATGTTTAACATTTATATATTTTCTCGAAATGTAAACAATGGCAAGGTCATCGAAACTATCCAGTATATTTGTGGAATAAAATTAAATATGTGGAAAATTGCCATAGTCATATGAGCCATCTGAATTGCAGTGCAAACTTCTGTTTCATCTTACGCTTTTGCATAATTGTTTGATTACTAGATAAATTGATAATTAACGCGGGGGTAAATTTTAACTGTTGTAGAACTTTGCATGTGCTTTATTTTGTTATGTATGTATGCAAATATTATATGCTTCATGTTTTATTGATCTTGTAGTTGGTTTTAGAGTTTGAGAACAGGTTTTACGGCCAGTTGATGTTTGCAGGCGGCCCAAATTTCTCTGTTACCAGCCAGAAGTTATCATTATATAGGTGTGTGCCTACTAAAACAATATAACTGACATCATGCCGATCAGTGTTACAGTCCACGCTAACCTAACCTTGAATATATAGTTTATAATAGTTTTCTGTTAATTATTTCCAGAATATACATGTGGTAAGCAAATCCCGGCGGTGTGAAATTTGCATTGAGAATCGTATTCATGGTAGAATCATATTTATATTAATAATTATAAGTTCAACGAAGGGGTGTACCAGGTTCTGATTTAATATATAATACATAATATATTTATATTTACATAATATATTAACATGTCAGTTGGGGATACCATGCATCAATTATCGATTTTTTTCTGCGCGACAATGATTAAGAAAGTGGTTTATTTTCGCCCTGTTGAGATTGTGTCGTGCATCCCCTCTCCATCCTCGTAGTCAGCCCCTCGGAAACATGACCAGCCTTTTGGCTGGCTACCTTTTGGTAGGGGAACCCAAACATCATTTGTAAAACGTTCTGTCCCATTTATTATGAATCCTGGTCAGTGTGTGCGTGTGGGGGGAGGGCGGGGGTGCGCTGATAGGCGGATAACACCCGTCCAAAAATGGGGCCGTTACCATTGACCTGGAAACGTGCAAGGTCCCATTTCCTTTGCGCTTACGCACTTTCACGAATCGGACTTGATATAACTTTTCTGCTTTTAGTTACATACTACAGTATGTCACAGTAGGAATCTAAAGGGTTTGGTGGTTGAAGCCGATCGTGTGCAGACAAGGGCCAGAGTGGGTTATTCGGGACGATGAATGATGGATGGAACATATGCCACGCTGACAGATTAGGGGCCCAGGCCCGGATTCGAACCTATGACCTATTTATCTGTCATCTATTGTGTTAGCCATTTACACCAGTAGCCTTCTTGTATATACATAGCTACATATTTGGTATTGCGCGCAGGCATGACTAATATACAACGAACGATGATGGTGGAGACAGTGAACCTAGCATTTGACGAAGATAACTTCGATATATAAATATTCACGTAAATAAATATGAAGTATAAAGGCAGCAAGTTATGGACTATTCTCGCCAAAGAAACAAAGTTAATGAAATCTGCTAAGGAATTCAAAACAATGCTGTCAACCTCGGATGTGTTCATCTGTCCCTGTAATTCCTCCACATTGCGCAACATAGCTAATGGGTAAGGTTCAAATAGCTGCTAGAATGGTTGTTATATTTTCATTATCATATGTACATATATCACATCAACTCTAACTTTCATGCTCTTGCTCAACAATGCTCGTTGTCGGTCAATAGTACTTTCTATTGTTTATTGTTGACATTTATATACCGACGTTAAATAAAATTTTGTCTTATCTTATATTATTTTTAGTAGCCGACATTGTCACCCACTTCAACCTGCAAAATTCTCCAGATTTTTCCCACCCAAATACATTCACCTCTTCATGATACAACTATATATCACACCTCAGTGTTGTCCTGTCACACTCGATGCATAGACATCCGCCCTGTCACGCCTGAGTGGAAGACGATGAAAACAATCTCCACTCGAAGTTTATACACATGCGTATATGGCAAGCCTTCTTCTTTTAAGATGACTTTTAATTGATAATGTAGTTTCCGGTCAGAACCAGGGTTAATTCCGTAGATACTTGGATTCTCGCGCCGAAAGCCGACTTTCACCTCGCAGAGACGAGAAATTGTGATTCGCGACCAATAAACTAAACAAACTCTAGCAAAAAACTAGTTTTGTCGAATTATGACACAAAAGGCTTGCCATACGTCGACGGCGCTGTAAGATAAGATAAAGTTATTTTACGTGCGTAATTTACGCCTTTTATATGGATACCGCCCCATAGATGCCTTTCATAAAACACGCGTAGGTTATATATAAAGAATCACATATTACGATGGCGGATATTTGTTCGAAACTGACGGTTGAGAGGTGGACAACACGTGTAGAGTGTTACTTTCATTGTTCGTGCTACACTGCCACCACTCCACCAATATGTAATATAGCTTATTATATTAGCGTGTTGACTCTAATGACACCTAGTAACTTCTTTTCCTTATTTACACATTGCTCTCGCCATTCACGTGGTTCACCAAATGTACTTCCGGCACCACCAAACTGAGTTCCGTCAACCAAAGTTACTTTTGTCACAACCAGAGTGCCTTCGGTCAACCAAATTTAAGTTAATTGATATCGCCGCTACCAAAGCGCATTCGGTCAAACAAAGTTAGTTTTGGTGCACCAATATAAACTGTTCTCCTTACTAACTTTATTCCGTCGACCGAATAGACTATACGCATTTATATGTATATGCGTATATCCCCCAGTTAAACCGAATACGCGCATTAACCATCGGTATACCTCCAGACACGTTCGCATTCATTCGGCAGGCCCATAGTATCCCGTTCCCAACAGCTGGGCCAAATTCGGGAGAAGATGGCAGCTGATTAATTGTAAAGTGAGAGCCGTGGCTCCTAGATGGGTTCGTATTTCTTTCTTCGTATTTCGGCAGATCACCAGTACTTATAGTTCTTCATTGGGCCTACTTTGCCCTTGTTCTGTGTTCATGTATTGTTTACCGCACGATAATCTGATTGATTTTCGGTGATCTTCAAATTGTGTAACAAAACATGATAGCACGGGTTCTGGTAGAGTAGAGAAATCCCTAGAAATATTTTAGAAAATGAATCTCAAGACACGTCATAACCATACAAATATTCCTCTTGTGTCAGTAAACATTTAAACATAGTATATATAAAGCTATATGGACCCCTTTCTGTATCATTAAGTACGCAGAAACATATTTTTAAAATGCAGTGCTCAGGTAAAATAATATTGTCCTGATTGACCACGCGATGGAAAGCGAAGCGGGATTTTACCAAACCAGAAGCGCCGGAAGTAAACATTAGCATATAAAATACAACGACACTGGAATTAGGACAATGAGAAACGGAGTCATCATGAGAAAGTTTATTTAAGCCAGTTTATGGTAACAGACCATTTTATGGCACCATATAAGTATATCGCCTTAAGGAGAATTGGCAAGCAGATACACAGGCCATTGGTTGTGGCGCCGGAATATGCATCTGTTTTGCCTTTCACAAGTGGTCAAAGACACATGTTTACTGTTAAGGTATTACAGTGGAACGTTATGGCAAGTGCGACCGTTAAGACTTACCATGCCGCGATCATCATAGCGAGTGTGTCAGGCGTTGCCAATGTGCTAAGCATCTCGTTATAAGCATCTTTTATGCTTGCCGTTCGCTTAGAGATTAAGTATTGCGACTAACCGAAGCTCGTTGTTGAACAGAAACACACGAAGACTTTCCAACGGCGTAAATGGTCATCTATTAATGGCAATCAATAAATAATACGTACTTGAAAAAATTACGCAAGTTTCGTATAGCCGGCTGGTGAACTGTCCGGCAAGGTGGGGAAAAAAGCCACACAATGAAACAAAAACACACACTAAAATTTAAACAGATAATGATAACTAGTGACAAAACATCAAAAGCTATCAGAGAGCGGGTTGGGGATGGTGGTTGGCTGAAGTTTTCGCCTGGCTCTGCTGCAGGATTTGTCATTAAGAGGCCGGAAGGCCGTTACCACTTAAATTTATACGCCGGAACAGCCCCGGCCGAGATTAACCAATCAGGGCGTACTGGATGAAGCGACATCTAGCGAAAGGAGGAGAAAAAGCGAACCACTTCGCCAGATGGCGCTCGTGTCGCGCCGTGGGTCGTAGCCTGGTTCCGCGGTCCCAACTTCGCTCGCTCGTATGAGTTTGAGCGGCAGTACCAGCTTACGTAGGTAGTTACTCGCTAGAGAAGTATATTGGCAAAGGCAGAACGCGCACGTTATGACGACCGCTTGTATGTACATGTCGCGGTAGAAGTGTACCAAGAAAAGGGCTAAACCCAACGATATACGCACCCTGCTAAAAACAAGTTCTATTAGAACAGGGAAAGAAGACATAACATCAAGCGATCGCTACTACATAAGGGGATAAAGGGGTTACAACAGTTCCTGTTAACCCACCCATAGATGCATCCTTGGGTGAACACCGCCTAAAATCAGTTATCATCTTGTGATAACCTTCATTTATGTTAGCCGTTCGCTTGGGGATTAAGGATTGTGACTAACCGAAGCCTGTTTCCGAACAAGGACTCTCCAATGGCGTAAACGGTCTTTCAGTAATGACAATCAATAAAAATATTACGTAACTTGATATAAGTTACGCGACATTTTAATAATTATAGCGTAACTTGCGTATAAAATATATTACGCAATCTTATATTGAGAGTTACGTAACATGCACATAAATTACGCAAGTTACGTATAACCGGCCGGTAAACTGTCCGGCAAGGTAGGGGACAAAACTTGGGTTCATGGCTGTCAGACCAGCGATTACCTGATGCCTGGCACTCACACCCGCAGTTACCCTGCGGCATGTTCCTCGTACTCTGTAAATAGTGACCTGTTTGACGTCCCAGATAGCACAACGACGGTGGACCAGCGTTGGGCCAATGTCGGCCGCTATCATTGGCCCACCGTCGGCAACCATCATTGGTCCAATGTGGTTTTGTCCAGCGGACCAATTTTGATACACTGTCGGCATGGCATTATTGGACCAGCGGTGGACCAGCATTGACCAAACTTTTTCAAATATCATACTCCCGTCATTGGCCCACTGTCGGTGAACATCGTTGGGCCACCGTAGTTTTGTCTAGCGGGCCAACATTGGTACACCGTCGGCCCAACAACATGAGGCCGCCAACTGACCGACGCATTTAACGACTGGATGTAAATAAATACACATTTTAGACTTAAATTAAAATTTATTGAACAAAACACACCGGATCAGTCAGATTTTTGAAGACACCCTCCCAACATGCACACAGAGAGAGCATCTATTGAGGCATGGCTCTCTTGACGCACTAGATCAGTCAGTTTGTACCGCAAAATGCATCTAACATAATATGATGTTCAAAATCATTCAGACATATCACATCAGCACACTTTATCCTTTCTGTGTGTGTGGGGGGGGGGGGGGCGGGGAGGGGGCAATGGGTATTTCCGTTCATCGTGGCCTGTGTGAGTAGTGTGCCCGTGCCGGCTGTGCCTGGCCTGGCTACTCCAAGGAGAATGAACCAGGCCTGGTTATGCCTGAGCCGTGGCTGTAAGGGGAGATCAAAGGCATCAATGGAGCTGTTGCCCTTTGTTTAAAGCTGATTAAGCTTCAGAAGATATATTTGTCGATGCAGTCGTTTATTATGTTACGTCTCACATGATTTGTTAGAGAGTTAGTGCAATGTTTTCGATTGAACGTATTCATAAACGTAACCCGATGAGCAATTGCGTCATCAGTTGCGTCATCAGTTTCTCTGACGGACATAGATACGTTTTCGGGATCCGTCGGCGGGATAACGTATAAATCGCCTTTCTAACGTTTTGCCCATACGTATCACAGCCCAAGAGCATTTCCTTCATATCTTTTGTTATTCTGTGAATGCATGTCTCAGTTTTTACAGTTATCGGGAGAGAATACTTTACAAATGCTTATATATTGCAGAGAATGTCTTTAGACGAGGCAAAGCAAAAGAATTTGTCGAATGTACGTCGAACAATTTTCAGCCGTCTGCGGTGGCTATGGCCAGCGCAGTGCCCAATCACCCAGTGCACAATGCCGCACAAACCAGTGACACTCCATCACCAGCATTGTTTGAAACATAAATGTGTGTTTATGTCTGCGACTAAGACTGACTACACTATAGAAATAGAGACAATGGACGGTGGAGGGTTGCTTATAATTTCATCAACTCAAATTTAGTGTGAACATTGGCCTCACCAAAAAGCATTACCAGTTGCAATTTTTAAAAAAACATGACTATACATAACAATACCTAGGACGTCGTCTTTAGATGGCCCAATAGGAACTGCATGTGCAAGACTGTAAGACCACCGCCCCCCCCCCCCCACCCCCACATACCCCGAAGCACCCAAATCCGAAATAAATACAAGAAGCCTTTGGAATGTAGAAACTTAGCGATCAGAACGTTACATAGCTCTCTTTTCTAGTTGTATTCAATTCTGTTTCTGTTGTGATCGCCTTCATCAATTGTAAAGAACGCCAGCCGTGGCTTTGCGGCTGTCGACGGGATACCGACTGCAGTACACGGTTCTGCTCTACAATGCTGCAATAAGCCAGTCAACTAGACCCAAACCAGTGATGTAGTACACGTAGCTTCCAGGTTGATGACGTAGTACACAGGGACGCCATATTTCCGGGCATCCACCATTACCAGTCGGACATAACACGTCTTTTAAATATCTCCTTTTCAGTCATTGTAAATCACGTTATTAAGTCCAACCCAGCGGACCTCAATACATGATTTCCGCCTCAAACATGTCAACTGTTTCTCACGGGGAAGAATTTATGAGGCGCAATGTTCACTTGATATTCAAGTTACTGTTCTTGGTCTTTTAATTTAAATTTACAAAATCATAACAAATCACATAACAAATAAATTATTTTACGGCGACGTGCGCGACGTATTTTACACTGGCTTCGTGTTGAAAGAAAGTCGTACATGCATAAAGTGTACAAATCTTCTATTGAGTAATTCTTTTCCTGAAAGGCGACTAAGTTGGAGTTGGAGGGGAAGGGAGGGTAGGCGGTGCTAATAGTCTTCTCCCTTCCAAACAAATGGACGGATAGTGGAGGTGCACATTCAGTGACACAGCGGGCAGCACTCTGAGAGCAGAGGGCGCTCCTTCCTCACATCACCTCTGCCCCACGTATCCGACAACCACACTGTTGTCCTCAACGGTAGTGGAGTCACGAATGGCTTTAGGGGGTTGTTTCTGTTGAACTTTGTACTTTCGATCCAGAATTTGAAAAATATAGGCATTCCGTTGTCGTACGATCACAATGAAAATTACGCGAAGACATATTTCATAATTACACGGGTTCAAAGTTCAAAGCGCTTCACGCCTTTGATCTCGATCGAACTCAAAACCATTCTAATTAATCAAAATCGAATGAATTTGTCCTGTATAATGCCAATAGGCCACTAAATGATAATCAATTGTGTATTTGATGTGAAATTGCGAATATATATTCGATTGGATTCATTTTCAATTTTTGCGTATGAAGGATAATTCTGATGGTTAAATTTGACGTGGGGCAGAGGGACTATAGCGCAGGCGGAACGCCCTCTGCCGGGGGATCGAATGGGCAGAAGTAGAGTGGGTGCACCCTTCAAATAACAGGGACGCAGCCAAATCCCCAGGAGGTGTCGTGGGGGAGAATGGGGTGGGGGGGGGGGAGGTGGGGACTATACATTTCGAATTATGAAGAATTTCTTACCTGAGGTCTGCTCAGCACAGACGCCAGTGCTGCGTATGCTGTACAATAGTTAGCCTCGATCAGCTTGACGTCATCATGACCTCAATCTCAACTCCTCAATGACGTCATCCGATGCCCTGACGTGTGCAATGACGACTTTTCTAATGTGCATAAGTTTCCGGATCTCCCAAAAGGACCCGCTGGCTTCCTCTGCACCTCTGCATGTAAAAAATTTCTATAGAATTCTATAGTATTTTTACTATAGTAATGTTCTATGGTATTTTCGTACAGTAAAGTACTATACATAATTCTATAGAATTTCTATAGAATTCTATAGAAACTTTCTATAGAATTTTATACAAAGTTCTATAGAATTCTATAATATTTTCACTATAGTAAATGTTCTATAGTATTTTCGTGAAGTAAAGTACTATACATAATTCTATAGAACTTTCTATAGAATTCTATAGAAACTTTCTATCGAATTCTATAGAAACTTTCTATAGAGTACTATGGAAAGTCCTATTGATTTCTATAGAAAACTATAGAAAGTTCCATAGAATTCAATAGAAAGCTCTATAGAAGTCTATATAAAGTCCATAGAATTCTATAGAAAATCCTATAGATTTTCATTGAAAACTCTAGAGAATTATAGCGACGGTTTCCTGATGTGTTCCAGACATGTGTGGCACGTGTTATCAATGTCGGTAAAACGACGGGTGTATGACCAGTTGCTGACGTCTGTAAATCGATGGGTGTATGGGTGCTGGTATACCACTGTGCAGACAAGAGTGACAATAAAACACAAGAATAGGGAATCCAATATTTATTATCCACATCTCCAAATATATATCATACAAATTACAAAAGCAAAAAGTTACAGGTAATATAAAACGTACAACATTCTAGGAATATTGAACTACCTAACAGTAAATATTCAGCATGTTGAGTGCACTACAATTCTAAGTACATTTTCATCCCAGAAAGAAAATCCAGTAAAAGTGTCTATCCTCAATGCTGAGCCATGAGGAAAATTATGTTTAATCTATGGAACTTTGCATCTCCCAGCAGTAAATGTTATGATCAGATACGGGAGAGTTGCACTTTCACAAAACAATTTTCATCTGGCATATATACATATATATTTATATACGTACCCAAAACATCTAACCAACAGAGCTTAATTATTCTATTCAATGCAATGCATGTCAATTAAAAAGAGGTAAATGGTCACAGTAAATACAAGACCATGAAAATTCATGACATTCTGTATCTTACATTGGGAGTAAATACTACAAATGTATATACATTAATACAGTAATATAGTCCCCAACTGCATATTCAGGTGGCCGCAAGGCTCTATCATGATTCTTCACTTTACTTATTTATATTACTCTCACAATCTTTAGCAACTTACAACATATACAAATATTAATCAGTCACAAAAGATTAAGATCATCTATAATACAGCCTCAGTCTCCTTCTGTTGCATCATTCTCTAATAAGCGCAGCCACTTCTGATGGTTTCCTTATTGTACGTTCTTATTTCTTCCTTGCCAGCTGGAAATCATGATGCTTGTTCAGATCTGAAATGTAAAAATGTTCACAATATCTGGACAATATCACTGGTTTCACGCTTTGTAGTAAATACTGCATCAGCCGCAGTTGGTTTGGTTAATTCACAGTTGGCGTTCAGGTAGCAATCTCCTGATTTCATGTCTATTTCGAAATAACAATATGTTATACATATTATAAGCTATCGTTAAATCATGTAATCATCATGTGCAGGATTACTTCATATATTGTAGTGAAAATATATTGCCACAGAAAGGAAAGTAGGAGTGAATTAGTTAGGTCTCTAGGTCCTCAGCCTATCTGTTAATTTTGGAGTGCTCACTCAAATTTTAACGAAGATATTGGTCAAACCGTATATGAGCGGCATTAATAAATTTGACTTTAGGCTAAAGTCAAGATCATAAATGCCGTAGCGTGTCGTTTCGGCCCATATTTTCCACGAATTTGTTGCGATCGCTCTAAAAATCACTCACGTGAGAAAGCAACACCGTGCAATTTTAATGATACCAAACTTACGTGTGTACTACGAGGTTATCCTTTTTAAAGACAGAAATAATATTTCTCTATGCTGACACTCCATGGCCAACAGACACTTTGTCGCAAATAGACTAAATCACAGACAATGAAATGCTCTATAGTTGCCATGGCGTGCGTGGCTGGTACAAATATAGAGCATCTATTGTTCAGAGCACGTTCGGTGCCATGGCAACTACATCATCTTATGATGTTGCTTTAGTATATTTGCGAAACTGCGTTTGCTGCCAATGGAGTGTCAGTGTGGAGAAATATTATTTGTATCTTTAAAAAGGATAACATCGCAGTATACACGTAAGTTTGGTATCATTAAAATTGCACGTGTTGCTTTCTCACGTCAGTGATTTTTAGAGCGATCGCGACAAATTCGTGGAAAATATAGGCTGAAACGACACGCTACGGCATTGATGACTTTGACTTTAGTTGCTTTGCCTACCTGCCATTATCAGTAGGAGTTGTCACTTCCACTTCTCCACTGCATGCATTCACTGGCGCTACGTTTGTAGTGGATGGAAGTCCTACGGTCCGTGTCGTCAAAAGCCGGTACAGACTACAGCCAGCCAATATTGGAGGGTTGGGCGCCTGTGGCTGGGCCGGTGCACCCCAGCCACTGACATGGGTGCACCCAGCCACAGCGCAGGCCCAGCAAAACTGAACAAGTCTTGTCAAGAAGCCACAACTTATAAAGTCTTCTTTTGGCCTTATACTATTATGTCACGATCACACCTGGGTTTTTCCAGGTGCTATACTGTGAAGCATTTATGAATAAATACTTTTCATGTGTATACATAAGCAGATATTCGTCAATCTATAACTTATATGTACGTAGACCGTAGACATCCGTTCGCCTTTCCGCAGTATTTTTGAAACCTGGCGCATGCGCCGTGCGATCGGCAACCGATATCGTCACTAGGCGGCACGAGCGCCCTAGCTCTGCTGGCAGAGTGAATCTCGAGGTAGTTTTACTTTTATAGGATACGAGGGGGGGGGGGGGGGGAGTATATGAAGCTCATCGAGTCACTTGGGTGAGAATAATAGTACGTTTTACTTTTAGACCTAAATAACACGCATATAAAAATTCTACGGCACCGCAAAGGTGGTAATAAAAACCTTGTGTTACAAAATAAGTATTGTATTGAATTGAATTCATATGTAGTCGATTATTGTGTGCTCGCATTACTGACTAACGTGATCATGCAGATACCCGTTGCGCAGGAATTATAAAATTTTGAGCGTGATACCGTGATAAATACCACATAAAAACGACTTATGTTTCTTGCATCCTACAAGTCCGGAGATATATATTTTACTATAGTACTTAAAAACACAATAAACTATAAAGGAATTCTATAGTATGCTATAGAATTGTATAGTAATTACTATATTACCTTTATAGAATTCTATAGTACCTATAGAATTCAATAGTAATTACTATAGTAATCCATAGGATTTACCATAGTAATTTAAAATACTATAGTACTTTTATAGAATTCTATGGTATCTATAGAATTCTATAGTAATTACTATAGTAATCTATAGAATTTATCACAGTAATTTGTAATACTATAGTACTTTTATAGAATTCTATAATACCTATAGAATTCTATAGTAATTACTATAGTAATCTATAGAATTTACCATGGTAATTTAAAATACTATAGTACTTTTATAGAATTCTATAGTACCTCTAAAATTCTATAGCAATTACTATAGTAGACTACAGAATTCTATAGAATTCGATAGAATATTTTTACATGGGCATCCCGCTTCCGCCGGATATGACGTAATGCAGTGTCGTTAGTATCCCGAACGCGGATATGAACTTCATCCTCCAGAGTCACGTGGTCATTTTGCAGCATAATTAAATATTCATGGTCGACCTTCCGCCCGGCTATTTTTGAACTGATGGGCGTTTCTCCTTGGATATCGGCTAGTGTGGATGATATTACGGTAATCACCAGACATAACTGGCTCGCAATAACCCAGATGGTATCACGTCCTGAACCCATTGTGAAGGCAGCGTATCGGAGCCACAGGGAAACGACGGCCGTTGCGGGGCAATGATATTGCTACAACTGACTGTCCCTGATACCAATACCACATTGCTACTGTAAAACTGTATTGGACTTTGGACGGCAGAATTGAGAATCTTCGATCAATCAGTCAGTGTGTGCATGTCGGCGTTTGGGCGGGCTCCCCCCCGGGGGGGGGAGCACACTAGGGGAGGGGGCTTTACCGCGGACACCCCTCCCCCCAACCCAGCAATGTATCAAGTACTCCCCCTTCAAACCCAGCAATGTCTTAAGTACCCCCCCCCCCCCGGGGTGGGGTCCGTAACCCCACATAAATTAGAGCGGATGACATTTACATGTTATCGCCTGGGCAGATTATAAGTACGTCGTGGTGCTCTTCAGTATTCAAGACCTCACGCAAAGGCAAATATAAATAGATATAAGAGCAAATATGACCCTTTTTTTGTCTAAGGTATCAGTAACAACCGCCGGTAAAACTTAACTGGGCACGACAGACACGATAATGTGAATAATCTCATAATAACTCATGAGCTGAGTATATCAACGCTGTCATGAGCTTTTTCTCTTGTTATCAGTGATTGTTTTTCCTCAAATAAACGATGTTAAATCTGGTTGTAAAGTATAGTAAACCACTCTGCTCTTGCCTGTTCATTTTACTCCGTCGTCGAGAGGTAAAGTAAACCTAGGTCCTTATCTACGAACATAGGGTCTACGAAACGACCTTGACCCCTGGGACCGAGGTAATAGGTGCTAAACATGCCTTGTGTATCGTTGAAATTTGACACCAGAGTGTTCTATTTTCCGTTCAGCATGGTCTGTGTAGCACGGGTTGTGACGAACGTTCTAGCATATGACTAACGAAAGTCACATTGCGGTAACGAGGGAATCAAGCATAGACCAAGGCCATGATTTTCGAAAACCCCCGACCTACGGGACGGTGACTGGCCTTGCAGGGGGCTCACTCGACGGTCCATCTTCCATGTAAGAACCCATGAAATGTGATATTGTAGCAAACATTAGGCGTGAGTAATACGTAAACTATGCTGAAACAATGGTTCGCCCTTAGATGGAAGAACGACCCGCTCGACAATATAGAGCGTGATCACCACCAGGGCATTCGGGTCAAAATGGGTCTCAACCAGGTGCGCGCGATAAATGCCAGGAGACGAGCACTCACAACCAATTAGCTCCTTTATTTACACACAATTAAAATGTCTAACTGATACACGTGCAAGAGGATTTAATATCATACCACACCTGTCCAGTATTCTTATTTTAATTAACATTGGCATTGAATAATTCAATCTCCCATTCCTCGCCATTTCCGCCAATGTTATTTCGTAGTCATGGTATTGCATCTCCTTGGCCAGTCACTTCATCTTCATCGCCCATCAGTTGTCGGACAGTGACATCATGAGAGGGGGGTTCGAATCCCCACGTCTAATCACTTTCCGTCGATACGTAGCCGTCGGTAGACCCTCAGCTCTCGGCCATCACCCATCACAGGAACCCATCACAGGGGTGGATCCAGGGATTTGAAGAAGAGGGGGTGGCAAAACTTGCGACAGGCCTCCGATGGCCTAAATTTTGCATCGAAAAACGGCATTCTTCATCAAAAAGGGGGGTTGTCTGGACGCCCTGGACACCCCCTCCCTGGGTCTGCCCTTGCATCAGATTCATTTAATTTACCTTGGAGCCCACATAATACATTTACAGAGAATAACACGCAGAAACAAGTAAATTATTACGTTTCTTGTGTAGGCCTACAAGATTTGCTACGAGTAATACGATCATATTAAATTAGCGTGAAATCCCCAATAGATATAATGTATCCACCCTTCCTTTGTATGCGGGAAAATTGTCTTTTTAATTCATCGTGATCTGGAAACACCCCCCCCCCCTTGCACCCCCCCCCCCCCCCCGACCATCCACCCCATGTATTACCGCTCGCTGTCTTGTCCTTTTGCCAAAATAACTCCATGATCGCAAATCCACTGGCGGTGAAAGTAAGATACTGGAGTTTCCGTTCAGAAATGCAAACAAGGCGTAGCGTAAGTTCAGGTGTGTGTGTGATGGATTTGATACGAACGTGAAGGACTTGAACTTATAAGGAAAGTTGTTTCGACACTGCAAGCAGGTTGCGAAAAAATATAGCCGGTCCATTGATAAGAGTATAACGTCTTTGACTTGGCTAGGGGGCGCTGGTTTCAGGGTCGAATCCAGATATGCTGGATGGGGGGGGGGGGGGAGGTTTTAGGGGCGGATCCAGATATGCTGGACGAGGGGCCGGTTTTAAGGTCGGATCCAAATATCCTGGATAGGGGCCGGTTTCAGGGTTGGATCCAGATATGCTGGATGGGGAGGGGGCGGTTTCAAGGCCGGAACCAGATATGCTGAATAGGGGTGGGGTTCAGGGTCGGATCCAGATATGCTGGATGGGGCCGTTTCAGGGTCGGCTCCAAATATGCTGGATGGGGGGGGGAGGTTTCAGGGTCGGATCCAGAGAAGCTTGATAGGGGGGGGGCGGTGTGAGGGCCTTATGCAGATATGCTTAATAGGGGGTGCTGATTTCAGGGTCGGATCCAAATATGCTGTATATGGGGGGCCGGTTTGTGTTTTCGTATGTTAAATGATATAAATTATATCAATTTCTGCCCTAAAAGGGGGGTTCAGGGCCGTGTCGCCACCCCTGGATCCGCCCCTGGATCCGCCCCTGGATCCGCCCCTGAGCCGACAAGTGATAAGAATACGGCACTAATTTGTTCCCACGTCGCCCGCCCACTGCTGACCCTCACCAGCCATCATCCTATTGACCCGCGGGTTCAACAACCACAAGTCTGTCATTTACCCGGGCGTGCAGTTGATATATATATATATATATATATTCCCCATAGTTACAAGATCGGCTTGGGAACACGGCGTTTCATCCACGGTGTAGGGCTGCACATGTCACAAGTGAGGCGGTACGTGGAACACTGTCTCACCCGCTGACTGACCCATTCCCTGTAACAACTGCCCCCCCCCCCTACCCCGTCCCACCCCCACCGCGTCCCCTTAGCCCCGTACGCCATCGGTGTAATGTACAAAGTTCGATTGTGTCGTTGACAGGTTTAAGATGCCGCGAGATCAGTGCGTCCGCAAACACACGCTGGTTAGGGGTCAGGCCGGCAGCAATGTCTTCGCGCAGTCGCTGATACGTCAGCTCTCTGCGCGATGCCAACGTCAGGTTGCGCACGCGCATACCGCTGCCGACTGGCCATTACATTTTCCTGGGTTATGAATAAACCCCATTTTTCAATCTTACCAGGCGTTTGTTGTTTGCCCCAAACAGCCGCGATTCTGCCGAGTCGGTAGGGGGAAGCTTCATAAAACCTCCAAATCACATCGGTAATATAAAAACCGCACTTTCACGCTTCACAGACGAATTCGTCATTGGTCTAAGATCACTCCATATGTAGTGGCCCGTGTTTACATTAAGATGCCTTAACACTAGCTAGGCTGCCGTCACGTAGTAGGGATACGGAAGGGGTAAATGGCGACACGCGACGCCGGCAAATTTGCAAAAATCGATATTCGACATTGACCCCCACATTCCGACACTGAGGGTCTGAGACAGCAACATCGGCACAGATAGTGGCATTGTAGGAGAAAAAAATGATACTAAACTTAGACAAAATCTTAGCGACACGGGACGTCTTGAATAATCCACATTCGACACTGAAAATTTGGAAAAATCGACGTTGGACACTGGACCCCTCCCAAATTCCAGACCCCTTCGTAGTGGGTGCATTTCTTTAGACTATACCCGATATGCCCAACCTTTTGGTGCATTCTTTGGGCCAGGACCCGGCATACACAAATTGCGACAATGCTGTTTCGTACGCCGTATACAAATGAATGTTCACATCGGTCTCGACCCACGGGCGGATCCAGGAATTTGAAGAGGGGGGGGGGGGGTCCGAACTTGCGACCGGGAGCTGGGGCTCTGGCCAAAATTGCGATCGGGGGATCCACCAATTTTTCGACGACGGGGGTGCGGAGGGGGGGGGGGGGCGATCAACGCCGTCTCAGATAGCGTTCTTACTTAAAAATGAAAAGGGTGGGAATCTCCGCCTGATATGGCCTAAATGTTATATTGAAAAACCAAAACCGAAACCGAATGGCGCACCACGTATCTAGGGGGGATACCCCCACTGAATCGCGATTCCCTAAGAATTAGGGAAAACACTATCAAATTTCCAAGATTAGGACATTTAAAGCTGGGCGCGGTAAGTAGGCAACGGGTCTTGACTGTAAATGTATGCTAATTTCGCACTAAATGTTAGCCAAGCTGTATTTAGAGTTTTGTAGTACTCAAATATGCAAAAAGCAGAATGTCGGCCATGAAATGAAAACATTTTACTGAGATGTATTGTTGAATATCCGTTGTGATGAGTACCATTTAGGGTGAAACGTTAGAGTTTTGGGCCTGACAACCGAATATTAATGTGTGTTAATTACGAACTAATTGTTTACCAAGCTGCATTTTGAACTGTTATTGACCACAATTTGTAGTGATCCGCTACAATTTTCAGCATACGACAAATGCTGCGGTCTTTCTTGATCGCTACAAGGAGAGAATATATTGGAAGATCAGAACCAACGTAGCATTATTGTGTTGTTTCTACCGTGATCCTTCGCGTTGTCACGATATGACACTCAAAGGTTAAAACGCCATACATCTGCCCCCGCCCCCCACCCCCCGCTTCCGACCGGCCTGATATGAGTGCGTATACCTCCAGCGATTCTGTAATTTAAGCGATAAATAAAACACGCGACTCACTAGGGATATCATGTTGGATCTCGTGCTGTATTCCTACTTGGGACTTCTTTTTTTTTTAAAGGCAAATATAGCCCTGGTCAAAAAACGTATTCTGATATATTTATTGGGCCGGTTTTATTTCGTTATCAGCTCAAGTCCTTCTCGTCCGTATCGAACCTTCACTTCACCTTGCTTCTTAAACTTTGAACGGAAACGTCTGTGTCTTACTTTCACACCGTGCCAGTGGATTTGCGATCATAGATTTTCATTTGGCGAAATGACAAGACAGCGAGCGGCAAGCGTTCACGATTCCTAATCAATTTGGCAATAAATGGCAAGGAAACGGATTTGATGTTAGCAAATAACAATCTAAGATGGAGGGCACAGGATCTTACCGTTGTTTAATCTGTCTTGCGGTTGCTGTATTTTCTTTGGCTTACGCCGATCAAAACGGAAGTCATCTACTGGATCAGAAGGTTGTAATTAATGGAGTGATCCACCAGGAACATCTCATTATGCTGCATGATCACCACGTGACCCTAGAAGATGAAATGCGCATGCGCGTCAGTGATATCCATAATTACGCTTTACGCTACATCCGGCAGAAACGGGATCACGAAGAAGCCAGCAGGACGATTTGGGAGATCCTAAAGGTTCACCACATCAGGCGCATCGTCATTCTACACGTCAGAGCGTCTGATGACGTCATAAGGCAGTTGAGAAGTCACGCCGACGTCAAGGTCATTGAGCCAAATGTCGTGCACAACATCCACAGCAGCGAGTCGTGCTCACAGCAGAAAACCGGTGAGCAAGATAGCATTTCATAATTAAATGTAATTTTATAATGTCTAGCCGGTTTAATGTAGACTTTTTGCTGTTAAAAACTCCTCGCTATAAAATCGCATTGCAATTGTATCAAACAATTTCGACAACGAGTTTCAGTGTGATTGAGGAAGCCGCTTGCCTTTTCTTTTGCGTGGAAAGACATGTGATCTTTATCCTGCGACCACACAGACATGGCCACAGCGGATCTCGAACCACCGATCCACGTGCCGTTAGGCTCTCAGGTGGCCAGAGCGCTGAATGCCAGCGCTCTAGCCCGCAATTGGAACTTTATACATATTTATACTTAACTTTATCCATTAGTGAACGATATTTATAACGAATGACTGAATTTGTTACTAATGCACTTGCTGAAATATATATCATTGGTGATATATTCCTCATGATAGTGCGTATAGGGTTTACGCAAGAAATGCACGCCATGGCTCCTCTGAGGGGCAAAGTCAAATTATTTCGTAACACGACCAGCCATTCCATCGTGTAAGTCAAATTACCCTTAGCCTCCCAACAATCTCTTTAGCACGAAGATCCACATATGGCATTGGCTCATATGGGTGTATGTCTCCAAATCCTGTCTAATCTCACGTAAGTGCGAGAGAAGAAGTGAGACAAATTCCAATAGATGGATATATGGATCCATCTGTGGGGCCTCCGCAGAATAAAGGTAGGGGGGAGGGGGTGGGGAGGGCGTTAATGATCTTTTTCGTGATCTGTGATTGTACCCAAAAGTATTATCTTGATCGGGAATTGAGGAGAGTTATTTACTTGATTCGTGATCGAAGTAATTCTCGTGATTGTGATTTTGGTTAAACTGCAAAACTGTGATGTGTGATTGGAAACAATTGTTTTCGTGATCCGTGACCCCCGTTTCACTTGTGATCGTGATTTGCACTACAGTTATTATCGTGATTGCGATATGCGACTTTGTTGTGGCTTTCTGCTTTGATTCCCGGCATTTAGTTCCCTTTTTGCTGCCATGAAATTAACCTGGGCCGAGTTACGTATCACGGTCGATCGCCGCGTACAATAATTTGGTCACTCTTTAAACTCGTTGCGGAACGACATTGGTCACATCGAACTATTTCCATTTGCTGCGGGCATGCTAGGAGGGTGTCATCAAGAGTCTGACTGGTCCGGTGTATTTTGTTTAACAGATGTTAAGTTTAAACTGTGTATTCATTTATTATTGATATGCAGTGGTCCAATGCGTCGGTCAATTGGCGGCCTCATATTGGCCCGCTAGACAAAACTACTTGATCTGCTTCAAGCTCTTTATTTAAAACTAGCAACTCAAGTACGTTCGATTTTATGTCGTATTTTAAGTTGATCCTTAGTATAGTCGCCGCTTCCAGAAGACATTGGTAAAGATACCCAAGTATAGCCACCTGCAACGCAAATATTTAGAGTTTAAATGACTTGGACTTTGTGCTTTTATAGTTTCAATGTAAATCGTCGGTAAATCTAAGCTTAACTTGCACATGTTTTACGGATATGTACTGTTATGTCTATATGTATTTTGGGCGCGGAGGACTTGAAAGCTCAATAAACTCACGCTCATAAAGACACCAAGTGTTTTTCTTTTTAAGGATGCTCAGCATACATTGACCCCACCTACTCGAAACTAGGACAGCGGCACATGAAATGAAATGTTTTTGTCTTAGGTATCCTGTGCGCACATTGAAGTTAAATTAGACCAAGAAACCTCTCGGGACAATCAAATGGGGATAGACCAAACTGTAAGGACCTTTCATTTAGGTCTATGATTATGTTTGTATGTTGTGTATATGTAAGTATTACACGAATGTGAGATGAAGCGATTTCAATTAACTCGACTCCATTCTCGGTTTTTATGCTCATGACAAACAAAGCATTCACATCGTCTACCGTGCTCTCTCATGGCCATGACAAACGAACCATTCACATCGTCTACCATGCTCTCTCATGGCCATGACAAACGAACCATTCACATCGTCTACCATGCCCTCTCATGGCCATAACAAACGAACCATTCACATCGTCTACCATGCCCTCTCATGGCCATGACAAACGAACCATTCACATCGTCTACCATGCCCTCTCATGGCCATGACAAACGAACCATTCACATCGTCTACCATGCCCTCTCATGGCCATAACAAACGAACCATTCACATCGTCTGCCATGCCCTCTCATGGCAGTGGCAAACCAATCAATCACATCGTCTACCGTGCCCTCTCATGGCCATGACAAACGAACCATTCACATCGTCTACCATGCCCTCTCATGGCCATGACAAACGAACCATTCACATCGTCTACCATGCCCTCTCATGGCCATGACAAACGAACCATTCACATCGTCTACCATGCCCTCTCATGGCCATGACAAACGAACCATTCACATCGTCTGCCATGCCCTCTCATGGCAGTGGCAAACCAATCAATCACATCGTCTGCCATGCCCTCTCATGGCCATGACAAACCAAACATTCTCATCGTCTACCATGCTCTCTCATCTCCTTCGGCTTCTTCGGCTTAACTACGGGGTGGGGGCGGGGGGGGGGGCTTAAGCCGCAGTCGCCCCCGCTGGATCCGCCTCGGCGTTCGATCTTGCACCAAGGCCCGGGGTGTCCACCCTCATTTTTGGGCCGTCAAGTACTGCGGATACGAAGGCACCCATATCGATGCTATCAGCATTTACGCCAAGTTTGCAAACGTCATTGAACATCAGCTTTGGTTGTCTAGTTGGCCTTTTCCCGAAGGCAAGCTCGCCATTGATCATATTCATTGAGATGCGTTCACCTTGCATATGCTCGAGCAACGCGCCCAAACCAGCGAAGATATGTCATGGCGAGAGCAATAATTCTTGGTGGGCTGTCCTTGGCTAAAACACCGCCGATCCGGATTGGTATTTTCTTAATAACTTTCCGTCAAATAGTCATGGCTGAAAGAGATTTTTCGTTCTATGTTGAGAGCGGTATTCACACTTCCCAGTGCCGGATATATTTGTAATACTAAATAATTATGCAAAAGATGCATGTATGTGCAGTTTGGACCATATGGTACGTGAACCAGATAAAACTCATATCACCGTCATCAAGGGCTCTCCAAAGCAAAATACATAACAAGTTTAGCTCATGAGACAACTAAAACAGTTTTTTTTCTTTTTAATTACTAATGTTATGCATGAAATCAAGTCTGCTTATGTCCGTGATCTGTGATGGGCCATGATTTTTATTTCGTGACGCGGGATTTAGGAATTGTATTTCTATGATCCGAGATGAGTTACCCCTCCCCCCCCCCCCCTGTATAGGGCATGTCAGTTCTCGCGGGTTCTACTTCCGACCTGACAGTTTGGAGGGAAACAAACGAACACGTGCTTTTTGATCAGTGCGCAGTCTAGCTACGACATAGAACGAGGAACCAGGCAAGCCGCGCGGCCGGCGCGGCGAACATGAGGTGGGTCGCAATCGTCCTTCGCGTGTCCTAAATGAGGAACTGTTAACTTATTAGTCTCCATATATTGGTAGATGACACTTTTTCATAATTCTGGCCACGCCCAGTAAACGTGGCGCACAACAGCTAGATGATTCCCCAATGTTTACACTGATCTGGAGTGATCGAGTGACAAGTATGGACAGCCATCACCGTCAAAATTTCAGTTTTCAGTCATCAATGCAACTACCATTCAAATAGGCAAATTTCGAAAGAATAATGCTGTATATTTATCGTGTTAACAATATCTTTCTTCTGTTTTTTCACAGTCATAGTTTTCATGGGTATTTTGACTCACAATTTCAAAAGAACCACAAACTAGACCAGTATTACTTGCCATTTTTCCATTTCCATAGTATATGCGTACATACATTTAGAATAATCCTTTGGATCAAATTGTGTTAAACTGTTGCCTTACTAACCAAGTATATACATATATGCAGTTGGCTTCAGTCATACCTCAGTTCAACGGGTCTTTTCACATATGGTAGCAAAAATAAATGAACTATGCTTCTTCTTTATGAGAATGCTGTAATGAGGCCTTAATTTTTAATACCAACAGTTTTTAGATTTTTTTAACTGGACACTTGTGTTGATACAATTAATAATTTGTATGGCTGATGTGTCTATGTTCATCTCACTGATAGCTTTAGTTCTGCATGAATCTTTAATTCTAGCATTACCTTTTAATTTTCATTATTCAAATTAAACTTTTTGCTACTTTTGACAAGGAATCACTCACAAGGAAACATATATTATTTGAAAATTGTGGCATCTTTATATACACGGAGATTTTCATCAAAGAATTTGCAACTTAAACATCCATGACCCTCTCTGTTGCCTTCCTGGTCTAACGTCATCAAAAACTTACCTCAATGCACGATCCTGTATCTCTTCACTTACGAATATTTTTTATATTACAAAAATGCCACACAACGGGACAATAATTAAAATGTGAAAGGATAAAAGAATGAAATAGCGTGAGTTTGCTATCAACATCCATTGATTTAGATATTCTAATATATTGATTAGCTTGTCGTCTGGTCAGCAATACCAGTTGACTGTAAGGAAACATTACTGGCTATGTCTTGTGTTTCTTTGCTAAGCTTTGTAAATATCCCTGTATATCGGTCTTCAGTGGTATACAAACATGCACGAACTATAATAAATATAAAATACATACATATATTTGTTAAACATGAACGCGGTCTACCAATTAAAGCCCCTTGTTATGGTCAACCAAGCAATCACACCGCCTTCCAAGCCGTCCCATGATAGGGAAAAACCTAGCATTCACATCGTCTACCATACCCTATCATTTTTATAAACGTACATTATATAGGACCATAAAGCCTCGTTCGCCAAGACTTCCGGTTTACTTATTTTGGGGAAAAAACAAACGAAGCGCGTTTTCGGAACGAGTGTCTGCGCTCACTGGTATCCCGACTATCTGTGACGTACGCGTGACGTATATGTTATGCAAAGACAGAGACAGGGAAACAGGCCACCTGAGCAAGAGCCAGGCGCCGATATGTGGGTCCATAGAGCTATACAGTTCTCGCGATCGGCCCGCGAGACTTCAGTTTTGGGGACAAACAAACACACGTGCTGCATGTCGAAGCATAGACAGCTATAAGTCTATTTATTTCCAAGTTTATTCTAACGACTATTAGTCTCATTTCACCAAACATGTCTATGAGGGGTATACGTTACAATATTTGGAGGCGATGAAGCACAGAACTTGGTAGTATACAAGGAAACATCCGTCTTCAAAGCAATTAAAACTAAAAATAGCGTTCCAAATTTACCACTGCAGCCGGGCTTTCGCGAGTTCCTAAACAGCGAGTTTCACGTGCCCACGCGTTAGCAAAAACGGCGAGAGCAAGTTATCAACTTAACCATTCCGCTTTTAAAATGTGCAGTGCATGGAGTAACAACACACGGATGCGTCATTAAACCACATGGTAAAGGTAAAATAAGACCAGTTGGATGTTTTCGTATCACTTAGGGACCACAAAATGGTACTCCCGTCGTAACAAATATTCTTCATTGTGATGGTGCAAATTAATGAAAAATGTGTCGTCTATCCGTTTTGTGCAGGTATTTTCCTGTGACTTAAAGGAAAGCAATTACATGTTAAAAAATGGGTCAACTGCATGTATGCCACCCGTTAGACAACAGGTGCGAACTTTAGGAATTTTATTTCTGTCAACAGAGATGAGCTACCCCTAGCAGAATAACTGTCGTCTGTCTCTTTCAGGCCGCAGTGTGTGGGGACTCAGCAGAATAACTGTCGTCTGTCTCTTTCAGGCCGCAGTGTGTGGGGACTCAGCAGAATAACTGTCGTCTGTCTCTTTCAGGCCGCAGTGTCTGGGGACTCAGCAGAATAACTGTCGTCTGTCTCTTTCAGGCCGCAGTGTGTGGGGACTCAGCAGAATAACTGTCGTCTGTCTCTTTCAGGCCGCAGTGTGCGGGGACTCAGCAGAATAACTGTCGTCTGTCTCTTTCAGGCCGCAGTGTCTGGGGACTCAGCAGAATAACTGTCGTCTGTCTCTTTCAGGCCGCAGTGTGTGGGGATACAGCAGAATAACTGTCGTCTGTCTCTTTCAGGCCGCAGTGTGTGGAGACTCAGCAGAATAACTGTCGTCTGTCTCTTTCAGGCCGCAGTGTGTAGGGACTCAGCAGAATAACTGTCGTCTGTCTCTTTCAGCCCGCAGTGTGTGGGGACTCGGCAGAATAACTGTCGTCTGTCTCTTTCAGCCCGCAGTGTGTGGGGACACAGCAGGATAACTGTCGTCTGTCTCTTTCAGGCCGCAGTGTTTGGGGACTCAGCAGAATAACTGTCGTCTGTCTCTTTCAGGCCGCAGTGTTTGGGGACTCAGCAGAATAACTGTCGTCTGTCTCTTTCAGGCCGCAGTGTCTGGGGACTCAGCAGAATAACTGTCGTCTGTCTCTTTCAGGCCGCAGTGTGTGGGGATACAGCAGAATAACTGTCGTCTGTCTCTTTCAGGCCGCAGTGTGTGGAGACTCAGCAGAATAACTGTCGTCTGTCTCTTTCAGGCCACAGTGTGTGGGGAATCAGCAGAATAACTGTCGTCTGTCTCTTTCAGGCCGCAGTGTGTGGGGACTCGGCAGAATAACTGTCGTCTGTCTCTTTCAGCCCGCAGTGTGTGGGGACACAGCAGGATAACTGTCGTCTGTCTCTTTCAGGCCGCAGTGTGTGGGGACACAGCAGGATAACTGTCGTCTGTCTCTTTCAGGCCGCAGTGTTTGGGGACTCAGCAGAATAACTGTCGTCTGTCTCTTTCAGGCCGCAGTGTGTGGGGACTCAGCAGAATAACGGCTGTCGACACACCGACATCTTATGAATCTGCCGCCTACTCATACCCAGAGAATGTCGGGGAAGGAGTTGATGTCTACGTCATAGATTCCGGGGTGTATGTCGACCACGTGGACTTTGAGGGGCGGGCGGTCTGGGGGTACACGGCGGAGGGGTTGAGAAACGAAGGTGACCTTGATCTTAACGGTCACGGGACCCACGTGGCCGGGACTGTGGCCTCCAAGACGTACGGAGTGGCCAAGAAAGCCAAAGTGATAGCAGTTAAGGTAAGGTCGCATAATTTGGGAAATCACCGAGGCTTTCCTTTGCCTCACATATTTCAAACATGTTTCTGAAATTTTGAGATATTCCTGAACCTTTATCGCATAATGGCAACTCGCCTTACGGTAACAATACAACAAACTTGGTCTCTTCCTTGTTTGTCTTAAGGTTCTGGATCAGCAAGGCTCGGGTGATAGCGCCGGTATCATAGAAGGCATTGTGTGGGTGTACAGCCAGTACATTGACAAATTAGCGGACGGCAATGGGAGGAAGCCTAAAGTTGTCATAAACATGTCACTGGGAGGAAACTTTAGCTTCCAAGGCATAAAGTACGTCCGAGAAGCAGTCATCATCGCTTGTATCGACGTGGGAATACCTTTCGTCGTCGCCGCCGGAAATGACTTCCATGACGCCTGTTTGGACAGTCCCGCGCGTCTCTCTGGTGTCGTCACCGTCGGCGCCACGGACATTCACGACGGGATGACCGACTTCACGAACTACGGACCGTGTGTGGACATTTTCGCCCCGGGACAGGACATCTTGTCAACGGCCATCGGGGGGAGTAGCGCCACTGAAAGTAAGAGCGGCACCTCCATGGCTGCTCCACACGTTACCGGCGTCATCGCCGCTTACCTCTCGCAGATCTCGCAGTCGCCCTCGCCGTACGCGATCTCAGCGTGGCTCTTCGAGACCGCTCTAAAGGGCCAGATATTGATGAACAAGACTATCACTGACATCAAGACTATCACATACATCAAGACTAACATCTCCCACAACCGACTCCTACATCTTCCCTGTCCCATCGGTAAGGTGATAAAATGTCAATCATGGTAGATGATCGTGCATGTAATATATGGGGTCATTTTATGATTAGGGGTCTTTTAGTGGGTTGCCTTCATTGAAATAAATTGGTATATATATATATATGGTAAATTCGAGGACTTGTCAGCTCTCTTGAAAGCAGCGCCTTGTTTTCTGCTAGAGCAATATTCCGAAGGGAAAATAACGTTCTTAGCATTACGTTAACTTACAATACCTTTCTTTATACAATTATACGAAGTGAAGTAATATACGAAATACTATTCTTGTGGTGCGTCTTTGTATGATGTTGAAGTTACCAACGACCGTAGCTCCACCCGGTCTATATTGTTCGTTTGGTTTATTTGCAGACGACAACAGTTGCAGCGATAACAGTAGCCATGTCAACGACGCCATTCTGGCGATTGTGTGCGTCATAATGGTCCTGATGTGTCTCACCCTGATAGTTGTCGCTGTAGTTATTTGTAGAACACCAACCTTAAGGTCAATGATAGAGAATGCGTTCTGTTGCCGACGGAAAGCCCCGGGTGTCCCTGCCTCTAGCCAAGCATACGATAACGAGGCCTATGCGGAGAGGAGCTTCCCACCAGTGCCACCGGTCGCGACCCGGCGTTATTAATTGGGTGCCGCCCATGCCACAGGGACCTTTTGGAGAGCGAGAGAAAAGTGCAGGATTTTGCGGTCATTGAGATAATGTTTTGGTTTAAAAGGGCATCTAAAGTAGACACTGACAGAAATTTGTGGTTAAAAAAGGCATCTAAAATAGACACCGACACTCATGCCAAAATTTCTGGACGTTACTTATTGGATCACTTTCGATATCAACTGGACTATATTTGGGCGGCGCATATGTATATACATAGCCATATGTAGTGCCCCGCCCACCCCTTCCCCCACTCCCCCTGGGGCTGCCTTTCGTTTTCGGTTTTCCGAAACGAACGCAAAGATGCTGATTGGCATCAAACTATTCTCTGCTTCTCTGCTTATAGTTCCCTATAGAGGCCTTGACGCTTCGCTTGTTTATATGTGTTCCAATAGTAACTTCATTCATAATTTGTATTATACAGGGGCGAAACCAGAAAATCTGTATAGGGAGGGGGTCCGGTTCAGGGTCGGATTGGGATATGCGTGATGGGGGGTGGGGGGGGGTTCGGTTTTCATATGTTAAATGGTATAAATTTCGGCTCTAAAAGACCCGGACCCCCCTCGATGCGCCCCTGTCATAGGTGACGTGCTTAGCGGGCTAAAAGGGGGTTCTGCACATTGTCCACGCTGCAAGGTACTTTTCAGATTTGTGTGGGATTGTAGTCGAGACATTTTTTGGGTAGAATATGTTGCACTCTTGATCGAGGTTTACTTTCATTACTTAATCGGGTAACAAGACAAGAGTTTACAAATTGTTTGTAACCAAATTTGTGTAACATACGCCTATACGCCTATACGAAATAATGTACTTACGTATGCATCCATAATTTTATGTTAATGCATTAGCGTTGCTTCAAGCTCAAACATCAGACCTGAGATACAACCATCCAGCAGTCTGAGACAGTCGCCTTTGAAAACTATTGTAATCTTTCACAGTCACTGTATAATTTTGCTACAGCCTTTTGTTTTATATACATAGAGAGATATGACATAACTGCATCTCGTGGCGAATTGGGTTATAGCATTACAACTATTCTGGCCTGCTCTCTCCTAAATGGGTGGGTATGATTTAATTGGGAAATGTGATATAAACCCAGAGAGCTCTTAAGGTAAAATGCATGCATATTCAAAGTCCATTTCAGGCATAGGCTTAGAACTTTCATTTCGCGTAACAACCCCCATGAGACGTTTTCGGATTCGGAGTAAATATCAGCTGTACATAAATATATTGAAGCAAAGAAAGGTTGAAGCCTATTATGTCATGTCTTTAATAATTAAATCAGCTGCCCCACAACATTTACGAATCAATTATTCAATGCTAACATTGGTTGTATACTTCAAATTAAAGTTAATTTATAAGCGACGGGCTAAATGTCTGTTGCCAAGCAGAGCGCTCCTTGGTGACCGCCCATCGGCAGCTGTCTTAGTGAGTAGTTGTGACGTCAAAATGTTATAAACATGACGTCACAATGGGAGTTCCTATGCAACCGAATGATATGCCACAAGCACGTGCATGGCATACGTCATCCCGCCAAAGATATTCTTGATGGCAAGCCGAAGTGAGATTAATTTTGAATATTAATTTAGGTGTATCCCCTCGGAATATCTGAAGTAATAAATATACGCTCGCGCTCGCGTTTTTTAGGTAGCACCTATCCATATTATTTGTACAGTCCTTGGCGTCAGTTCGGGGCGGTTTTTGTTTTGTTATTAAAATATTATAAGAGTATATATATTATATTCATTATATACGTAAGGGGAGGGCACAATAAAAAAAATGGACGATCTGGTGACAGTGAAATCATGTGACTGGGAGAGGGGGGCACACTTATGAAATCCTGTCACCGGGGGGGCGGGCGCTACGGAACAAAATTGCGACCAAGGAGTTCATTATTTTATTGACGAACTGTGGAGGGCACAGCATTTGAAAAGGGAGGGCACAGATATACCTTAGCGTCAGAAAGAGGGGCACGTTCCCCCTGTGGACCCCCCCCCCCTCTGGACATTGTTACCCGGAGATTCACTCCATGGAGACCGAGTAGAGCATGTAAGGCGTCCCTATGGGCGACAGCCGTTAATGGTCAATGCAACCTCCCAAACTACTTACCAGTGTGTGAGTTTCGGTTTCCCGGAGATGCCATAAGACCGACTCCCTTACGCCACCCATACGCACCCCCCCTCCCTCCACTCACAAGCCCTACTCACTCCAAGTGAAGCGTTTACGCCCAACCATGCAGGCAAATCGACCGCAGCCACACTCAGGCCACGCCAATGCACTTAGCTTTAGTAAAATATTTGTCGAGCCTGTGTATGGTGTAAACTGGATAGTCACAAAGGATGTGGATTTTCTGAATTCCAAGCTACCGACGTAGTAGTTATACATCCCTTCGGCATATAAATTTATGCGCGGATCCAGGAGGGGCGGGGGGGGGGGGGTGGCCAGAGAGTCCGCCCCGCACCCTTTTTGAGGGAGAATGCCGTTTTTTAATGCAAACGTTATAAAGCCATCTGAGGGGTGGACCAACCCCCGCCCCCGGTGCAAGTTTTAATGGACGCCCCCCGCCCCTCTTAAATCCATGAATCCGCCCCTGCAATTGTCAGAGCGTCAGTAACTGTGAGATAAGATAAAATGACATTTATCTTTACGTAGGTACAAAGGGTTAAAAGGTTAACATTAGCACTTAATTGGGCGCTATTAGCCGACACTGACATCCGGATGAAGGATGGATCTATAATGGGCCGGCCAAATACCACGCGTAGTTCGTGTGATTTATGTATACCGTCCCACAGCCTAACCCCTCCGTCCCCCACGCCCTCTCTCCCCCGCCCCCTCCCCCCCCCCCGCTCAGCTTATGGCCTACCCATATATTATCGCCCAACATTAACAGACAGATACGTGGGTAACTACATATGTGGGCCCTCATATGCCCCACACATGCCTTTCAAATAAAAAACAATATGGTCTTACATGTGTTTCACTTAATTTATTTCGTTGTTTCTTTTCAATGCATTTACCCCTGAAACCTACTTGATCACACTGAGCGAATATTGCATATTTAGCTTCCGCCATCTTGGAATAGCCTCTACCTCTTCTCTCTTCAACCTACCTGGGTCGAAGAGCAGGGGAGGACGCTATGGTGTCATTGGACATGTACATCGTAATGTAGGGAATCTACTGGCAATGGCTGTAATTGCATTGCCAGTATTAACGATATGGATGACATTATTATGACATATTTATTATCTTCTGAAATGTCATGTTCCCGAACAAATTTACTATGTCTCTCGGTAACTTAAGTTTCTATTTTCTATGCCGTATTAAGTTAAAACCTAGGTAAGAGTCGAGAAAACCCTCTAATATAAAGTAACTGATGCAGAATGTCCTGCCCGCGTCCGTCTGTTTGACGGAAGCTAAGACGGACGCGGGATCATTGGCACTGGAACCGCAGATTTTGACAAGAGGCGGTTGGTTGGTTATTCAGGACGCTTTAACTACTTTCTGCCATATCGCGTCAATGGGAGAAGGAAGGGAGAGCAGAGCCATGTCCACGGGGGTAGCCCCCTACTCTTTGCGAAGAAAGACATGGGATCTTTATCCTGCGACCACCCAGACATGACCACAGCGGGCCTCGAACCATTGATCAACGTTCCGTTAAGCTCTCAGGTGGCCAGAGCGCCCAAGCTCGAGCCAACTGAACTATCGGGGCGGCCCCACACGGAGAAGTTGGCGGTATCTCAGACAATAATTTTAATGGAAAGTGACTTACCTAGTCCTGATATAAATACAAATATATATGTGCAGGTTATTAAAGTTACTTATTTATTTAATTTATTAAATTTAGCATATACTATGCTGCCAAGATCATGAAATTTAATAAATTTCATGTAAAATATCATATTGATGAAAAATTGTTGCAGATCTCTGTCCAGCTGTGAACTTGATTTAAAACATAATTAATCAAGCCATATTTAGGTAAAGAAAAAAAAACAGTCCTCAAAAAATAGTTATAAATAATTACTATGAACTGACTTTATTAATTATAGGCCTAATTAACTACTTATTCTTATCTTTCTCTGGGTGTGATGCTACATAGTCTCAATATTAATGCTGAACAACACTTTTCAATAGAAAATACATCAACAAGATTGCTCATTTTACAAGTACAATCATAGTGTTTACGTATTCTATATACCTTGTTCTATCTTCTAACATCAAGAAAGGGTGTCAACACTAGGTTGTTTCGGTTATATTTTTGCGAAGAAATGTTGGAGCGAGAGTCTTTTCTTTGATTGTACGAGCACACATTATGACAAAAGCTAGAGTTGATTCCCGACTGGCGTCTAAAGAATTTAGCATGGATACCGTTGTGCCCCTAGAGAAGCGGGCTTGCCTTGGGGCACTTACGCCAAAGGGCATCAGTGATCGGTTGCCCTTGAATGAGCCTGATTTAGTTGTCTGCCTAGGTAGACTTAAACTCATTTTACAAAAAGTTATTTGGGCTTTCTCAAATTGACCTCTGAATTGAAAACCTCATTTTTCACCCCCGTTAAGCAGAAATGGGACAACCATATTATTAAACAGATTCAGTGATGCGTTTAATAGTAAAGGACCAGATGAACGTCGCAGTGTATTCAGTAAAAAGATAATTTTACTCGCTTATTGACATAATGTCTTCAAAGCCATAGACCACTTGAGACTCGAGGCGAAGAATTTAAGATGCCTAAATATTTATAAGTTACTGTCTCGACCGCCTTTCCATCGAGGTACCACTTTTCATTTTTTCTTAAGGGGCCACCATTGCGAAACAGAAATAGTTTAACTTCTACGTTTATTGTCATTCCATGCTGGTCACAGAATTGACTATAAGGACATTAAAGTGTTTTTGTAAACGCCCTACTCTATCGTCCGTTGAGAATATATACTATCGGACTATCTGCACACAGGAGCATATTAGGTTCGGACAATTTTCGTTGATGTACATAACTTGACACCCGTTACTCTTGGTCTTGTCAATGAACTGGTTAATATATATAAGGAATAAGATTGGACTAATCAGGCACCAGTGGCTTGTACCGGATCAACAGTAAGGCTAGACCCTGAGTTAACACTAGACCTTAAAGTAGCCTACTTGCATGCGCCATGTTAATTTTTTTACATTTTAGTATCAAGACTAAAAGTATCTCAAATTGTGACGCATATGTTTTATATCTCGTTGGGTCAATTTCAACATAAAACTGCGCGGTTTATTTATATCGCGCGGACGCCCTAGCGAGGCGCGGTCGACATCAAATATAAAGGATATAAAGGCCGGCCACCCACTTCTGCTCCAGTGAACACATTTGCTACTATCCAGATAGCTCACAGGCTGTCAGGATTTAAATTCAAGACAGAATATAATTATTTGACATGGAGAAGAGGTTGGTAATACAAAACTTACAGAACAGGAAAAAAAAACGTACACACTCGGGCATCCGACATAGCGTTTTAATCGGTGATGTTTGGTGACGAAATTACGCATCAAAAGAACTATTGTGACTGCCCGTCTCAAGCGTAAAGCACACGAGCTCTACGCACAGAGGGGAACCTACATTTATGTCACGAAACGTTGAATGATCGACTGTGTCTTTACGTTTTAACGCATCATATGGCCAATAGCCCCCTGCAAGGCCAGTCACCGTCCCGTAGGTCGGGGGTTTGCGAAAATCATGGCCTTGGTCTATGCTTGATTCCCTCGTTACCGCAATGTGACTTTCGTTAGTCATATGCTAGAAGGTTCGTCACAACCCGTGCTACAGACCATGCTGAACGGAAAATAGAACACTCTGGTGTCGAATTTCAACGATACCCAAGGTATGTTTAGCACCTATTACATCGGTCTCAGGGGTCAAGTTCGTTTTGTAGACCGCAGGTTCGTGGGTAGGAACCTAGGTTTACTTTACCTCTCGACGACGGAGTAAAACGAACACGCAAGAGCAGAGTGGTTTACTATACTTTACAACAAGATTCCACATCGTTTAATTGATAAGCAAAATCAATGATAACAAGGGAAAAGCTCATGCCAGCGTTAATATACTCAGAGGCGGATCCAGCGGGGGTGGGGGGGGGCTACGGCGGCTATAGCCCCCATCCCACTCCCTGGTCAAGCCGCAGACCCCCTCCCCCCCTCCCTCCCATCGACAGGTTTAACCCCCGAGAATAAATCAGCCTATCGCTGTCCACGAGCAGCAAACTGATGCCGGAGAAGCGCTAGTGCCCCCCCCCCCCCCGCTTCCGCCGCCTATGCACTGTAATCACGAAATTCAGGCCTCCACGCCCTCTAAAGTTTGGATCCGCCCCTGATACTCATGCCAAGAGTTGAGTCATTATGACATTATTCACATTATCGTGTCTGTCGTGCACATTTAAGTTTTACCAGCGGTAGACGAAAAAAGGGTCATATTTGCCCTTATATCTATTTTTATTTGCCTTTGCGTGAGGTCTTGAATACTGCAGAGCACCACGTACCTTTAATTTGCACAGGCGATAATATGTAAATGTCATCCGCTCTAATTTATGTAGGGTTACCGACCCCACCCCAGGGGGTGAGGGGGGGGGGTGGTACTTAATACATTGCTGATCCAAGCGCCGATCCGCGTTGCCGTGCATACACAGTCTGGGTGATAAATCGAAGTTTCTCAATTCTGCGGTCTAAAGTCCAATACAGTTTTACAGTATGTCAATAGCAAGGTGGTATTGGTATCAGGGACAGTTAGCTGTAGCAATATCATTGCCACGCAACAGCCGTCGTTTTACTGTGGCTCCGATACGCTGACTTCAAAATGGGTTCAGGACGTGATACCATCTGGGTTATTGCGAGCCAGTTATGTCTGGTGATTACCGTAGTATCATCCACACCAACCGATATCCAAGGAGAAACACCCATCGGTTCAAAAATAGCCGAACGGAAGGTCGACCATGAATATTTAATTATGCTTCAAAATGACCGCGTGACTCTGAAGGATGTTCATATCCGCGTTCGAGATATTAACGATACTGCATTACGTCATATCCGGCGGAAGCGGGATGCCGAGGAAGCCAGCAGGTCCTTTTGGGAGATCCGGAAAGTTATGCACATTAGAAAAGTCGTCATTGCACACGTCAGGGCATCGGATGATGTCATTGAGGAGCTGAGACGTCATGATGACGTCAAGCTGATCGAGGCTAACGTATTGTACAGCATACGCAGCACTGGCGTCTGCGCTCAGCAGACCACAGGTAAGCAATTCTTCATAATTCGAAATGTATCGGCCCCCCCCCCCCACTTCTCCCCCACGACACCTCCCGGGGGTTTGGCTGTGTCCCTCAATTGAACGGGTGCACACCCTCCACTTTTGCCCACTCGATCTCCCGCCAGAGGGCGTTCCGCTTGCGCTATAGTCCCTCTGCCCCACGTCAAATTTAACCATCAGAATTATCCTCCATACCATATTTTTAAGATTCTAGATGGAAAGTTCAACATAAACAACCCCATAAAACCATTCGTGACCCCAGTACCGTTGAGGTCAACAGTTAGGTTGTCGGATACTTTGTGCAGATGTGCTGTGAGGAACGAGCGCCCTCTGCCGTCAGAGTGCTGCCCACTGTGTCACTGAATGTGCACCTCCACTATCCGTCCATCCGTCCATCATTTGGAAGGGAGAAGACTTAGCACCGCCTACCCTCCTTTCCCCTCCAAGTCCAACCCAGTCGCCTTCCAGGGAAAGAATCACTCAATAGAAGATTTTCGTACGGGTTGTACACTTGATGCATTAACGACTTCCTTTCAACACGAAGCCAGCGTAAAATATGTCGTGCACGTCGCCGTAAAATAATTTATTTGTGATGTGATTTGTTTTTATCTTGTAAATTTATTTGAGGATCATTCATAACCGAAAGCAAGAAAATGATATTAATTGTATTTTCACATTTTGACATGTTTGCGGCAGAAATCATGTATTGAGGTTTAATGGTTGGACTTAATGAAGTCGTGTACAATGACTGAAAAGGAGATATTTAAAAGACGTATTATGTCCGACTGGTAATGGTGAATGCGCGGAAATATGGCGTCCCTGTGTACTACGTCATCAAACTGGAAGCTACGTGTACTACATCACTGGTTTGGGTCTAGTTGATTGGCTTATTGCAGCATTGTAGAGCAGAACCGAGTACTACATACAATACATTCTAAAGCCGTTCTTGCACTAATCAAACCATAAAAATCTTACTCTTTAAGATACTTAGGTGAATGTTAGTGTCTTTTGTGCCTCCTACAGGTGGTGGGGTCTGGGGTCTCAGCAGACTCTCGGCCACGTACAGACCGACTGATTACCGATCAGCGCAATACCGTTATCCACAACACACTGGGGAAGGAGTTGATGCCTACGTCATTGATTCCGGGGTGTATGTCGACCACGTGGACTTCGAGGGGCGGACGGTGTGGGGATACACGGCGGAGGGGTTGATGCACGAGGGTGATCTGGACCTTGACGGTCACGGAACCCACGTGGCCGGGACTGTGGCCTCCAAGACGTACGGAGTGGCTAAGAAAGCCAGAGTGATAGCACTCAAGTTACGTGATAAGAAATGTAGTAGGTACGAAATTTTGTCGTTTTGAAGTAAGATGAAGTATATGTCATGACACAAATATATGTCTAGTCAGACTGTCCCAGGGATTAAGGATGTCAGAGAACAATAAATCACTTTATTTGGTTGCCTAACAAGGCTCATTAATAGTGATGGCGTATCTTCAGCAAAGAGGGCGAAAGCGTTTTGAACCAATTGCCTCTTGCGTCATCACATTGACCTTTCTGTAAATCTTTTTTTTTATTCCACAATACTGCTGTTCACAGCATTTGTCAATTTACGGCGCGCCCTTGGTAACGTTTTGAAACAATTGTCTCTTATGTCCTCATGTTCATAATCTTTCTGTGAGTTTCGTCTAAAAAAACTGGTGTTCACCGCATTGTTCAATTTAAGGAATGCACCTCCGTCCATTTCAAGGCAAAATCTTATGCGTGGACAACCCCATCCCCTTTTTGTACAACTCCCCTACCACCATATGTCGTGGACCCCCGGTTCGCTTAAGAACCCACTCCTATTTCGGTGTTTCCCTTTTCGATATCCCGGATCCGGATATAATTTTGGCTTAATAACAACAGGTAAAATATATCACTATAGGCCTAGTATATATTTATGTAATTGTTTGATGGCTATTTAAGACTGGTATATTTACTGTTATTTTTACATTTTGCAAAGACCAATTATCACTCTTGTTCCTGCATCTGTTATAGTTACCGTATGCAAGATACTTAATCAAACATGAATATTGCATGAATCAAGATTTCTATTCATAATATACTGCAGGTTTTCGGCGCAAATGACGCGGATCCAATGCTGATATTATAGACGTCATAGAATGGGTACATGATCAATACATCAATGCATTAGTGAAAAACAAGGAAAAAAAAACTCGTCATAAACTTGTCTCTCGGCGGCTTGTTCTTCGTCGACGATCTCAATGTGATTCTGGAGTCCGTCATCATCGTTTGTATCGACGTCGGAATGCCTTTCGTCGTCGCCGCCGGAAATGACAGAGATGACGCCTGTTTGCACAGTCCCGCGAGTCTCTCTTGTGTCGTCACCGTCGGCGCCACTGACATCCACGACCAGATGGCCAACTTCTCCAACTTCGGACCGTGTGTCGACATTTTCGCCCCGGGACAAGACATCTTGTCGACGTATATCGGAGGAAGTAGCGCCACTTACAGTGAGAACGGCACCTCCATGGCTGCTCCCCAAGTGACCGGCGTCATCGCCGCGTACCTCTCACAGATCTCGGAGTCGCCCTCGCCGTACGCCATCTCAGCGTGGCTCTTCGAGACAGCTCTAAAGAACCAGATATTGTTGAACAACACGTTAGTAGTGACATCCCACAACCGTCTCCTCCATTTGCCCTGTCCCATCGGTAAGTTTATAATACACATGTCATGTATTATTTCAGAACTACACTTGCCCCCTCAATACATTTACATCATAAGGGTTTGACTGACATAATGGGTTCATAAATGACATGCAAGTAGCTTTCACCGAGCCTGAAGGCTACTCTACCACTGTGCGTAGACTGATGGCGGCGATGACTTCTGGCGATTTAAACTTTTAAACAGTTAGATTTTTGATATTTTGATGCACTAACAATTAAACAAGAAATATTGTACGAAGGAATTACACTAAGTCTGCGTATATATGTATACCTCTTTATACGCCCTCTTTGTTTGCTAACTTACATAAGACTTACGTATTTATTTTCAGATGACGAATTCGCCGTAGATGGTAACCGTGACAACAAAACCACTGACACCGCCGTCCTCGCCATTGTTTGCGTCATAATGATCCTATTATGCCTCGCTCTGGTGTTCGTCTCTGTCGTCATTGTGCGGAGCCCAGCCCTAAGAGCGACGGTTAAGGCCGCTTTAGGATGTGGGGCGAAGACTTCCAATCCCGCCCATCAGCAGTTTGACAATGCAGTGACGCTGGAGTACGTAAACCCAGCCCTACAGGTTTCCCCTGTTGTGGATCCTTGCTACTGAAGGAAAGGAGTGACTTAACCTGGATTCGTTTAACGCCGAATCCATGAAATTGGGCAAATACCACCGTTTTGCTGCTCAGAAGCATTTAACATAACTTGGATAGAAATGAGGTTTGCAGACCATTCCATCATAACAAATATCGTGTGCAAGATTGGAAAGGCGTTAAATGTTGTGTAGGACACTGTTGATGCTTCCACGCTAGTATATTTCGCCTCGAAAAGTGAAGTTTTTCTTGTTTCGCCATGTTTAACATTTACATATTTTCTCAAAATGTAAACAATGGCAAGGTCATCCAAACTATCCAGTATATTTGTGGAAGAAAATAAAAAATATGTGGAAAATTGCCATAGATATATGAGCCATCTAAATTGCAGTGCAAACTTCTGTTTCATCTTACGCTTTTGCATAATTGTTTGATTACTAGATAAATTGATAATTAACGCGGGGGTAAATGTTAAATGTTGTAGAACTTTGCATGTACTTTATTTTGTTATGCATGTATGCAAATATTATATGCTTCATGTTTTATTGATCTTGTAGTTGGTTTTAGAGTTTGAGAACTGTTTTTACGGCTAGTTGATGTTTGCAGGCGGCCCAAATTTCTCTTTTACCGGCCAGAAGTTATCATGTGGCAATATTATACAGGTGTGTGCCTACTAAAACAATATAACTGACACCATGCCGATCAGTGTTACAGTTCACGCTAACCTAACCTTGAATATATAGTTTATTCTAGTTGCATCAATTATCGATTTTTTTCTGCGCGACAATAAAGTGGTTTATTTTCGCCCTGGTGAGATTGTGTCGTGCATCCCCTCTCCACCCTCGAAGTCAGCCCTTCGGAAACCTTACCAGCCCCTCCGTTCCTTTTGGGAGAGGGAACCCAAACATCATTTGTAAAACGTTCTGTCCCTTTTATTATGAATCCTGGTCAGTGTGTGTGCGTAGGGGGGGGGGCGCTGATAGAGGGATAACACCCATCCAAAAATGTGGCCGTTACTATTGACCTGGAAACGAGCAAAGACCAATTTCTTTTGCGCTTACGCACTTTCACAAACCGGGCTTGATATAACTTTTTTGCTTTTAGTTACATACTACACGTGTCACAGTAGGAAAATAAAGGGTTTGGTGGTTGAAGCCGATCGTGTGCAGACAAGGGCCAGAGTGGGTCTTTTGGGACGATGAATGATGAATGGAACATATGCCACACTGACAGATTAGGGGTCCAGGCCCGGATTCGAACCTATGACCTATTTACCTGTCATCTATTGTGTTAGCCATTTACACCAGTAGCCTTCTTGTAATGCATAGTTTGGTACATAGCTAAATATTTGGTATTGCGAGCAGGCATGACTAAAATACAACGAACGATGATGTTGGAGACAGTGAATCTAGTACACAAGAAAACTTCGACATATAAATATTCACGTAAATAAAGTTAAGTGGTATGAAGTATAAAGGCAGCAAGTTATGGATTATTCTCGACAAAGAAACAAAGTTAATAAAATCTGGTAAGGAATTCAAAACAATGCTGTCAACCTCGGATGTGTTCATCTGTCCTTGTAATTCCTCCACATTGTACAACATAGCTATTGGGTAAGGTTCAAATAGCTGCTAGAATGGTTGTTATATTTTCATTATCATATGTACATATATCACATCAACTCTAACTTTCATGCTCTTGCTCAACAATGCTCATTGTCGGTCACTAGTACTTTCTAATGTTTATTGTTGACATTTATATAGCGACCGTAAATAAATTTTGTCTTATCTTATATTATTTTTAGTAGCCGACATTGTCACCCACTTCAACCTGCAAAAATCTCCAGATTTGTCCCATCCATATACATTCACCTCTTCATGATATAACTATATATCACTTCTTAGTTTTGTCCTGTCACACTCGATGCACAGACATCCGCCCTGTCACACCTGACTGGCAGACGATGAAAACATTCTCCACTCGAAGTTGATACACATGCGTATATGGCAAGCCTTCTTCTTTTAAGATGACTTTTAATTGATAATGTAGTTTCCGGTCAGAACCAGGGTTCATTCCGTGGATACTTGGATTCTCGCGCCGGAAGCCGACTTTCACCTCGCAGAGACGAGAAATTGTGATTCGCGACCAATAAACTAAGCAAACTCTAGCAAAAAACTATTTTTGTCGAATTATGATACAAAAGGCTTGCCATACGTCGACGGCCTGTAAGATTAGATAAAGTTTTCCTTGCTCTCTCCACTTTGCTGGAAGTAACGCTCTATTTCTGAAAAGGGAGGACTCCGTTGTGTCCGAAACCTAAACTAAGGCGGCTTATACAATAAGGACATGAACACCAAATTTCCATTCGCAAGGTTGTCAAATAATTATCAGGGGAAATAGAGCTGTTTGAGCAACGTTAAATGAGTGAGGCAGATGAGTGATATGTGGTGCACAAAATATATTAATTATCGTTTAATTACATTACCGTTTATTCGCACCAATGTATGCGTGAAAAGTTGCCGTCTGAGTGCATATAGCAAGAAACCTCAACCCAACCCTATGCCTGGGTTGCGTGCAATGTGCTACTGGCAATAACTATACAGCGTTGAATATAAAAGTGAATACCGTTTTTTTCTAATAGTAGCCCGTGTGTTTTTTATGTCCGGATTTTCCACGGTGCCTATTCGAAAAGTAAGTTCCCCAATTCCGAGGGTCACGCTCATCAATGCATTCCTTTAGAAGGCACAATAATACACTGATTAAGACCCACTATCTGCCTTCGACTTAATCCGCTAGGGCTCCACTATATCTCTGTTCTTGCCTACTGCCGCAATTTATTCCCACAATCATTCGCCAGGGCGGCACTGCGCAAATTGGTAGGACAAATGCGCCAAGAATTGCTACAAATGAGTGCGATGACCGAGTCTAAGCCTATGTACTCACGGTATCTGGTGATGAAAAGAAATAGTTCACTTTTGATTATGACTTTTTTTTAAATGGTAAATACGTATTTTGCTGTATTAAATACGCAAATCGCGTTAGTTTTCCGTTTCATTCTTGAACATTTTAATGGTGCCAAAAATTACAGCTCATTTGACCGTTTTTCAACAATCTTAAAATTTGTCCCCTACCGAATGCAGCGGTAAAAGTGGAGCTTGCCTGGTGCCACCTAGCGAATGGGAGCTTGATTAAGACCATCATACCTTGTACCGTTTAATTCGATTATCGAAGGTATCATTCTTTCGCGGGATTTTAGTCATTTTACATCCGGATATATTCAAATAAAAATACTTTGTATCTTTGTATAATATTTAAAGTTGCTATTTCACCAAAATATGAATAAGTTTACCGACCGGGCCGCCAGAACTAATCTTTCGATTAGTCTAAGATTCACATATTAGCCTATATTACGATGGAGGATATTTGTGCAAAACTGACGGATGTAAGGAGGACAGCACGTGTGGAGAAAAGGAGGTCTTGTCATCAATAAACTGCGAAAAAAAGGACACCAACATGTGGTGTGCTTCAAACACTTCCGACCATGCACTTACATTCATTGTTCGTGCTATACTGCCAGGACTCCACTAATATGTAATATAGCTTATTACATAAGCGTGTTGACGCTAATAACACCTAGTAACTTCTTTCCCTTATTTACACATTGGTCTCGCCATTCACGTGGTTCACCAAATGTACTTCCGTCCCCACCAAACTGAATTCCGTCAACCAAAGTTACTTTTGTCACCACCAGAGTGCTTTCGGTCAACCTAGTTTAAGTTAATTGATATCGTCGCTACCAAAGCGCAATCGGTCAAAAAACCTTACTTTTGGGGGACCAATATAAACGTTTGTCCTTACTAACTTTATTCCGTCGACCAAATAGACTATACACATGTAACACACAGCGGGTGCATTTCATGGGTAGTTCGTGTATATCCCCCAGTTAAACCGAATACGCTCATTAACCATCGGTATACCTCCAGACACGTTCTCATTCATTCGGCATGCCGATAGTATCCCGTTCCCAACAACTGGGGCAATTCGGGAGAAGATGGCAGCTGATTAATTGTAAAGTGAGAGCCGCGGCTCCTAAATGGGTTCATATTTGTTTCTCCGTATTTCGGCTGATTAACAGTACTTATAGTGTTCGTGCCACGCCAAAACAACTTTAGCTCATATTAATCTTCTGTGTTTCCACGATTATATTATCAAGCAATAACGCCCCAAATAGTAGACGAGCATACTTTTTCCACCTGTTTTCGCACCTACGAATTGGACTTCTGCGAGCGAGGAAAGTGACGTCAGAGGGGAATACAAACGCCTGTGATTTTATATTTGACTCATTTAGTCTGCTCATTGGCTTGAACACAACGAAACGCACTCAACCATGAGAGCAATACACGCCTTCGACCACATATGTCTACGCATTGCATCAATGCTCACCTGTCAATCTTGTGACATCATTGGGGAATTTTCAAATAACGCTCAGATGCAATGCTCCCAGAAATAAACCCGTCGGATCTCACTTTTGCTACTTTGACGAACGTGTTTATAGCGATACCGTGGAATAAAACATGTAAAGTCCCATTAAAACAAATTGTTATTTGTTTATCTTCCCTAAACAAAGTTAACTCTGAGCAAGACAAAATCGTGGCACGAACACTTTAAATTTTCTTCATTGTAGGCGTACCTTGCCATTGTTATGTGTTTATGTATGGTTTACCGTACGGTAATCTGGTTGATTGTCCGTGATCTTCAAATTGTTTAACGAAACATGATAGCACGGGTTCTGATAGACTAGAAAAACCCCTAGACATATTTTAGAAAACGAATCTCAAGACACCTCATAACCATGCAAATATTCCTCCTCTGTCAGTAAACATTTAAGAATAGCATATATAAAGCTATATGCATAACTACTACGTCGGTAGCTTGGAATTCAGAAAATCCACATCCTTTGTGACTACCCAGTTTACACCATATACAGGCTCGACAAATGTTTTACTAAAGCTAAGTACATTGGCGTGGCCTGAGTGTGGCTGCGGTCGATTTGCCTGCATGGTTGGGCGTAAACGCTTCACTTGGAGTGAGTAGGGCTTGTGAGAGGAGGGGGTGGGTGGGAGGGGGGTGCGTATGGGTGGCGTAAGGGAGTCGGTTTTATGGCATCTCCGGGAAACCGAAACTCACACATTGGTAAGTAGTTTGGGAAATTGCATTGACTATTAACGGCTGTCGCCAATAGGGACGCCTTACATGCTCTACTCGGTCTCCAGGGAGTGGATCTCCGGGTAACAATGTCCAGAGGGTGGGGGGGGGGGGTGCACAGAGAGAAAGGTGCCCCCCTTTCTGACGCTAAGGTATATCTGTGCCACCCCCCCCTTTTCAAATGCTGTCCCCTTCACAGTTCGTCAATAAAATAATGAACCCCTTTGTCGCAATTTTGTTCCGTAGCGCCCGCCCCCCCGGTGACAAGATTTCATCAGTGTGCCCCCCCCCTCCCCCAGTCACATGATTTCACTGTCACCACATCGTCCCCTTACGTATATAATGTATATAATATATATACTCTTATAATATTTTAATAACAAAACAAAAACCGTTCCGAACTGACGCCAAGGACTGTACAAATAATATGGATAGGTGCTACCTAAAAAATGCGAGCGTATATTTATTACTTCAGATATTCCGAGGGGATACATCTAGAATAATATTCAAAATTAATCTCACTTCGGCTTGCCATAAAGAATATCTTTGGCGGGATGACGTATACCATGCACGTGCTTGTGGCGTATCATTCGGTTGCTTAGGAACTCCCATTGTGACGTCATGTTTATAACATTTTGACGTCACAACTACTCACTAAGACAGCAGCCGATGGGCGGTCACCAAGAGCGCTCTGCTTGGCAACAGACATTTAGCCTGTCGCTTATAAATTAAGGGCGAGAGCGGGTGGCGCCTGGCGGATTTTTTCAGAACTAAATTCATTTTTTATTTTTTATTTTTAGGGTTAAATGGCAACCAATATCAAACTATGTCACATCAAATAATATTTCCACCACCAAATTTGCATGTATTTGATGTATTACAAGCAAATACCAAGATATTTAGTGCTTGCATATATGTGCACAATTGTGACAATTCGTAATTTTTGGTCTATTTTATAGCCTATTTTGGTTACAAAAAGCTCATAGAACACAATTTAGTTCAGTAACATATCGTTTTTTTGTTATTTTTGTATTCACCATGACGCTAGGCTTCAGCAGGCAGTTTTTTGGGGAAGTCTGTCTACCAGCTTTTATAGGGGATTTCAAAACATTGAGAAAAAACACATTTATAGGATTTTCCCATTGACCGCCATGATAAAGCCAATTTGACAAAAATGCCCCCAAACTTTTGTTTTAGTGAAGTCACATATATTTTTTATTACATTTTCAGGTAGATCCATACATGATACTTATCTAGAGAAAAAATAAAAAAATCTGTGGACGAAATTTTTTTTACCCCCACCCGCTCTCGACCTTAACTTTAATTTGAAGCATACATCCAATGTTCGTAAATGTTGTCGGGCAGCTGATTTATTTATTAAAGACATGACCTAATAGGCTTCAACCTTTCTTTGCTTGAATATATTTGTGTACAGCTGATATTTACTCCGAATACGAAAACGTCTCATGGAGTTGTTACGCGAAATGAACGTTCTAAGCCTATGCCTGAAATGGACTTTGAATATGCATGCATGTTACCTTAAAAGCTCGCTTGCGCTCGCTATTATAGTGCCAAAATTCAGCATGATCTGCGGCGTGCTTAATATGTATAATGTGCGTTTGTTCGAGAGCAGAAATGGGTTTATATCACATTTCCCAATTAAATCATACCCACCCATTTAGGAGAGAGCAGGCCAGAATAGTTGTAATGCTATAACCCAATCTGCCACGAGATGTAGTTATGTCATATCTATCTATGTATATAAAAAAACGTTGTAGCAAAATTATACCTTGACTGGGAAAGATTACAATCGTTTTCGAAGGTGACTGTCTCAGACTGCTGGATGTTTGTATCTCAGGTTTGATGTTTGAGCTTGAAGCAACGCTAATGCATTAACATAAATTATGGATGCATACGTAAGTACATTATTTCGTATAGGCGTATAGGCGTATGCTACACACATTTGGTTACAAACAATTTGTAGTCTCTTGTCTTGTTACCCGATTAAGTAATGAAAGTAAATCTCGATCAAGAGTGGAACATTCCTCATATACAGATTTTCTGGTTTCGCCCCTGTATGATGCAAATTATGAATGAAGTTACTATTTGAACAATTATAGACAAGCGAACCGTCAAGCCCTATATGGGGAACTATAAGCAGAGAAGCAGAGAATACTTTGATACCAATCAGCATCTTTGCGTTCGTTTCGGAAAACCGAAAACGAAAGGCAGCCCCGGGGGAGTGGGGGGGGGGGGGGGGCACTACATATGGCTATGTATATACATATGCGCCGCCCAAGTATAGTCTAGTTGATATCGAAAGTGCTCAAATAAGTAACGTCCAGACATTTTGGCATGAATGTCGGTGTCTATTTTAGATGCCTTTTTGACCCGCAAATTTCTGTCAGTGGTTATTTTAGATGCCTTTTTGACCGGCAAATTTCTGTCAGTGGTTTTTTTAGATGCCTTTTTAACCACAAATTTCTGTCAGTGTCTATTTTAGATGCGTTTTTGACCACAAATTTCTGTCAGTGTCCATTTTAGATGCCTTTTTAAGCCAAACAAATTCTCTCTCAATGGCCACAAAATCCTGCACTTTTCTCTCGCTCTCCAAATGCTCCCTATGGCATGGGCAGCACGCCTCCACCTCTGTAGTAATGTAGTGCCCCCCTCCCTCCGCCCGGAAAGGTAACAGCAGCAGAAAAAAATGCACCCAATTAATAACGCCGGGTCGCGACCGGTGGCACTGGTGGGAGGCTTCTCTCCGCATAGGCCTCGTTATCGTATGCTTGGCTAGAAGCGGGTACACCTGAGGCTCTCCGTCGACAACAGAACGCATTCTCTATGATTGACCTTAAGGTTGGCGTTCTACAAATGACTACAGCGACAACTATCAGCGTGAGACACATCAGAACCATTATGATGCACACAATCGCCAGAATGGCGTCGTTGCCATGGCTACTGTTATCGCTGCAACTGTTGTCGTCTGCAAATAAACCAAACGAACAATATAGACCGGGTGGAGCTACGGTCGTTGGTAACTTCAACATCATACAAAGACGCACCACAAGAATAGTATTTCGTATATTACTTCCCTTGGTAGAATTGTATGAAGAAAGGTATGGGATTGTAAGTTAAACGTAATGCTAAGAACGTTATTTTCCCTTCGGAATATGGCTCTAGCAGAAAACATGGAGCTGCTTCCAAGAGAGCTGACAAGTCCACGAATTTACCATATATATATATCAATTTATTTCAATGAAGGCAAACCACTAAAGGAACCCCTAGTCATAAAACGACTCCATTTATTATGTGCAGCATCATCTACCCACAATGACATCCATTTTATCACCTTACCGATGGGACAGGGTAGGTGGAGGAGGCGGTTGTGGGAGATGTCAATGATAGTCTTGTTCATCAATATCTGGTCCTTGAGAGCTGTCTCGAAGAGCCACGCTGAGATGGCGTACGGCGAGGGCGACCGCGAGATCTGCGAGAGGTACGCGGCGATGACGCCGGCAACATAGGGAGCAGCCATGGAGGTGCCGCTCATACTTTCGGTGGCGCTACTCCCCCCGATGGCCGTGGACAAGATGTCCTGTCCCGGGGCGAAAATGTCCACACAGGGTCCGTAGTTCGTGAAGTCGGTCATCTGGTCGTGAATGTCCGTGGCGCCGACGGTGACGACACCAGAGAGACGCGCGGGACTGTTCAAACATGCGTCATGGAAGTCATTTCCGGCAGAGACGACGAAAGGTATTCCAACGTCGATACAAGCAATGATGGCGGCTTCGAGGACGTAATCCATGCCATGGAAGCTAAACGTTCCTCCCAGAGACATGTTTATGACAACTTTAGGCTTCTTCCCATTGCCGGCCGCTAATTTGTCGATGTACTGGTTGCACACCCACAAAATGCCTTCTATGATACCGGCGCTATCACCCGAGCCTTGCTGATCCAGAACCTTAAGACAAACATGGAAGAGACCAAGTTTGTTTTACTGGTACCGTAAGACGAGTTGCCATTATGCGATAAAGGTTCAGGAATATCATGAAATTTAAGATACCTGTTTGAAATATGTGAGGCCAAGAAAAGCCCTCGGCGATTTCCGAAATCATGCGAGCTTACCTTGACTGCTATCACTCTGGCTTTCTTGGCCACTCCGTACGTCTTGGAAGCCACAGTCCCGGCCACGTGGGTCCCGTGACCTATAAGGTCAAGGTCAGACTCGTGCATCAACCTCTCTATGGTGTAACCCCACACCGCGCGCCTCTCAAAGTCCACGTGGTCGACAGACACCCCGGAATCTATGACGTAAACATCAACTCCTTCTCCGGCATTCTCTGGGTATAAGTAGGCGGCAGATTTATAAGATGTCGGAGTGTCGACAGCCGTTATTCTGCTGAGTCCCCACACACTGCGACCTGAAAGAGACAGACGACAGTTATTCTGCTGAGTCCCCACACACTGCGACCTGAAAGAGACAGACGACAGTTATTCTGCTGAGTCCCCACACACTGCGGCCTGAAAGAGACAGACGACAGTTATTCTGCTGAGTCCCCACACACTGACGGCCTGAAAGAGACAGACGACAGTTATTCTGCTGAGTCTCCACACACTGCGGCCTGAAAGAGTGGGGGGCCTGAAAGAGTGGTGGGGGGGGGGGGGGGCAAAAGATATATGCGTTCCTCGGAATTGGGTTTTTCATTTCACGGTGAACTGGGAATAAGAAAATAATTCTTCGTGAACTGGAAACGAGGTATTAGCCGACCGCCATGATCAATGACTTTTGTTAATGGCGAACTGGGAATTTTAATATTAATTAACCGTGATTCGGGAAATCGTCAATTTAGTATCGTGTATCCGCCTTTCCATTGCATGCGAAGAGTTCTACATTTATTTCGTCGTGACCTGGCAATATAGACATTTATTCTTCGTGATCTGGGAACACGACCTCCCTTGCCCTCCGGCCCCCGAAAGAGACAGACGACAGTTATTCTGCTGAGAAATAAAATTCCTAAAGCTAGCACCTGTTGTCTAACGCGTAGCATACATGTAGCTGACCCATTATTTAACATGTAATTGACGGGGGGGGGCGGTATTTGTTACTAAACCTCAAATATACATTTACCAGTGGTTGCTAAAGCCATTTATCAGATGCAACAAAGAGCCAGTGCCACTGCCAGTGGCAGTGGGCTGCCAGCCTACTGGCTACGTTTCTTCCCAAGAATGAAAAGGCTAGGCTAGGCTACAGTAGTGAACGGGCCGTCTCGGGGATTTCCGTAGAATCGTAGGCATAGAATCTAGATCCAGGATTAAATGAAATGTATGTACTAAAAGAAGTTCTTTTGTACACCCGACCGTTATGGTGTCCGCTTGGGACAAACAACTAAGTAGCTTTCACCAATTTTTGTCTGCTGGTCGCCGAATTGATATTTTGTATGATTACAAGGCATATTTGCAGTTTTTTTTTATATAGATCCCAAGATATAATAAGCATCACATTTTTTATGAATGAAGCGTTCGCACTTATTCCGAAAATACTGTTTTGAGAAGGGCTTTTGGATGTTTTTAGCGTTTACAGTTCCTTAGCAATCTGCAGTCTTCACTCGCGGTGGCTCGAAGCGATACGTACGGCGGCAGAATACATGCTCCGGTTGCCTAAATCCCTCCACTTCTTCTTTCTCACCCTCACTATCATTAATTCCAAATAATCGTGCGAGCATCGCTGCATCCCGATCGATGGGGAAGGATGCTGACTCTCCTATAGACACCATGCTCAAAAGACGCGTTTACCGTATTGCGCAACAAAACCGGTTTATCTTGTGACGTCACGAATCAATGAATAAATTGCCCTTGTCTATCTTCTACTTTTCTGGGTAGTTATGTGATAAAGTGGTTAATATTGTTAATATTGGTGGGGACTAAATTCAGTACGTATGGAATTTCGTTAATATAGTGCAAATGGATCAAATATATGCAATGTAGCATAGGACATCAGAGATGGACTTTAAGTCACAGAAAGATAGCACAAACGGATAGACGACATATTTTTCATTCATTTGCGCCATCATAATGAAGAATATTTGTTACGACCGGAAAACACGGGCTGATAAACTAACGTTTTCTTTGTATTTCCTACGCAAACGAGGCATTATTATATGTACTAATGTATGCTGATGACCTAGCTCTAGTAAACAATACTGTTGGCAGGTTACAAAGGCAATTAGACGTACTGGGCAAATATTGCAAGGATTATGGGCTTAAAATTAACATGAATAAGACTAAAATTATTGTATTTAGAAATGGCGGACGTCTGCGGCAAAACGAGAAGTGGTACATCGATGGTCAGTGCGTTGAGACCGTCTCTTTCTATAAGTATTTGGGTACAGTTTTTTCATCGACATTAAGCTGGTCGAGGGCGTTAAAGACACTAGTCTTACAGGGTAACAAGGGTGTGTTTTTGGTGAGAAATGTGATGTCGCAGTGTGGTTTTATTCCTCCAAAGATCTGCTTTGATTTGTTCGATAAAATTGTCCTCCCTATTATTCTATACGGCAGTGAAATATGGGGCTTCGAGTATCAAAGCGATATAGAAACTATGCATGTTCAGTTCTGTAAAAGGTACTTGCGTTTGCCTCCCCAAACTCCATCTTGTGCCGTCTTGGGAGAATGCGGACGAACGCCACTTAATACTATCTACATGACAAAATGCATCAAGTTTTGGTTGCGTGTGGTGCAAAGCGACGCCTCTCGATATACACAGTCATGCTATGAAATCTTGTTTCGCTTGGCAGCCACTGGAAAACAAACTTGGCCCGCAAAAATTGAAAAGCTTTTGGGTAAATACGGCTTTGGGCACGTGTGGCTAAACCAGAGCGTAGGCGATGTAAATATGTTTATCGGTGAATTTAAACAACGAGTCGCTGATATTGCAATGCAAGAATGGGGTGAGCGAGTTAAACTTACATCCAAACTATCTTCTTATAGTAAATTCACGTCACTGTTAGAACCAGAGCAATATCTCACATCTGTTACGATTCCAAAGCACCGTATGGCATTAACTAAATTTCGTGTTCTGCCCATTCGTTACGTATTGAAAGGATGAGAGGGCAAACTCACAGAAGTCTCCGCCTATGCAACTATTGCCTGTCTAAAGATAACGAGGTTGTTGAAGATGAGTACCATTTTTTAATTCAATGTCCGCTGTACGAAGAACTCAGAAAACAGTACATTCCGTATCATGTAAAGTCCCAGCATGGGTTTACTTCATTATTATCCACCTTAAATAAGACTCACCATGTTAATCTAGCTGCATTTGTTTACCACGCCTTCATACTGCACGACAACCTCAGCGAGTAATATGTATATCGATAGTATATGTCACTACAGGTGTTTTTTTTTTTTTTTAATTATTGTTTATTATATGTACTATGGGCCGATGGCCTTTCAGTATAATAAAGTTCCAACGTCACACGGATTCTCCCCGGTGACAACGTTGGCGCAACGCTTCAAACAGAACACTTACAAGGAATGAAGAAACGTTGTGGTCCAAAAGTGATACGAAAACATCCAACTGGTCCTATTTTACCTTTGCCATGTGGTTTAATGACGCATCCGTGTGTTGGTACTCCATGCACTGCCCATTTTGATAGCGGAATGGTTAAGTCGATCGCTTGCGCTGGCCATTTTTGTTACCGCGGAGGCACGTAAAACTCTGTGACGTCACTGGCTGTTTGGAGAACACTCGCGAAAGCCCGCATGCAGGGTTAGATTTTGAACTCTATTATTAGCTTTCAATTGTTTTGAAGACGGATTTTTCTTTGTATATTTCCAAAGTTCTGCGCTTCATCGCCTCCAAATATTGTAACGTATACCTCCCATAGACATGTTTAGTGAAGTGGGACTAATAGTCTGTAGAATAAATCTGGAAATTAATAGACTTTTAGCTGCTTATACTTCAACATGGAGCACGTGTGTGTGTTTGTCCCCAAGGCTGAAGTTTCGAGGGCCGATCGCGAGAACTGTTTAGCCCTATGCACCCACCCCTCGGCGCTTTGCTCTTGCGCAGGTGGCCTGGTTCCCTGTCTCTGTCTTTGCGTAACATATACGTCACGCATACGTCACAGATAGTCAGGATATTAGTGTGCGTAGAGACTCGTTCCGAACACGTGCTTCGTTTGTTTGTCCCCAAAATAAGTAAACCGGAAGTCTTGGCGAACGAGGCTTTATAGCCTATTTAATGTACGTTTTCCTTATCATGGGACGTTTTCCTTATCGTGGGACGGCTTGGAAGGCGGTGTGATTGCTTGGTTGACCATAACCGTAGGGGTCTTTTAATTGGTAGACGGCGTCCATGTTTAACAAATATATGTATGTATGTATTTTATATGTATTATAATTCGTGCATGTTCGTACACTACTGAGCACCGGTATACACGGGTATTTACAAGGCTTAGCAAAGAAACACAAAACATAGCCAGTAATGTTTCCTTACAGTCAAATGGTATTGCTGACCAGGCGAAAAGCTAATCAATGTATTAGTTGGAATATCTAAATCAATGGATGTTGAAAGCAAGCTCATGCTATTTCATTATTTTATCCTTTAACATTTTAATTATTGTCCCGTTGTGTGGCATTTGTGTGATATAAAAAATATGCGTAAGCGAAGAGATATAGGATCGTGCATTGAGGTACGTTTTGATGACGTTAGATCAGGAAGGGAAGAGAGAGGGTCATGGATGTTTAAATTGCAAATTCTTGATGGAAATCTCTGTGTAAATAAACATGTCACAATTTTCAAATAATATATGTTTCCTTGTGAGTAATTCCTTGTCAAAAGTAGCAAAACAGTTTAATTTAAATTATGCAAATTAAAAAGAAATGCTGAGATTAAAGATTCATGCAGAACTAAAGCTATCAGTAAGATGAACATAGACACATCAGCTATACAAATTATTAATTTTAGCAACACAGGTGTCCAGTTAAAAAAAATCTAAAAACTCTTTGTATTATAAATGAAGGCTTTATTCCAGCATTCCCATATAGAGGAAGCATAATTCATTTATTTTTGCTAGAATATGGGAAAGGACCCGTTTTAACTGAGGTATGACTGAAGCCAACTGCATATATGTATATACTTGGTTAGTAAGGCACCAGTTTAACACAATTTGATCCAAGGGATTATTATAAATGCATGTAAGCTTATACTATGGAAATGGAAAAGTGGCAATTAATACTGGTCTAGTTTGTGCTTCTTTTGAAATTGTGTGTCAAAATACCCATGAAAACTATGAATGCAAAAAAACAGAAGAAAGTTATTGTTAACACGCTAAATATACAGAATTGTTCTTTCGAAATTCGCCTATTTGAATGGTAGTTGCAGTAATGATTGAAAACTAAAATTTTGACGGTGATGGCTGTCCATACTTGTGACTCGATCACTCCAGATCAGGGTAAACATTGGGGAATCAGCTAGCTGCTGTGCGCCACGTTTACTGAGCGTGGCCAGAATTATGGAAAAGTGTCATCTACCAATATATGGACACTAATAATTTAACAGTTCCTTATTTAGGACACGCAAAGGACGAATTGCGACCCACCCGATGTTCGCCGCGCCGGCCGCGCAGCTTACCTGGTTCCTCGTCCTATGTCGTAACTAGACTGCGCACTGAACAAAAAGCGCGTGTTCGTTTGTTTGCCTTTAAACTGTCAGGTCGGAAGTAGAACCCGCGAGAACTGACATGCCCTATACAGGGGCGGGGGGGGGGGGGCGGGGAAAGGTGGGGTGGATGTAGGCTGAGCATCCTTAAAAAGAAAAATACTTGGTGTCTTTATGGGCGTGAATTTACTGAGCTTTCAAGTCCTTCACGCCCAAAAAACATATAGACATAACAGTACATATTCGTAAAACATGTGCAAGTTAAGCTTAGATTTACCGACGAGTTACATTGAAACTATAAAAGCACAAGGTCCAAGTCATTTACACTCTAGATATTCGCGTTGCAGGTGGCTATACGTGGGTACCTTTACCAATGTTTTCTGAAAGCGGCGACTATACTAAGGATCAACTTAAACTACGACATAAAATCCAACGTACTTGAGTTGGTTGGCTAGTTTGAAATAAGGAGCTTTAAGCAGATCAAGTAGTTTTGTCTAGCGGGCCAACATGAGGCCGCCAATTGACCGACGCATTGGACCACTGAATATAAATAATAAATGAATACACAGTTTAAAATTAAAATAACGTTTGTTAAACACCGGACCAGTCAGATTTTTGATTACTCCCTCCTAGCATGCCCGCAACAAATGTAAATAGTTTGATGTGACCAATGTCGTTTCGTAACGAGTTCAGAGTGACAAAAGTATTGTACGCGGCGATCGACCGTGATACGGAACTCGGCCCAGGTTAATTTCATGGCGGCAAGAAAGGAACTAAATGCCGGGAATCAAAGCAAAAAGCCCCAACCAAGTCGCATATCACAATCACGACAATAACTGTAGTGCAAACTACGATCACAAGTGAAACGCGGGTCACGGATCACGAAAACAATTGTTTCCAATCACACATCACAGTTTTGCAGTTTAACCAAAATCACAATCACGAGAATTAATTCGATCGCGAATCAAGTAAATAACACTCCTCAGTTCCCGATCACGATAATACTTTTAGGTACAATCACGGATCACGAAAAAAAGTATTACCTCCCCCCCCCCTACATTTATTCTGCCGAGGCCCCACAGATGGATACATATATCCATCTATTGGAATTTGTCTCACTTCTTCTCTCGCACTTACTTGAGATTAGACAAGATATGGAGACATACACCCATACACAGGCGCCGCAGATCGACTGACACAGGCCGAGGGGGGGGGGGGGGTAGGGGGTCGCGCACCGCCTACATAGAACAAGAAGGTATCCAACTCCAGCCCAAGCGCCTAGACAGGCACCCGCTTCAGACCCCAATACCTCACATTTTTCGTCCGTGGGCAGGCTCTGAAATGGCGTTTCTTGATCAATAAGGTAATAAGCTTGCTCGAACTCAAGTGAAAGATGACTGTCCTCCCTTCACCACGCCGTAATGAAGCATTTTCCCACACATTTGAGCCGACACAGACTGACTGTGAGACAAAATGGCGACTCACGCGAGGTTTCACGCGCATTTTCCTGCGAGACCGCGCTGATTGGTCCGCTGTCGCTGGCACCAACTTACCCAAATTTGATGACAGATTAATCGCCCATCGCGCGGATTTTCTAGAATAACGCCGCACAACTCTTTAATACAATTGCAATGCTATTTTATAGCGAGGAGTTTTTAACAGCAAAAAACCGGCTAGACATTATACAATTACATTTCATTATGAAATGCTATCTTGCTCACCGGTTTTCTGCTGTGAGCACGACTCGCTGCTGTGGATGTTGTGCACGACATTCGGCTGAATGACCTTGACGTCGGCGTGACTTCTCAACTGCCTTATGACGTCATCAGACGCTCTGACGTGTAGAATGACGATGTGCCTGATGTGGTGAACCTTCAGAATCTCCCAAATCATCCTACTGGCTTCTTCGGGACCCCGTTTCCGCCGGATGTAGCGTAAAGCGTAGTCATGGATATCACTGACGCGCATGCGCACTTCATCCTCTAGGGTCACGTGGTGATCATGTAGCATTATGAGATGTTCCTGGTGGATCACCCCATTAATTACAACCTTCTGATCCAGTAGATGACTTCCGTTTTGGTCGGCGTAAGCCAGAGAATATACAGCAAAAACAAGACAGATTAAACAACGGTAAGATCCTGTGCCCTCCATCTTAGATTGTTATTTGCTGACATCAAATCCTTTTCCTTGCCAAATTGATTAGGAATCGGGAACTTTTGCCGCTCGCTGCCTTGTCGTTTCGTCAAATGAAAGTGAATGATTGCAAATCCGCTGGCACGGTGTGAAAGTAAGGCACAGTTCAAAGTTCAAAGTTTAAGAAGCAAGGTGAAGTGAAGGTTCAGGTGTGTGTGTATAGCGCACACGATACGGACACGAAGGACTTGAGCTGATAGCGAAAGTTGCATGGGAACGCAGTTCTTGACGAAATAAAACTGGCTCATTAAATATACCAGAATACGTTTATTGACATGGGTTATATTTGCCTTATATATTTACACATATTTAATGAGAGGTGGAAGTGATCAGTTTTATTTTTTAAATCGATTTAAATAATATTGAAGCCGTCAGTTTGCAAAGTTTTTTTATTATATAAATATTCTTAAAACCATAAGTTTGGATTTAAAAAATAATTATTAACGACTTTAATTATGAGTGTTATTAAAATGTTATTGACACCGTCAGTTAGGAGTGGTATTTTGTTTGTTTTTAAGCTTAAATATTATTAACTTTAAATTAGGAGGTCTGACTGTGCTCACTAGATAGAGGGGGGCGGGGGGCGGGGGGGGGGGGCGATACCTTTTTCCGATATCGGCAATAGGCATCGAGGATTTCTTGGGGATTCGCGATCAGCTGTTGACAATTTTGGGGGATCGTTATTCGTACAATTCCTGGTTCAACGCGAAGACCCTTTACCTATTTACCGCGCCCAGCTTTAAAAGTCCTAATCTTGAAAATTCGACAGTGTTTTCCCTAATTCTTGGAGAATCGCGATTTAGTGGGGGTATCCCCCATTAGATACGTGGTGCGCCATTCGGTTTCGGTTTTGGTTTTTAACATTTAGGCCATATAAGGCGTGGATTCCCCCATTTTTTTGTAAGAACGTTATCTGAGGCGGCGTTGATCCATCCCTCCTCCCCGTCGTCAAAAAATTGGTGGATCCCCCGATCGCAATTTTAGGCAGAGCCCCAGCCCCCGGTCGCAAGTTTTGACCCCCCCCCCCCTCCTTTTCAAATTCCTGGACCCGCCCGTGGGTCAAGACCGACGTGAACATTCATTTGTATACGGAACAGCATTGTCGCAATTTGTGTATGCCGGGTCCTGGCCCAAAGAATGCACCAAATATTGGGCATATCGGGTATAGTCTACAGAAATGCACCCACTACGAAGGGGTCTGTAAGGGGGGGTGGGGGGGGGGGGTCCAGTGTCCAACGTCGATTTGTCCAAATTTTCAGTGTCGAATGTGGATTATTCATGACGTCCCGTGTCGCTAAGCTTTTGGCTAAGTTTAGTATCGTTTTTTTTTCTCCTACAATGCCACTATCTGTGCCGATGTCGCTGTCTCAGATCCTCAGTGTCGGAATGTGGGGGTCAATGTCGAATATCCATTTTACAAATTTGCCGGCGTCGCTTGTCGCTATTTACCCCTTCCGTATCCCTACAACCTGACGGCAGCCTAGCTAGTGTTAATGCATCTAAATGTAAACACTGTAAATGTTTACAATGTAAATGGGCCGCTACATATGGAGTGATGCTAGGCCAATGAAGAATTCTTCTGTGAAGCGTGCATCTGCGGTTTTGATATAATCAATGTGATATGGAGGTTTTATGAAGCTCCCCTCTACCGACTCGGCAGACTCGCGGCTGTTTGTGGCAAACAACAAACGCCTGGTAAGGTTGAAAAATGGGGTTTATTAATAACCCAAGAACATGTATACTATAGAATGGCCAGCCGGCAGCGGTACGCGTGCGCAACCTGATTTTGGCATCGCGCAGAGAGCTGACGTATCAGCGACTGCGCGAATAAAATTGCTGCTTGCCTGAGATCTAACCAGCGTGGGTTTGCGGACGCACTCAGCGTCTGTGCGGTCACATCACCTCGAATGAGTCACGTGACTGAGGCTGCTGGTTGACAAAGTCATAGGTTGCCATCCATGCGCCGGCGGTCACTGAACCTTGAACGCAAAAGGTTAAGATGGATCTCGCGGCATCTTAAACCTGTCAACGACACAATCGAACTTTGCACATTACACCGCGATGGCGTACGACATAGGTGAGGGTGAGACGGAGTGTGTGTGTGTGTTTGTTGGTGGTGGGGGGGGGGGGGTAGTTGTAACAACTAGTTGTAAATAGCCAACTTTTGTTTGTTGAACCCGCGGGTCAATAGCATGATGGCTGGTGAGGGTCAGCAGTGGGCGGGCGACGTGGGTACATATAAGTCCCGTATTCCTATCACTTGTCGGCTCAAGGGCGGATCCGACCCTGAAACCGCCCGCCCCCATCCAGCATGTCTGGATCCGACCCTGAAACGACCCCTATCCAGCATATCTGGATCCAACCCTAAAACCGCCCCCCCCCCCACCCCCAGCCAGCATATCTGGATCCGACCCTGAAACGCCCCACCCCCCCGATCCAGCACATCTGGATCCGTCCCGGAAACCGGCCCTCCTATTCAGCCTAGCTGGCTCCGGTCCTGAAACCGCCCCACTATCCAGCATATCTGGATCCAACCCTGAGACCCGTCCCCTCCATCTATACAGCATATCTGGATCTGGCCCTGAAATCGGCCCCCATATCCGGCATATCTGGATCCGACCCTGAAACCGCCCCCCTCCCTATCCAGCATGTCTAGATCCGACCCTGAAACCGACCCCCCTATCCAGCATATCTGGAGCTGACCCTTAGACCTTCCACCCATCCAGCATATCTGGATCCGACCCTAAAACGACCCCCCCCCCATCCAGCATATTTGGATCCGACCCTAAATCCGCCCCCAGCCCGCCTATTTGGATCCGAGCCTGAAACCGGCCCCCCTATCTAACACATCTTGATCCGACCCTGAAACCGGCCTTTCCCCATCCAGAATATCTGAAGCCGACCGTAAAACCGGCTCCCCAAATCCAGCATGTCTAGATCCGACCCTGAAAGCGCCCTGCCTATCCAGCATATCTGGATCCGACCCTGAAACCGGCCTTTCCCAATCCAGCATATCTGAAGCCGACCCTATAACCGGCCCCCCTATCCAGCATATCTGGATCCGACCCTGAAAGCGCCCCGCCTATCCAGCATATCTGGATCCGGCCCTGAAACCAGCACCCCATCCAGCATATCTGGATCCGACCCTGAAACCGCCTCTCCTATCCAGCATATCTGGATCCGACACTGAACCCGCCCGCCCCCATCCAGCATATATGCTTCCGACCCTGAAACCGGCCCCCGTCCAGCATATCTCGATCTGACCCTGAAACCGCCGCCCCCCCCCCTATCCAGCATCACTCGATCCGACCCTGAAACTGGCCCCTCCTATCCAGCATATCTCGATCCAACCCTGAAACCGACCCCCCTCCCCATATGCAGAGTGGGCATGGGTTACGATTCAATTAATGATTATCCCGCCATCAGGTTACTTTCAAACCGAGACCGGCCCCCGCTATCCAGCATATCTGGATCTGACCCTGAAAGCGGCACCCCTATCCGGCATATCTGGATCCGACCCTGAAACCGGCCCCTCTATCCAGCATATCAGGATCAGACCCCAAAATCACCCCCCTCAGCCAGCATATCTGGATCCGACCCTGAAACCGGCCCCTCTATCCAGCATATGAGGATCAGACCCCAAAATCACCCCCCTCAGCCAGCATATCTGGATCCGACCCTGAAACCGCCCCAGCCCCTATCCAGCATATCTGGATCCGACCCGGAAACCGGCCCCCCTATCAAGCATATCTGAATCCGGCCCTGAAACTCCCCCCCCCCCCTATCCAGTATATCTAGATCCGACCCTGAAACCGGCCCCCCTGTCCAAAATATCTGGAGCCGACCCTTAAACCTTCCCCCCATCCAGCATATTTGGATCCGACCCTAAATCCGCCCCCAGCCCGCACATTTGGATCCGAGCCGGAAACCGGCCCCCCTATCTAACACATCTGGATCCGACCCTGAAACCATCCCCCCTCCGCCAGCATATCTGGATCCGACCCTGAAACCGGCCTTTCCCCATCCAACATATCTGAAGCCGACCCTATAACCGGCCCCGCTATCCAGCAAATCTGCAGCCGACCCTTAAACCTTCCCCCCATCCAGCATATTTGGATCCGGCCCAAATCCGCCCCCAGCCCGCACATTTGGATCCGAGCCAGAAACCGGCCCCCCTATCTAACACATCTGGATCCGACCCTCAAAAAATCCCCCCTCCTCCAGCATATCTGGATCCGACCCTGAAACCGGCCTTTCCCAATCCAGCATATCTGAAGCCGACCCTATAACCGGCCCCCCTATCCAGCATATCTGGATCCGACCCTGAAAGCGCCCCGCCTATCCAGCATATCTGGATCCGGCCCTGAAACCAGCACCCCATCCAGCATATCTGGATCCGACCCTGAAACCGTCTCTCCTGTCCAGCATATCTGGATCCGACACTGAACCCGCCCCGCCCCCATCCAGCATATATGGTTCCGACCCTGAAACCGGCCCTCGTCCAGCATATCTCGATCTGACCCTGAAACCGCCGCGCCCCCTCTATCCAGCATCACTCGATCCGACCCTGAAACCGGCCCCTCCTATCCAGCATATCTTGATCCAACCCTGAAACTGACCCCCCTCCCCATATCCAGAGTGGGCATGGGTTACGATTCAATTGATGATTATCCCGCCATCAGGTTACTTTCAAACCGAGACCGGCCCCCGCTATCCAGCATATATGGATCTGACCCTGAAACCGGCCCCCCTATCCAGCATATCTGGATCTGACCCTGAAACCGGCCCCCCTATCCAGATTTTCTGGATCCGCCCCTGGCTTTATCAGGAGACATGTCCTTATGGGTTATACATTCTTTATCTTGCAACCTTCCTGTGTATGGTGAGAGGGCCTCTTGTGGCTTCTGCCGATGCCCCCCCCCCACACCCACACCCCGGCCTGGGGGGGAGGGGGGGGGCCTGTTATAAAAGTCAAGTAATCCAGGTCAAAGACGGTATACTCTTATTATGGACCGACTATATATTTTCACAACCTGCTTTCAGTGTCAGAAAAACTTTTCTTATCAGTTCAAGTCCTTCAGTTGCGTATGAAATCCATCAAACACACACACCTAAACCTACGCTACGCCTTTTTTGGATCTGAACAGAAAGTCCAGTATCCTTCTTTCACACCATGCTAGTGGATTTGCGATCGTAGAATTATATTTGGCAAATCACAAGGCAGCGAGGGGTAATACATGGGGATGGGGTGGGGGGGGGGATGTTTCCAGATCACGTTGAATTAAAAGGACAATTTCCCCTCATACAAAGGAAGGGTGGATATATTATATTATATTGGCGATTTTCGCGATGCACGCTTATTTAATATGATCGTATTTGCTCGTAGCAAATCTTTGTATTGCAGGCTTACACAAGAAACGTAGTAATTTGCTTGTTTCTGCATGTTATTCTCTGTAAATGTATTATGTGGGCTCCAATGTAGGGGGTGTCCAGGGCGTCCAGACAACCCCCTTTTTGATGAAGAATGCCGATTTTAGATGCAAAATTTAGGCCATCGGAGGCCTGTCGCAAGTTTCGCCACCCCTTCCTTTTCAAATCCCTGGAACCACCCCTGTGATGGGTTCCTTCTGCATAAAGGTGACAGTTACGATGGCCAAGAGCTGAGGGTCTACCGACGGCTACGTATTGACGGAAAGTGATTAGACGTGGGGATTCGAACCCCTGTCTCGTGATGTCTCTGTCCGACAACTGATGAGCGATGAAGATGAAGTGACTGGCCAAGGAGATGCAATACCATGACCACGAGATAGCATTGGCGGAAATGCCGAGGAATGGGAGATTGAATTATGCAATGCCGATGTTAATTAAAAGAAGAATACTGGACAGGTGTGGTATGATATTAAATCCTCTTGCACGTGTATCAGTTAGACATTTTAATCGTGTTTAAATAAAGGAGCTAATTGGCTGTTAGTGCTCGTCTCCTGGCATTTATCGCGCGCACCTGCTTGAGACCCATTTTGACCCGAATGCCCTGGTGGTGAACACGCTCGATATTGTCGAGCGGGTCGTTCTTCCATCTAAGGGCGAACCATTGTTTCAGCATAGCTCACGTATTACTCACGCCTAACGTTTGCTACAATAATACATTTCGTGGGTTCTTACATGGAAGATGGACCGTCGAGTGAGCCCCCTGCAAGGCCAGTCACCGTCCCGTAGTTCGAAGGTTTGCGAAAATCTTGGCCTTGTTCTATGCTTGATTCACTCGTTACCGCAATGTGACTTTCGTTAGTCATATGCTAGAAGGTTCGTCACAACCCATGCTATAGACCAGGCTGAACGGAAATTAAACAATTGTGTGACGTCACGCCTTTGTCTTAAGTGTTCATTATCTTGAAGAATGGATCGAAAAAAAGACCTAGCCGTGTTGTATTAACGTAAGTGTGCGTTATTCAAATAAAGAACGGTAAAACAGTGGTTTATTTTAATAATGAACGGAAAAACTGTGCATTATCTAGATAAAGAACAGTTGTTAATATTGACTCGTCAAGTGTCACGGTATGATCAGTCGAGCTGAGCTGAGCGGAGCCGATTTGGCTGGTGTTGACAGAACGTGCCAGTTTCAAGACAAACAATGGAATGCATAAGTCAATGTTAAGCATCAAAGGGGCAGGGGTTAGATCAGACATCTCAAAACATATATGGAAATTCCACAGTTATTGATTGCATACATTTCTCATTATATCCGTCATATCGCTTTTCAAGAGGCCATGTTTTCACGAAACTAAGAAGCAATGACTTCCAAAATGTCTACTTCATCCACGCCTTCCCACCCCTACCCTCCCCCCTGGGGTTCACGATGACGAACCGTTGTTTCCGCAACGTGCCTCATGTATTCGTCGGGCAGTGCAATTGACACAATAGTCAATTCCTGTGTCCAAACGTGAGCACATGTCATGCCTTGTTATAAGAATTTTATAAGTACGTTAAAGAACTCGCTGTCGTGCAATCCCCAAATAAACCACTCGACGCTATCGCGTCTCGTGCTTTATTCTGGCGAATGCACTCCAGCTCGTTCTTTAACTAGTACATAGAACACTCTGGTGTCGAATTTCAACGATACACAAGGCATGTTTAGCACCTATTACATCGGTCTCAGGGGTCAAGTTCGTTTTGTAGACCGCAGGTTCGTAGGTAGGGACCTAGGTTTACTTTACCTCTCGACGACGAACGAACACGCAAGAGAAGATCTGGTTTACTATACTTTACAACGAGATTCAACATCGTTTATTTGCCGAAAAACAATACCAAGGGAAAAGCTCATGACAGCGTTGATATACTCAGAGGCGGATCTTCTCGCGGGGGGGCTACGGCGGCTATAGTCCCCCCTTCCACTCCCTGGTCAAGCCGCAGACCCCCACCTCCCTCCCTCCCTCCCACCGACAGGTTTAGCTCCCGAGAATAAAGCAGCCTATCGCTGTCCACAAGCAGCAAACTGAGGCCGGAGAAGCGCTAGTGCCCCCCCCCCCGCTTCCGCCTCCTATGTAATGCAATCTCGAAATTCAAGCCTCCACACCCTCTAAAGTCTGGATCCGCCCCTGATACTCACGCCATGAGTTGAGATATTATGGGATTATTCACATTATCGGGTCTGTCGCGCCCAGTTAAGTTTTACCGGCGGTTGTTACTGACACCTTGGACGAAAAAAGGGTCATATTTGCTCTTATATCTATTTTTATTTGCCTTTGCGTGAGGTCTTGAATACTGAAGAGCACCACGTACTTATTAATCTGCACAGGCGATAATATGTAAATATAATACGGTAATATGTAAATATAATACGGTAAAGCACCCTCCCCTAATGTCCCCCCCCCCCCACCTCCCGGGGGGGACCCAGCCCAAACGCCGACCCGCCTTGCCGTGCATACACACTCTGGGTGATTTATCGAAGTTTTTCAATTCGCCCGTCCAAAGTCCAATACAGTCTGTCAATAGCAAGGTGGTATTGGTATCAGGGACAGTTAGCTGTAGCAATATCATTGCCCCGCAACGGCCGTCGTTTCCCTGTGGCTCCAATACGCTGCCTTCACAATGGGTTCAGGACGTGATACCATCTGGGTTATTGCGAGCCAGTTATGTCTGGTGATTACCGTAATATCATCCACACTAGCCGATATCCAAGGAGAAACGCCCATCGGTTCAAAAATAGCCGGACGGAAGGTTGACCATGAATATTTAATTATGCTGCAAAATGACCACGTGACTCTGAAGGATGAAGTTCATATCCGCGTTCGAGATATTAACGACACTGCATTACGTCATATCCGGCGGAAGCGGGATGTCGAGGAAGCCAGCGGGTCCTTTTGGGAAATCCGGAAAGTCATGCACATTAGAAAAGTTGTCATTGCACACGTCTGGGCATCGGATGACGTCATTGAGGAGCTGAGACGTCATGATGACGTCAAGCTGATCGAGGCTAACGTATTGTACCGCATAAGCAGCACTGACGCCTGCGCTCAGCAGACCACAGGTAAGAAATTCTTCATAATTCGAAATGGATAGCCCCCCTCATCCCCCCACCCTGACCCCGACACCTCCTGGGGGGTTGGCTGCGTCTCTATTACTTGGTGCACACCCTCCACTTCTGGCCACTCGATGTCCCGCCAGAGGGCGTTCCGCTTGCGCTATAGTCCCTCTGCCCCACGTTAAATTTAACAATCAGAATTATCCTTCATACGCGAAAATTGAAAATGAATTTAATCGAATATATATTCGCAGTTTCACATCAACATTGCTGATTATTTAGTGGCCTATTGGCATTATACAGGACAAATTCATTCGATTTTGATTAATTAGAATGGTTTTGTGTTCCATTGAGATCAAAGGCGTAAAGCGCTTTGAACTTTGAACCCGTGTTATTATGAAATATGTAGTTGCGTAATTTCCATTGTGATCGTACGACAACGGAATGCCTATATTTTTCAAATTCTGGATCGAAAGTACAAAGTTCAACATAAACAACCCCCTAAAGCCATTCGTAACTCCACTACCGTTGAGGTCAACAGTGAGGTTGTCGGATACGTGGGGCAGAGGTGATGTGAGGAAGGAGCGCCCTCTGCTGTCAGAGTGCTGCCCACTGTGTCACTGAATGTGCACCTCCACTATCCGTCCATCTGTTTGGAAGGGAGAAGACTATTATCACCGCCTACACTCCCTTCCCCTCCACCTCCAACTTGGTCGCCTTTCAGGAAAAGAATCACTCAATAGAAGATTTGTACACTTAATGCATGTACGACTTCCTTTCAACACGAAGCAAGTGTAAAATATGGCGCGCACGTCGCCGTAAAATAATTTATTACTGACAGAAGTTGAACACTTCTGTCAGTATACTGCTATGTTCGGTTTGTAAATTTGTTAGGATGTTAATATGTTTGTCATCTGGATATAGGGTGCATGGTAGCAGTTACGGTTGTCAGACTTCACCAAGTGATAGATATGTGAAATAGGTCGGCTAAGGTCGTTATTGGCATATGTAGGTCAAAGGTCAAGGTCACAGCGATTTTAAGAACTCGTTTATCGCCGTTAATATTACACCTAGAGCGGTCAAGTAAGTTTCAGAATGTGCTACTAGTTATGGCGCATCTTTGAGCCATTGACGACTTTTTGACGCGTCATACTCATTTTCGAGCTACATGACGTTTTATGTTTTCTGGAAAACCCAAAATATGACCTTGAACCATTTTTGGCGGCTTGACCAATTTAAATTGAAGATATCACTCTGGTGTTCCGGGCTACTATAGCAATATGAATGAGAATAGCCTCTGTAAAATATGAGATTTTTCGAATACGTCATATGACGTCACAATGACGTCACTTTTGGTACATTGAAAAAAATCGTCAATAATCGGGAAAAAAATTGAGAGTGGCGTCATTTTGTAGGCAATGTGATCCGATGTTTGTCTGCATCATAAAAATAGTATGTTCCTATCTTACTTCCGGTTCCAGGGGCGACGGCAATTTCCTATGGGACCTCCAATGTTAAAGCCCTCAATCTCTCAGGCTGGGGAAATTTGTTTGCCCCATATTTCATCGGTGCCTGCATCAAACAGAAATTTTTTCGTTGGTTAAACAGGGTACCCAATAACCATGGTCCTTACTAGATGGAATTCGGATAGGATAGGATAGGATAAAATTTTCCCTATTGTGAAAGATGGGGATTTTTGGGGCTTGCAGGGGCTCCCACGGGCGTCCTATTAAAGCCATCGCTCTGTGCTTTCAGTTGTTGACGGATAGTAGTAGGATGAGTCATTAATTATAAACACGGCGACATAGCCCTGTAACTTTTTGGTATATAGTCGAACTCGTTTAACATAGGACCCTATGGAGATAATCAAACTTCCTTCAATATGACGTACTTCAGTTCGAGCGATCTCACTTTGCTTTACCACGGTGCGACATGTGGACGTGTACAAGAGACTCATGGTAGGCTGACGGCAAACGTTAATCTCAGTTTCGTTTCCATGGCAACCGAAGATTTTTTCAATGATAAAGTATACAAATTCCCTCTAACTTTGAAAATTCGTCAAAAATCGGAAAAACTAGCTAGACCTTCGACCTTTGCGCATAATGGTAGGGAAGATATGTCTCCGAATTACTATTGGCAGTAAAGCATTATTATCCTTTTTCTCTTTGCTGCAGGGTGCTTTCTTCATCTGCTCGTTTTTCGCCATGGTAAATGGCGATAGAATTGCTCTAGGACGCTTAGTTTGGCCGCTAGAACGCTCGCAAGAGGTGCACCCCCCTTTGCTGAAGCTCCCATTATGAGTCAACGGCGATATCGAGCGGCAATGCCTCTGCTTTGCGATGGCCGCCGTTTGCCTAATAGCAAGAGAGTCGGGACTGGTTTCAAAGGACGGGCAAACGTCAACTTTGGTGAGGAATCCGCATTCGCTTCTAGCCTAGCACGCTTAGTTTTGACGCTGGAGGGCTCCGTAATTTAGCAATGATGAGTGCGAGAAAAGGCATTAGGGCGGGACCAAGCACACGTAGAAAGTCGGGATTTGGCCGAATTCACTCAAAATGGCGCCCTCTATGTGGGAAAACAGCCCGCGTTGAATAGCAGCCGTTAGATTGTGCTAGTCCAGCATCCGCATCCCAGAGGTCCAATTTGGGCCAAATTGCGTTTTCAGCGAGCCCAATACGGCTTTCAGTAGGCAGTGTGGGCTAGAACGCCTTTGGATATCGGCATTATTGAGCCCAAATTGGCCATTGAAGGCCATGTTTAGCCCAAATTGGCCGCTGAAGGCCGTAATTATTCCAATTTGCCCGTTTATAGCGCTATTTAGCCCACGTTGTTCGTGCAAGGAGCTGTTTAACCCAATATGCCCACTGAAGGCATCATGTAGCCAGCATGAGGCAAAATCAGCTTATAGTATATGTGTTTCTGCATGTCATCGCCTGTACCATAGTTTCGGCGCATAAATGGTGAAATGAAGATGAAGTCACTTCTGTCAGTACCTCAGCCTACGGCTGTCTTGTTTGTTAAGTGATTTGTTATGATTTGTAAATTTAGTTGAGGATCATTCATTACCAAAAGCAAGAAAGTGATATTAATTGTATTTTCACATTAAAAAACCAAGAACAGTAACTTGAATATCAAGTGAATATTGCGCCTCATAAATTGTTCCACGCAAGAAAAAAAAAACAATTGACATGTTGGAGGCGAAAATCCTTTATTGAGGTCCGCTGGGTGGGACTTAATAACGGGGTTAGAATGACTGAAAAGGAGATATTTAAAAGACGTGTTATGTCCGACTGGTAATGGTGGATGCGCGGAAATATGGCGTCCCTGTGTACTACGTCATCAAACTGGAAGCTACGTGTACTACATCACTGGTTTGGGTCTAGTTGACCGTGTACTACATACAATGCTTTCTAAAGCCGTTCTTGCACTAATCAAACCATAAAAATCTTACTCTTTAAGATACTTAGGTGAATGTTAGTGTCTTTTGTGCCTCTTACAGGTGGTGGGGTCTGGGGTCTGAGCAGACTCTCGGGCACGTACAGACCGACTGATTACCGATCAGCGCAATACCGTTATCCACAAAACGCCGGGGAAGGAGTTGATGTCTACGTCATTGATTCCGGGGTGTATGTCGACCACGTGGACTTCGAGGGGCGGGCGGTGTGGGGGTACACGGCGGAGGGGTTGATGCACGAGGGTGACCTCGACCTTGACGGTCACGGGACCCACGTGGCCGGAACTGTGGCCTCCAAGACGTACGGAGTGGCTAAGAAAGCCAGAGTGATAGCAGTCAAGGTACGTGATAAGAAATGTATTAGGTACGAAATTTGTCGTTTTGAAGTAAAATCGTATATGTCATGACACAAATATATGTCTAGTCAGCCTGTCCCAGGCATTAAGGGTGTCAGGGAACAATAAATTACTTTATTTGGTTGCCTACAAGGGCTCATTAATAGCGATGGCGTATCTTCAGCAAAGAGGGCGAAAGCATTTTGAACCAATTGCCTCTTGCGTCATCACTTTGATCTTTCTGTAAATTTTCTTTTTTTTATTCCACAATGCTGCTGTTCACAGCATTTGTCAATTTACGGCGCGCCCTTGTTAAAGTTTTGAAAATTGTCTCTTGTGTCCTCATTTTCATCTTTTTGTAAGTTTCGTCCCAAAAAACTGGTTTACCGCATTGTTCAATTTAAGGAGTGCACACAATCTTAGACGTAGAAAACCCCCTCCCCTTCTTTCACAACTCCTGTACCACAATATGTCGTGGACCCCTTCCTATTTTAGGTACCTACCGACAGTCGACCCCCTTTCCAATATCCCGGATCTGGATATAATATTTACTTAAGAAAAACCGGTAAAATATATCACTGTAGATCTAGTTTATATCCATGCAATTGTTTGATGTCCATTTAAGTCCGGTTTGTTTACTGCTATATTTACATTTTGTGGAGACCAATTATCACTCCTGTTCCTGCATCTTGTGTACTTACCTATGTAAGATACTGCATCAAACATGAATATTGCCTGAATCAAGATTTTTATTCTTAATGCACTGCAGGTTTTAGACGCAGATGGAAGCGGATCCAGAGTTAATGTTATAGACGGCATAGAATGATCAATACATCAACGCATTAGTGAAAAACAATAAACGACCCAAACTCGTCATAAACTTGTCTCTCGGCGGATTGTTTTATGTCGGTGATTTCAATGTGATTTTGGAATCCTTCATCATTGAATGTATCGACGTCGGAATGCCTTTCGTCGTCGCCGCCGGAAATGACAGATATGACGCGTGTTTGAACAGTCCCGCGCGTCTCTCTGGTGTCGTCACCGTCGGCGCCACGGACATCCACGACCAGATGGCCAACTTCTCCAACTTCGGACCGTGTGTGGACATTTTCGCCCCGGGACAAGACATCTTGTCGACGTATATCGGAGGAAGAAGCGCCACTTACAGTGGCAACGGCACTTCCATGGCTGCTCCCCACGTGACCGGCGTCATCGCCGCGTACCTCTCGCAGATCTCGGAGCCGCCCTCGCCGTACGCGATCTCAGCGTGGCTCTTCGAGACAGCTCTAAAGAACCAGATATTGTTGAACAACACGTTAGTAGTGACATCCCACAACCGTCTCCTCCATTTGCCCTGTCCCATCGGTAAGTTTATAATACACATGTCATGTATTATTTCAGAATTACACTTGCCCCCTCAATACATTTACATCATAAGGGTTTGACTGACATAATGGGTTCATAAATGACATGCAAGTAGCTTTCACCAAGCCTGAAGGCTACTCTACCACTGTGCGTAGACTGATGGCGGCGATGACTTCTGGCGATTTAAACTTTTAAACAGTTAGATTTTTGATATTTTGATGCACTAACAATTAGACAAAAAATATTGTACGAAGGAATTACACTAAGTCTGCATATATATGTATACCTCTTTATACGCCCTCTTTGTTTGCTAACTTACATAAGACTTACGTATTTATTTTCAGATGACGAATTCGCCGTAGATGGTAACCGTGACAACAAAACCACTGACACCGCCGTCCTCGCCATTGTTTGCGTCATAATGATCCTATTATGCCTCGCTCTGGTGTTCGTCTCTGTCGTCATTGTGCGGAGCCCAGCCCTAAGAGCGACGGTTAAGGCCGCTTTAGGATGTGGGGCGAAGACTTCCAATCCCGCCCATCAGCAGTTTGACAATGCAGTGATGATGGAGTACGCAAACCCAGCCCTACAGGTTTCCCCCTGTTGTGGATCCTTGCTACTGAAGGAAAGGAGTGACTTAACCTGGATTCGTTTAACGCCGAATCCATGTAATTGGGCAAATACCACCGTTTTGCTGCTCAGAAGCATTTAACATAACTTGGATAGAAATGAGGTTTGCAGACCATTCCATCATAACAAATATCGTGTGCAAGATTGGAAAGGCGTTAAATGTTGTGTAGGACACTGTTGATGCTTCCACGCTAGTATATTTCGCCTCGAAAAGTGAAGTTTTTCTTGTTTCGCCATGTTTAACATTTACATATTTTCTCAAAATGTAAACAATGGCAAGGTCATCCAAACTATCCAGTATATTTGTGGAAGAAAATAAAAAATATGTGGAAAATTGCCATAGATATATGAGCCATCTAAATTGCAGTGCAAACTTCTGTTTCATCCTACGCTTTTGCATAACTGTTTGATTACTAGATAAATTGATAATTAACGCGGGGGTAAATGTTAAATGTTGTAGAACTTTGCATGTACTTTATTTTGTTATGCATGTATGCAAATATTATATGCTTCATGTTTGATTGATCTTGTAGTTGGTTTTAGAGTTTGAGAACTGTTTTTACGGCTAGTTGATGTTTGCAGGCGGCCCAAATTTCTCTTTTACCAGCCAGAAGTTATCATGTGGCAATATTATATAGGTGTGTGCCTACTAAAACAATATAACTGACACCATGCCGATCAGTGTTACAGTTCACGCTAACCTAACTTTGAATATATAGTTTATTCTAGTTGCATCAATTATCGATTTTTTTCTGCGCGACAATCAAGTGGTTTATTTTCGCCCTGGTGAGATTGTGTCGTGCATCCCCTCTCCACCCTCGAAGTCAGCCCTTCGGAAACCTTACCAGCCCCTCCGTTCCTTTTGGGAGAGGGAACCCAAACATCATTTGTAAAACGTTCTGTCCCTTTTATTATGAATCCTCGTCAGTGTGTGTGCGTAGGGGGGGGGGGCGCTGATAGAGGGATAACACCCATCCAAAAATGTGGCCGTTACTATTGACCTGGAAACGAGCAAAGACCAATTTCTTTTGCGCTTACGCACTTTCACAAACCGGGCTTGATATAACTTTTTTGCTTTTAGTTACATACTACACATGTCACAGTAGGAAACTAAAGGGTTTGGTGGTTGAAGCCGATCGTGTGCAGACAAGGGCCAGAGTGGGTCTTTCGGGACGATGAATGATGAATGGAACATATGCCACACTGACAGATTAGGGGTCCGGGCCCGGATTCGAACCTATGACCTATTTACCTGTCATCTATTGTGTTAGCCATTTACACCAGTAGCCTTCTTGTAATGCATAGTTTGGTACATAGCTAAATATTTGGTATTGCGAGCAGGCATGACTGAAATACAACGAACGATGATGGTGGAGACAGTGAATCTAGTACACAAGAAAACTTCGACATATAAATATTCACGTAAATAAAGTTAAGTAGTATGAAGTATAAAGGCAGCAAGTTATGGATTATTCTCGACAAAGAAACAAAGTTAATGAAATCTGGTAAGGAATTCAAAACAATGCTGTCAACCTCGGATGTGTTCATCTGTCCTTGTAATTCCTCCACATTGTACAACATAGCTATTGGGTAAGGTTCAAATAGCTGCTAAAATGGTTGTTATATTTTCATTATCATATGTACATATATCACATCAACTCTAACTTTCATGCTCTTGCTCAACAATGCACATTGTCGGTCACTAGTACTTTCTAATGTTTATTGTTGACATTTATATACCGACCGTAAATAAATTTTGTCTTATCTTATATTATTTTTAGTAGCCGACATTGTCACCCACTTCAACCTGCAAAAATCTCCAGATTTGTCCCATCCATATACATTCACCTCTTCATGATATAACTATATATCACTCCTTTTGTCCTGTCACACTCGATGCATAGACATCCGCCCTGTCACGCCTGACTGGAAGACGATGAAAAAATTCTCCACTCGAAGTTGATACACATGCGCATGCGTATATGGCAAGCCTTCTTCTTTTAGGATGACTCTTAATTGATAATGTAGTTTCCGGGCAGAACCAGGGTTATTTCCGTGGATAGTTGGATTCTCGCGCCGGAAGCCGACTTTCACCTCGCAGAGACGAGAAATTGTGATTCGCGACCAATAAACTGAACAAACTCTAGCAAAAAACTAGTTTTGTCAAATTATGATACAAAAGGCTTGCCATACGTCGACGGCGCTGTAACATAAGATCTTACGTGCGTATTTTTTGCTTTTTATATGGATACCGCCCCATAGGTGCCTTTCATAAAACACACGTAGGTTATGTATAAAGTTGCATGCACGTTATAATACGTTGCAGTTGATTCTGTCCGTAACAAAGGGTGATAAATGATGTGTAGGACACTGCTGATGCTTCCACGCTAGTATATTTCGCCTCGAAAAGTGAAGTTTTTTTTCTTGTCTCGCCATGTTCAACATCAATATTTTTTGTCAAAATGTTAACAATGGCAAGGTCATCCAACCTATCCAGTATATTTGCGGAACACAATTAAATATGTGGAAAATTGCCATAGATATATGACCGGTCTGAATTGCAGTGCAAACTTCTGTTTCATCGTACGCTTTTGTTTAATTGTTTCATTATTAGATGAATTGATAATTAACGCAGGGGTATATATTAACTGTTGTAGAACTTTGCATGTGCTTTTATTTGTTATGTATGTGTGAAAATATGATATGCTTCATGTTCTAACGGTCTTGTAGTAGGTTTTGGAGTTTGATAATAGTTTTTACAGCTAGTGGCGGACTAATGGCCTTTGATGCTAGCAGGCGGCCCAAATTTGTCTGTGACCACCCAGAAGTTATCATGTGGCAACATTATATAGGTGTGTGTCTACTAACACAATATGACTGACATCATGCCGATCAGTGTTACAATCCACGGTAACCTTTTGAATATATGGTTTATAATAGTTCTTTGTAAATTATTTCCAGAATATATATATGTGGTAAGCAAATCCCACCGGTGCGAAATTTGAATGGAGAATCGTATTCATGGTAGGATCATCTTTAACAAGTTCAACGAAGGGGCACACCAAATTCTGATTTTAGCAGAAGTTTGATATTGACATGTCATTAATTATCGATTTTTTCACGGCGAATATGAATAATAAAGTGGCCATTGACTATAATTTAGTTTATATTCACCCTCGTCAGATATTGTTGTGCATCCCCACTCCACCACAGTGGAGACCTGATCAACCCCTCGTTTCCCTTTTGTAGGGGAACCCAAACATCATATGTAATCATCATATTGTAATCATCATATTTAGTCACATACTACAGTATGTCACAGTAGGAAACTAAAGGGCTTGGTGGTTGAAGTCGATCGTGTGCATACTTATCATATGCCACACTTACAGATTAGGTGTCCGGGCCCAGATTCGAACCCATTATCTATTTATCTGTCATCTATTGTGCTAACCATTGCACCAGAGATTAAACCATTTCATCCATAACACTAGCCTTCTAGTAATGCATAGTTTGATACATAGCTAAATATTTGGTTATTGCGAGCAGGCATGACTGATATACAACGAACGATCATGGTGGAGACAGTGAACCTAGCATTTGACAAAGATAACTTCGATATATAAATCTTTACGTGAATAAAATAGATAGTTTTATTTTAATTATCATATGTACATATATCGCATCAACTCTTTCATGCTCTTCTCATTTTATCATTGCCGGTAACTAGTACTTTCTAATGTTTATTGTTGACATTTATATACCGACGTTAAATAAAACTTTGTCTTATCTTATATTATTTTTAATAGCCGTCATTGTCACCCACTTCAACCTGCAAAAATCGCCAGATTTGTCCTACCCAAACACACTCACCTCTTCATGATACAACTATGTATCACTCCTTAGTTTTGTCCTGTCACTTTCGATGCATAGACATCCGCCCTGTCACGCCTGACTGGAAGACGATGAAAACATTCTCCACTCGAAGTTTATGCACATGCGTATATGGCAAGCCTTCTGTACATAATTGGTAATGTAGTTTCCGGTCAGAACCAAGGTTAATTCTGTGGATACTTGGATTCTCACGCCGGAAGCCGACTTTCGCCTCACAGAGACGAGAAATTGGGATTCGCGACCAATAAACTAGACAAGCACTAGCAAAAAACTAGTTTTGTCGAATTATGATACAAAAGGATTGCCATACTTCGACGGCGCAGTAAGATTAGATAAAGTTATTTTACGTGCGTAATGTGCGCCTTTTATATGGATACAACCCATAGGTGCCTTTCATAAAACACCCGTAGGTTATGTATAAAGTTGCATGCACGGAGACCGGATGAACTCCTGAAGGAAAGTCAGGTCATAGTCAAGTGGCTTATCCTCGTCATCTTTAAATTTTCATTGCTCTCTCCACTTTGCTGGAAGTAGCGCTCTATTTCTGAAAAGAGAGGACTCCATTGTGTCCGCAACCTAAACTAACGCGGCTCGTACAAAAATCTCCCACTTACATTAAGCTTACGCTGTTCAATTTTTGTTCGAAACATCCTCGACCCATTGTCTGACTGTGAATGTATGTACAACATAGATTTACTATCATATGTTGAGAGGCAAACAACGTGGAGGGGGCGGGGGGGGGCGTGGTGGGGGGGGGGGGCAAACGACTGCCTCGATGCCCAGATTTATTTTATCCAGACGTAATCCATTCCCGCACGATATGCACTTGTTTTCGCTAAGAAGTGGTTCATGTGCATTCGCCGCTTTATTGCATGACATATGTGTTCTTATACAATAAAGACCTAAATATCCAATTTTCATTCGCAAGGTTGTCAAATAATTCTCAGGGGAAATAGAGCTGCTTGAGCAACTTTAAACGAGTGAGGCAGATGAGCGATATGTGGCGCATAAAATATATTAATTCTCGTTTAATTACATTACCGTTTACTCGCACCAATGTATGCGTGAAAAGTTGCCTTCTGGGTGCGTATAGCAAGAAACCTCAACCCAACCCCATGCTTGTGTCGCGTGCAATGTGCTACTAGCAATAACTATGCAGCATTAAATATAAAAGTGTATACCGTCTTTACTTGAAAAGTAGCCCGTGTGCTTATTAATATCGAGTCCGGATTTTCCCCTGCCCTTCTGTGAACAGTAAGTTCGCTCAATCAGAGGGTTAAATGCATTCCCTTAAAATACACAGTAATACGCTAATTAAGACTCACTCTCTGCATTCGACTCACGCTTTCGGTGATTACCCCACGCTGCCTAACGGCCTAACACTTGTACCAACCCTACAGTCTATCGTCAGCCACTCTTCATCTGCCTCCAGGGTTGGTGTAGAAATACATAACTTGACTAACAAAGTAATAACCATCCCAGCTAAAACAACTGTAGCCGAATTGAGGCAAGTTACTATGGTGCCTACTGTTCCCCAAGTAAAGGCATTTTGCCAAAACAATACTGATGCAATCAAGGAGGTAAACTCAAATTCTGTTGTTGATCATTTTGACCTTCAACATCTCAAAGCCGATGAAAATGGCACACAACTAGTGCGGGGAATGTTGGAAAAGTGGCAGGATATATTTGCTCTATCCGACAATGAGCTTGGCCATACCGATCGTATGCAATATCCTATAAATCTTAACGATGACACTCCCTTCAAAGAGCGTTATCGGCCTATCCCTCCTAACATGATACAGGAGGTTCGTGAGCATGTGCAAGAGATGCTGACCTCAGGGGTGATAAGACCCAGTTCCAGTCCCTATGCCTCTCCAGTCGTGCTGGTTAGAAAGAAAGATGGCTCGTTGCGCTTTTGCATAGATTACAGAAAGCTAAATGCAAAGACCATCAAAGATGCGCATCCTTTGCCCCGTATTGAAGAAACAGTACAAACACTGGCTGGAGCACGCTGGTTCTCAACCTTAGATTTAAAAGCCGGGTACTGGCAAATGGAACTATGCGAGAAAGACAAACATAAAACTGCATTCACAGCGGGCCCCCTGGGATTCTATGAATTTAACCGGTTGCCCTATGGTATGGTAAACGCGCCCGCAAAATTCCAGCGATTAATGGAAGCTTGTATGGGTGATTTACATATAACCCAATGCCTATTATATCTTGACGACATCATCGTGTTCTCAAATACTTTTGAAGAGCATGTCATCCATCTAGAAAACATTTTTCGGAGACTGCGGCAACATGGCCTGAAACTGAAACCCTCTAAATGCTCTCTGTTTAAGAAAGAGGTGAAATATCTAGGACACATTATCTCAGCAGAAGGCATCAGCACTGATGAAGAGAAAATCTCTGCCGTCAGACGCTGGCCTATTCCCCAAAATGTGAAAGAGCTTCGTAGTTTCTTAGGCTTTACCGGCTACTACAGACGTTTCGTAAAGGACTACGCCAAACTTGCACGACCACTCTATGACTTACTCAAATGTGACACTGGTCATACATCGACACATAGATCAGTTGGCAGACGACAGGGCTTTTACTGGACTGAAGTTCAAGAGTCCGCTTTTCACGCTCTGATTGAATCCATGACTTCTGCTCCTATTCTTGGCTATGCGGATTTTACGTTGCCATTCCGGGTACATGTCGATGCTAGTGGAGAAGGACTTGGGGCAGTATTGTATCAAGAGCAGAGAGATGGCTCAAGAGTTATTGCGTACGCCAGTCGCGGATTATCTGCATCTGAACGCAACTATCCGGCCCATAAGCTGGAATTTTTGGCGTTAAAATGGGCTGTAACAGACAAGTTTAGAGATTATTTGTATGGGAGTCGATTCACGGTTCTAACAGACAACAATCCTCTCACATATGTCTTGACTACCGCTAAGTTGGACGCCACTGGACATCGCTGGCTCTCCGCTTTAGCAAGTTTCAACTTTGACATCAAATACCGAAGTGGAAAACTGAATGTGGACGCAGACGCTTTATCGCGCCTTCCAGGTATCACAAAGAGCGAACTGACCAATGATGTAGTAACGGCAGTATGTCAGTTGAGTGCTTCAGTACCTCTTGTGGAATCCCTGACGATTGACGGACACTTACTTGAAAACATACCTGACACTGCATTGACAATGATGACGGTAAATGACTGGATAGCGAAACAAAACGCAGACCCATTATTGGCTGACGTTATTTCGCAAATCACAAATCAATCTGGCCACAAAATGAAAGACTATCGTTCCCTCTCATCACGGGAAAAGATTTTACAACGTCAGTTGACCAAACTCACCATGAAAAATGGCATCTTGTACCGCAAATGCTGTCTGCAAAATAATGAAATTTTCCAGTTAGTTATTCCTCGATCGCTTCACGAAGTGGCGCTGCGAGGAGTGCATGATGACCTTGGCCACTTAGGCCGTGACAAAGTTAATAAACTACTCCAACAACGCTTTTATTGGCCGGGAATGTACGCCGACGCCAATGACTGGCTCAGGAAGTGCATGACTTGCATTCGGCGTAAAGGGGCTCCACCGATCGCTCCTTTGGTATCCGTTAATACCACACAGCCGCTGGAATTGGTATGCATGGATTTCCTAAGCCTCGAAGAATCCAAAGGCGGCATAAAAGACATACTAGTCGTCACTGACCACTTCACACGATATGCTTTGGCCGTACCCACCCGAAATCAAACAGCAAAGACCACTGCTGAAGTACTATTCAACCATTTTATCAATCACTATGGTTTTCCAAGACGATTACATAGCGACCAAGGTCGAAATTTTGAGTCGAAAGTTATAAGTGAATTGTGCAAATTGGCTGGCATTGAAAAGTCGCATACAACACCCTATCACGCTATGGGTAACGGACAATGCGAGAGGTATAATCGAACCCTCTTGGGCATGCTGGGAACTTTGGCAGACAGCCAGAAGTCAAACTGGAGAGCCCATGTCGGACCAATTACACACGCTTACAATTGTACGGAAAATAGCTCCACTGGGTTCTCACCTTTCTTTCTAATGTACGGCAGACAACCGAGGTTGCCTGTAGATATCGTACTGGGGGTAAAGGGGGAGGCCCAAACAGTTGAAACAGAATATGGAAACTATGTGGAGAAACTAAAGCAAAGATTAACAACCGCTTATGACGTTGCTGTATCCAATGCGAAAGTTAGTCAGGAGAGAAAAAAACAATGCTATGACAAACGTGTCCATGGTGCTACACTGAGTGTCGGCGACAGAGTCTTAATCAGACAAGTCGCATTCACAGGGCCGCACAAACTGGCGGACAAGTGGCATAGGGAGGTTTACCTTGTTGACCTGAAGCCTGACCCAGAGATACCTGTATTTTGTGTCAAACATGAGTCCTCAGGCAAACAGCGGGTCCTCCATAGAAACATGCTACTGCCAGTGGGATCATTGATTGACAATCGTGGTCCCAAGCTTGATCCCCAGGCTAAGGTATCTTCTAATACTGCAATTCCGCGCAAGAAGGTAACCTTAGAAAGCGAGAAAGAGTCATCAGACTCAGACAGTGAACGCCCACGTTATGACACGCGCAGTTCAGCATTACCCAGACAGGAGAGACATGCTCGTAGTGGGAATCCATTTCAACCCTCTATTATAAGTCATCCCCAATTTCAACCGCGTAATCTTGCGCCAGGTGAAATTGAAATTGCTAGCTCTGCTGAGTTACCAACATCATCTCTTCACCCTTCATCTCCATCATCAACACCCACTGTAGGTAAATCAGCTTGTGACGGGCGCCAGTTATCGCCACCACGCCCAGTCAGTCAACCTGCATCACCGCCATCTCATACGCCCAGTGTTTCATCCCCTGATCCCACACGTGTCTCAGAGACAACTAATGAAGAAACGGTCTCCCCAACTGAGTTGAATGCGAATGTTCGTAGATCAAACCGCGAAAGAAAAGCTCCATCGCGTTTTGGTGACTATCAACTATATCAACAGATTTATTATGTGTAAATATAATGCGGTGTAACACTATTAAAATTTGTTCACAAGTATTGTGTAAATTTGAAATGTTCATTGTCAATTAGCATGTAAAGAATGCCTTGCATGAAAATCAACTTGTAAATACGTTTTGGGTGAAATGAGTATTGTAATTCTTGATTTAATCTGTCAAGAATTATTCGTGAGATGAGACTCGGTGATATGTATCGAATATATAACTTTCATAGATGTTGATGGAATGTTAATGCTTTGTAAAATGTTTAAATTATGTGAAGTAACCAAAGCGCTACTGAATGTACAAGTGTTCAGTGGAGTGATTAGTATAAAGGAACCTATGATGTATATATGTGGAGCCCCCTGTGAGGAGCGCGTAATATGTTTAGATAACGACACTTTATATTAATGTTATCATTGTAGACCATGACAAGGGATTAATTATCATGGATCTGTAGTAATGATGTACTGGTGTTGCGCGATGACCTCAAAAATGTTGGGGTTAATATTTTTAAATTGTAGTCTGTGTGAATGTAAGGCGAGCTTGATTCTGATTTGTTATTAAGAGTGACCTCAACATAATAGTGAGGTAACTGTTTGCTGCGTTCTTTTAAACTTATATGAAATGTCAAGGGACGACATTTATAAACAGAGGGGTATATGTAACAGGAAATAACTTCCGCACAACGTTATTTATTCATAGTTACCTGACCTGACTTGACCCTGATTCAATCGCACTGATTGGTTCTTTCTTGTGACTCCATTATATCTCTGTTGTTGTCTACTGCCCTACTGTATTCCCGCAGTCACTCGCCAGGGCGGCACTGCTCAACGTGGTAGGACAGATGAGCTGCGCATTTCTACAAATTAGTGCGGGGACCCAGTCTATATGTGACCCAGCTTATGTACTCACGGTATCAGGTGATGAAAAGAAAGAGTTCACTCCCGATTATAACTTTTTTAAATGGTACCATATGTATTTTGCTATATCAAATACGCAGATCTCGTTAGTTTTATCTTTTATTCTTGGACATTTATATATTGCAATAAATTACAACTGATTTGATCGTTTTTCAGGAATATTAAAATTTGCCCCGGACCGACAGCAGCGGGAAAAGTGGAGCTTGTCTAGTGTCACCTAGCGAATGGGAGCTTGATTAAGACCATCATACCTTGTACCGTTCAATTCGATTTCTCCCAAATATGAACAAGTTAACCGATTGGGCCCGCCTGAACTAATCTTCCAATTAGTCCAAGAATCACATATTACGATGGCGGATATTTGTTTAAAACTGACGGTTGTCAGGAGGACAACACGTGTAGAGAAAAGGGGTTATTGTCATCAGTAAATTGCGGAAAAAAAACACACACATTTGGTGTGCTTTAAAGACCTCCGACCACTTACTTTCTTTGATCGTGCTATGCTGCAAGGACTAAATCAGTATTTAACATAGCGTATTACATAAGCGTGTTGATGCTAATAACACCTAGTAACTTCTTTCCCGTATTTACACATTGGTCTCGCCATTCACGTGGTTCACCAAATGTACTTCCGTCACCACCAAACTGAGTTCCGTCAACCAAAGTTACTATTGTCACCACCAGAGTGCGTTCGGTCAACCAAATTTAAGTTAAAGGGAACCGCCAACCTGGCCTCTAACGCTGCTTTACCGATTCATATAATGCTCTATTGTCTCTCCTCCAAATTAAAGAATTGTTCGTCCTATCTTTAGCTCACAATAAAATTTAGAAGTGACCACCCGGCACGATTTCGCCGCCTACACAGACGGCAGCCCTTTTTGGAAGTGTGTCCGTGATTGAACAATCAGGAGGCGATACTCTAATTTATTAAAACCCGGAAATTGCGCCTATTGCGCCGCGTGATAATCGCCAATATAAATAGCTGCGATTCTAACTCCAATCATGGCATTGTTGCGGAGTCAATCGTCGCAAGACGTATATCAATTTGTTCGGGTGGTACTTTTCCATGAAACACTAAGATCATGGTCTACTACGCGGCTTGGAACTGCCGCTGTTTATCTGTGAATCGCTGCCCTGATCTCTCTCTCCGCCAGTGATAACACAAGGCGGTGACACATGAATAGCCACAATACGCGTCACTGCTCCCGGCAAAATGGCGCTCTGCTTGACATTGCTGGGGGAGGATTGCCTTAATTGTGTTCTGCTTATCAGTCGACCAAAACGAAGCGTTAACACTCGCCAATTTAATTTTAAGATGTAAACTTTCGGTGCAGATCGCGATTAAATTAGGTTGGAAACCCGCTTTAATTCATATCGTCGCTACCAAAGCGCAGTCGGTCAAACAAATGAAAGTTTTTGGCATAAGGTCATAAACGGTTTTGTGGCGTGCGTGGAAGATGGCGTTATGATCGCGCGAGCACGTTCGCGCACAGGCAGAAAGACCAAGTATTACTAAATAATGACGTCATTTAAGGGGGGCTAAAATAGGCATGAGTACGGTGGGCCGTTAATGATATGCACCGGAAGGACGCGTGAGCTGGCCAATCATATCCCTGGAAGGGGACGCCACGCCATTGTTGTTCTTCTTGGAAAGGTTTTTGCGTTGGTATAGACAAATTTCCGTGTTTTTTCAATATAGCCAGTTGTTGCCACTGACGCTTACTTCAATTTATTTACGAAGTGCGGCTGAGTCGCGGAGTAGGAGTACATGGCACATTGTGTGGTATTCGGACACTCTTTTATACGTCGCGCTGGAGACTTTGCTAACACCATTTCCCAAGACCAGGACCCCAGCCAGCACGGTTGTAGGAATCTGCAGCTCACCAACGAGAGGGTCACCTTCCTTCCATGGAATCGGTGGTTGACGGTGCAACGCGCACACACAGCGATAGGGCACATCGCAGGCAGTAGTCCTGACATTTTGATACCGCACCTAGGGGAGAACGACTGTGACAGTCACAACTACGAGTGCCTCCTGGAGATAGCATCGCGTCTGTTCATCTTCGGTCGGCGTGCCCAACAGGCAAGCCAAGCATCCCAAGTGGTCATAGCTCAACTGCTCGGTCGTCTCTCGCCCCGTCGGCTGGCGACTGGGAGCGGATGGTAGCGGTCAACACACATCTCAAGCTGTTGTGTGCGTCAGCGAAGACCATACATTTTTGGCCACACCGCCAAGGTCTCTGGGCCAATTGGAAGGCCTTTTTCGCCACATATGGCGTCCACCTTAATGCTGTGGGCCAGGAAAAATATCTAAGAAGTCTGCGGCGAGCTATCCTGCTCGCAGTACGTCAAAACAAGGGTGCTTAATCCTACATCATAATACTGCCGACCCTCCAGGTATGCTAATGGCCATATTTGCCTTATACTGATCTACATATAGAAATATCTCCCTGTAAGATATTGTGACGTCTATATGTAAGGGACATGCTGTAGATAAATTACCCTTTGCCTTGAGTCTTCTCGGCTGCTCATGCATCCAGCGACTATCGTTACAAATTATGCTATTCATAATTACTGGGGTGCAGTCCCTATATCGGCACATATATGTCAACGACAATGTACCTGGCACCATTTCCGGTAGCTCATCTATCCGGCTCATTACGTCGCTTACACAGAACAGCGGCCATAGCTACTTATTTACAGGTACAGCTATAGGATCCGAGAGCTTTCACTGGCTTAACAGTTACCATACTGCATATATTTCGTGACATTCGCTGGAGTTTGATACTGTTTACCATTTCGGCACGACTAGAGGTCAGATGCAATCCTTACTGCATGTTACCTTACTATACAGGTATAGCAGTCGATAAACTTCTGGGTCTGCCCGATTTATGCCATATGGTATAGGTTGTGTCAGACTGTCTAATTCCCTATGGAAACAGATAGTCTCTTCCAACCCGCCATCGCCTTTGCCTTCAAGGCTTTTCATTTGTTGTCACTTTGTGACGTTGGTCCGTTGGACTTTTTGTGGCATGACTTATGGTCAGATGCAATCTTTACTGCATGTTACCTAACTAGACAGGTATAGCAGTCGATAAACATCTGGGTCTGCCAAACATTTTCGCCACATGGGTTTCAGTTGGCTCAGGGTTGTCTAATCCTACATGGAAACAGATATCCTCTTCCAACCTGACCATGGTTTTTCTTACAGGCTCATCAGAGGCTCACCAGGCCACAGGTTGCCTGCTTCAACTGCATGGTCTGCAGTTTCATTACGTAATTTTTCCTACCACCAGGTGTCTCGAAGGGATACCATTATTATACTCAAGTCTCTTTTACTTGTGGTCGCTCTGTATTCTGCTTCCAGCATGTCTCAAAGACGACCCCAACGGGTTCGTACACCCTCTAGCCGCCCCCAGAGTGCGGCAGGGACGAGCCACGCAGCCAAGTCTAAACGGAAAGCTGCACGCCCCACCACAGTTGGTCCCACAGAGCTGCAGTCAGCACAGCAGGGAGACGCTGCGACGACTACGGACGTCTCCACCCCAAGCCGTGTTGCACCGGTGGCTTCTGAAGTCATTCAGACCTTGCAGAAACAGGGTCTCTTGCCGGGGGGACAACAACCTCCCGCAGTGACACCTCAGGCTGAGATGCCTGCACCTCCTCCGTGGAAAACTCCACGCATGGACCAACGAGCCCAGGACGACGCGAGTGATGACGACGAACGAATGAACATGCTGGTGACTCAGGCTGTTAACAGTATGGTCGCAGGTGAGTCTTCATCATACGTCTCCCCTAAACCCACATTCCACTCAGTGGGGACTCCGTTGGGTCAGACATTTCCTGATAAAACGAAGTCCAATGTTTGTGGAAAGCAATATGTGGACTTGTCACTCATGTGAGCAGACCCGCGAGCTGAGGACATGACAGTGACAGTGTCTAAAAAGAATGGATCACCTTGTATGTCATTAGATTCTACCTCACAACGTCGCACCATTACTTCACTAGACCAGTGGTCAGAGGCGTTCAACATCTACGCAGTCATCTACACTGAACGGCATTCACATGAGGCACCCGCCATCTTCAAGTACATTGCCACAATCAGGGCACTGTCAACCACATGTGACGTCAAATGGTGGCGCTACTACGACGAAGAATACCGACGCCAGCGGCAATCCAACTAGACGGTCAAGCAGAGCTTGAGAAGGAAGACGAAAATTTTGGTTATGGGACCAATTCGATTATGTTAAGACCCATTTCATGACGTTGGCATGGCACGCCGTCAGTTATTTGGCGTATCCAGGCTTTATAACGGGATTGGCCATGTTAAAGTGTGATTATTTGCTAGCGTCGAAACCACTGGTTCGATTTCGATGGCATTTGGCATACATGATGTCAGTAATATGGGTACATATTCCACCACATATGAGTCACCTACCTGCATTTATGTAGTCACAGCGATTTTTTTGCACTTTCGGCAATGTCAAAATTGATTATCCAATAACTCGAAAACTGTCAATGTGAGGTGAAATCTGAGGGCAGATTACTTTTGCGTCTGTCTCTGGAGAATACTCTGAAACAAACCGCGAATCGCTAATATATAAACCAAATATTAACGAAGTTACGCGGGGATACATGTTTCGTAACCTTGACCTTGATGTGACCTTGACCTTGGTAACGTGACCTTGGTCAATATAATATTTTACCCTCAAATACTAATGTCATCTCTCACGCAAGGTGTCGTTTGTCTGACATGTCCCCTTCATGGAGAAATTAAGGAGGCCTGATTCCCGCCAAAATGCTCCCATAGGGTCCCATGTTAAACATTGGGAATTTTTAGCAGGAAAACTATTCGGGCGATTTGCACAAATGAAAGACGATATAGAAGGTACTAATGGGCCCAATACGTGAAATAATTCGCAGCATGATTGAATGGAAACTACAAACGTTATACTGATTTTCCCGTTTTTTGGTGACCTTGACCTTTGACCTACATGGCCCATCTACGAACTTAGTCTGACGATTGCCATTCCGCATCTTTCTGTGAATTTGGAAGTCGATATCTTAAGGCATTCGAAAGATAATGCCCCGCGTTACAAACAGACAGACAGACAGACAAACAGACTCACAGACAAACCGAACACACCGACATTAGACGAAAATTGAAAATTTTCGTCTTCATGACAAGCTTCACTGGAATTCGGTCCACTGGGAGCTCTACATGTCCTGCCTCTCCCAACCAAGGACACAACGGCCACAGGCGAGGCGACACATGGGCGGCGCACACACCAGCTACCCCAGAGGATACTGCTAGGCCTACCAGCAGGAGGGGGTGTGTCAGCAGCGAAAACGTCCTTTTCGCCACTCCTGCTCCAAGTGTGGAGCTCAGCATGCCGCAGCAGGTTGCACCAAGTCGGCAAAGCAATGGTCCAAGCCTGCAACACAAGGTGGGAAACCCAGCAAGTGGACCGCTCCCAACGCCAGTCAACGCCACCCTTCTAGACAAAAAACTGGAGCAGTATGATGAGAGTAGATTAAATTAGGTTGGACATCCGCTTTAATTTATATCGTCGCTACCAAGGCGCATTCGGTCAAACAAAGTTACTATTGGTGCATCAATATAAGCTTTTGTACTTACTAACATTACTCCGTCGTCCAAATAGGCTATACACAAGTAACACATACCTGTGCATTTCTAGGGTAGCCCGTGTATATCTCACAGTTAAACCGAAGACGCACTTTAAGCATCGGTATACCTCCAGACACGTTCGCATTCATTCCCGACAACTGAGGCAATTCGGGAGAAGATGGCAGCTGATTAAGGTAAGCTACCCATAATAAGCCTCGGCGAATTTGAGCAGACCTCGGTAAACATCGGCAAACATCGACTGGCTGTAGCCCTGAAATTTTACGCAGTCTTAATGACACAAATCACGAATAAAACACAGCAAATGAAGTGGTGACATAGGTAAAATGAATAGAGCTTCGTATAATAAGCTTCGGTGATTTAGAAAAGACCTCGGTAAACATCGACAAACATCGGCGGGTGTCAGTGAAAGGGGATTCCCTAACTCGTTACGTCATTCACAGGGGAATCCCCAATTCGTGACGTCATTCACAGGGTATTTCCCAGAAAATGGCTCTTCGTCATAAATTTAAAAAAAAACCATCCAGACAACGTGTAAATAGTTCAGAAAACATTCGAGTAGATTATAAGTACATCGGAGACCATTATATATAACCAGATTCATTAAAATCTGAACACAAAGCGTAAATAACTGATAATTGGTGTGAAATAAGCTGCGCCAAAAAATATTTTTGAAGTAACATTTTCAAGCTTCAGGTCGATTTTCTCGGAAAATTTGCACGGCTACCGTATATATTTTTCTTTATTTTCGTTACAAGAACTATCTTTTTAGAAGTTTTTAAAAGTGGTTTGGTGTCAAGATTTTCATTTGTGATGAAATTATAGCTAATTTTGTGAAGGTGATGATTTCGAATTTTGGCAAAAACTGTCCTGATTTTGCATAATTGCACTTTATTATTACCATTCTGCAATTTTTTGTGGCTACTATTTACATTTTTGAATATCATTTCCGTATTGCACTAGGTTTAAGCTTTCCAAAGAGCTATTACTGATGATAAGGACTTAATATTGAGCTGAATTGTAGCAAAATTACATATTCGTGGTAGGTGTCAAATTTTGGTCATTTTATGAAATGGGAGTATACTTGGAAAATGGAGAATATTTTTTTAACGGGACGGTAAAGTATTCTAAAATTTCAACAGAAGATGTGTAATTGGGTATACTTTCATAAAATAATCACAAATACAGAGTTCTTTTACCTTGCTATCATGGGTAGCCTACCTTAATTGTAAAGTGAGAGCTGTGGCTCCTAAATGGGTTCATATTTCGTTCTCCGTATTTCGGCAGATGAACAGTTCTTCATTGTGGCCTACTATGCCCTTGTTCTGTGTTCATGTATTGTTTACCGCACGATAATTTGATTGATTGTCCGTGATCTTCAAATTTTGTAACGAAACAGGATAGCACGGGTTCTGGTAGAGTAGAGAAATATTTTAGAAAATGCATCTCCAGACACGTCATAGCCATAAAAATATTCCTCCTCTGTCAATGAACATTTAAACAGAGTATATATCAAGCTATACTGAGGCGTTTCTGTATCATTAGGCGCGCCGAATTATATTGAAAAAAGGCAGCGCTCAGGTAATGTAATCTTCCAACTTGCCCTGATTGTCCACGTGATGGAAAACGAAGTGAGGTTTTACCAAACCGGAAGCGCCATTAGTAAACATAGTACAACGACACTGGAAGTAACTATTAAATTAGTCTAATGTCCAAACGCGGTCAGCTCCGTTTACAGAAAGAGCTACGAATATGCAAGTTGGCAGAAGATATGTTTGTTTGGCATCCGTCCGTCCGCGAAAGACCATGGAGTTGCAGCTATTGTGCTTTGTTGGTTTAAACAGTAAGATTTGTTTTCGCGGCATTTGCGCTTATGACTGAATAAGCCTATATGTGACCGACAGAGCTTATCGCAGTCGTCGCATCGCTGACCTGTCGTTTGGTTTAGGTTTACACTCACTGGGTGCGTTTCAAATCCAGTTTCTCAAACCGTCGTGGGGGGCCATTCCCTCTCGCACGAGGCGTACCCATCGCCTCCTTTGCGGAATTCGAATCGATGTCGAAATCCCTCAGGTCACACTTACAAACATCCTTAAACCTGAGCTTTATTTGGCCGTCCAGTTGACCACTTGCACGCGGCAATATCGCCGTAGAGCACGTCCATGGGAATGCATTCATTTTGCATGCGATACTCTAACAAGATGGCAGAAGATATATAACTCAGACACAAACTTTATCAAGTATCAAACAAATTTATTCGTAATTTTCGTAATTTTATATTGCGATGACATGCAAGCCAAGCGTTGATAACTAACCCGATATTTCACCCATATTTACATTGTTTTGTCACAATTAGTCGTAATAGTTTTGCCATAATTTTTTAGTTCACGACGATTACAGTGTGGACACGTTTAACCGCCTTCAGATTTAACGCTACTGCACTATTTAACACGAACATCAAATCATAGGGCCGCCCGATAGCTCGGTAGGTAAGAAACGCTGGCATTCAGCGCTCTGGCGACGTTACTCTTGTCCGATGAAGAACCCGACCATTCCACACGCCAGCCACACCAGTGTCATCATTCCCCAAGGGACCGTGGCTGTGGGAAGACACTTTTTTTTAAACATTGTTCAAATTTCTTAAATTGTTGGCAAAAAAACACAGTGACAAATTGCAATTGTTTGAGTATTTAGAGGCGTATTAAAGTAAAGTCGTAAACCCATTCTTGCTAGCCTCGAATGGAAGGATCGCCCATTTGAACAGTAAAAACACGTCGAAACAACCTGATATTATTCTTATGTACCTGCCTCATACCAACTTGCGTGCCTGCCATGCATGTATTTACCAGCTCATAGTTCTGAGCTTAATGACCTAAATAGCAGACGGGAATAAATTTTCCACCCATTTTTGCAGCTACACATTTAAATTCTATGAGCCAGGCTAACGAATTCAAAGAGGAATACACACGCATGTGCTTTAACATCAACGAGCGTGAATCGAGCCGATTCCCGCTCGGGGTGAAATCGGGAGATCGCGAGTTGGACTACCAGCCGTTACAACATTTAGTACAGATTAAGGCACATGACACCACCAATCTAACCATGTCTATACTATCTTGTAGACTGGTAGAAGCATGTGTCAAACCATGTTTACCACTGTACCATTGGTTGGGAATATGATATATTAAAACGATTCTTATAGCGCTAGATAGAACCCAGAGTCTCATTCCCGCATTATTTACCTTCAAGGGTGCCGCCACTATTGTCTATGCATTCCGCTTCGCGGGGCCTGTGCAGGAATCCTTGAAAGGGGTGCACAATAAAAAAAATGATGAACGGTGGGGGGGGGGTGGGCAGAACAAAATTATTAGTTCTTTATTTTCTCGAAGACCGAGGGGGGCACATAGTTTGAAAAGGAGGGGCACATATGTAGTTCAGGGTCTGTAAGGGTGGGGGGCATGTGCCCCATGTGAGCCCCCTGGACACGCTCATGGCTTCTGTAACTGCATCACAACATGTGAAGACGCCGTAATTGAGATTGAATATCATTACGTGCAGTAAAGGATGCATACACACAAAATTAGAAAGTAAAATGAAAAAGGATAAGTACTTTGGCTCTGCCGAAATGAAGAGATAGTTTAAACAGAGCAGATAGTCATATATATGACCTGTATGTTTGTCAGCAGGCAAATAGAAAAATACTCCCTGTTTGCAGTCACAGACGACAAAGGAATCGTCGAGCTTGACAGTCTGCCTATGTATTGGCGACGCTTACCTTCGCTAGCGCTGCATTCTGCAAAAAAAGATAGAAAAGATAAAATCGGTCAAAATTGGGTTGAGGGCCAAACAACGATCATCATGGGGCCACTTTGTAATTATGTTTGATACAATGCGAATAGCAATGGATAAGAACAATTCGTGAAATGCGTGGTGTTTTTAACGCTATTTGGTTAACCGTAAGCGGCAAGAACGCGTTTTGCAAGCGAAAACGGGAAAATATGTTCAATAAGCACAATAATCTAGTAAATATCGCAGACCGCATTTCTGCGAGACATGTTTGTATAATTCGGCAACAATTGTGATCATCGTGACCTGTGACTACTGATTTCCAATGATTTTAATCGGGTCGTCTCCTATTGTAAGCCGTGTTGTTCTTTTGATCCAGTACGTAACAAATCACAAACACTATAATTCCAGCCAGTATATGAATGGCCTAAACATTGATGTCGAAAAATATTACCACATATAGCTAAGATGCATGATCACCAACTGTCTTTAAATGTTTTGAAATATATGTTTGTCACTTTGTGACGCCATTACCTTCCGGCGTGACGTCTATATTTGGGTTTTCAGTCCAACGTCCACCGAAAAATTCCTCCCAGATCTCTGTGACGTCACACGGGGCGATAGCGTCATCTTGGACCCTCATAACGGCTTGGTCGGGGACACACAAGGCCGGCCCCACCGCCCAGGTAATGGCAGGCAGAAAATCGGAGAGAGGTGAGAGGTGGTACATGAAGTAGTTTGTACCGTTGCTCGTCGTATGTTTGTAGGCGTGGGATCCAATCTGACACACCCCGTCATGGAGCTGATAAACACCTTCCAAGTGAGCGTGGTTCTGAGTCCCTTGGAGGCGGACTTGGTTGCAGAATGTATGGCGAAAAAAAATGAAAGACATTATGGTTAACAGGGTGAACGTCATTGCTTCATGTTAGGAATGTTTGATACCACAGTCGATGGATGACTGCGTGACAGTCACCTTCGTGGGTATAAACGTTGAGTCCATATGCCATGTTTAGTAGCCAACGAATTGCATTACTATAGTGAAAGATAGGCGTGAGTAATACGTGAGCTATGCTAAAACGATGTTTTGCCATAACTTGGATGAAGGACCCTGGGCCCACGGTTAACGTATCTAGCCGAATATGTTGGGTATTTAATGCCACGCGCATAAGTCCATGTTAAAACAGTCAATGTCACATCAACTGCAAATGGTATATCACACAATAATATTCCTCAAGTTAAGATCGAGCAGTTTATATCGAGCAGTTAAACCACAATAGCATCTATATTAACCATTTGGTTCAGGCAGAAACATAAAATATACGGATAAAAAATCGAACGATAGTAAGATTTAAGAATCGGTAGTTGGGCCACAGCCCACAGCACTGCACACGCGGCTTGCCTCACATCATTGCCTCACCGTGGAACGAACTAAAACCAAACTTCGGGGCGGGGTTCCTTATTTTAGGGGTAGAAAGCCTCATCCCAAGCCCCGCCTCCCCTCCCCACCCCCCCCCCCCCCCCATCTCGGATTCGAAAGAACTCTCGCATTGGAATATATTAATCAGATGTCGCTTTACAAGATTCTAATTTTGTCCTGTTGTGACCAGCGTTGAACACATCTGGGGACAGTATACCTTCGCACTTCATTTGGATCTCCGGGTTTTCAGTCCAACATTCATCGGAGAGCTCCTGCCAGGTATCTGTGACGTCACACGGGCCGATAGCGTCGTCTTGGACCCTCATAACGGCTTGGCTGATATCACACATGACAGGCCCCACCGCCCAGGTAGTGGCAGGCAGACCATCGGTCTCTGAGATGTCGTACATGAAGTAGCTTCTACCGTTGCTCGTCGTACGTTTGTAGGCGTATGAGCCACTCTGACACACCCCGTCATGTAGCTGATAAGCACCTTCCAAATCAGCGTGGTACTGTGTCCCTTGGAGACAGACTTGGTTGCAAACTGCGTGTCCAACAAAAGAAAGAAACTACATTGATAATGAAGAGGCCCGAAGGACTTGGTGTAATGGGTGGAGCGTGTAGACTGCGCGGCTAAAAAAGGAGATTTTTTGCAAGAAATTAGGATTAGAACTTAATCATGCTAATTGAGATTTGTACGGGGTGGCTTTGTTTTAGGGTGTGGGAGGGGGGCACAAGAGAGAGGCACCACAGTATTTAACAACTTCGCAATATAATTTTGCTTATCATCATGTTAACGTAACAAGACAGGAATCATTTGTATCAGAAACATAATCATTACATGGCCCGGGTGTTTTAGCGGTACTGACTGGCTTTAATCAGTGTTCCACACTAATGTATTGATACATGGACGTATAATGTTCCTATTCCGTTCAGGCGACGCCTAGTTAAGATATTTACGCCATTTTGGCGAAATAAAGTCTAATTATGAGCTAACTGGACCTGCTTTAGCACTCACCAGACTCGATGAAAGCTGCTTGGTACGTCATCACAAATATAACCCAGAGCCCATGAGAATACGACCTCATTGTGAGCTTCTCGGTATGGTCGCCTACTTCACGAAGTAAATGTGTCGTCACAGACACAGATACAGATACCAAGTGACCAGAGAAATACTGACTTAACACTGGTAGATGGGTTCTAGAGTGAGTCTCTCGACAAAACCAGGGAAGGTATATCCCCAGGAGGGAGGGGGGGGGGTATACTATACAATTCTGGTGAGTGGTTCCGCAGGTGTCCCTTGATGCCTGAGAGAGCGGATATTTGTGACGAAAAAGATAACCTAATAGAGCGGATATTGGAGGTGAAGAGGCTTTACCGCGGAACACCCCCAAACCCCCGTAATTTACTAAGTACCAGGTATGGCACATCTTGTACATCATATCGTCTTTCTTGAGTAGTTGGGCGATAATTAATGAATATTTCTTGGCCCCAAATGCAAACGCCTATAAAAAACATAATAAAAACGGGCACCTGTCTAATAAAACACAGTCTTAGCCCTCAGCTTGGAGAGTGGCAGCGTAGGGTCAAGTAGAGCAGCGCTGATAAACGGACCAAGAGCGGCGGGAGGGGGGCGAGGGGGGGGGGCGTTCGTGGTAGTCCCTCCTGGTGGTCTCTTATTTTTGTCGGATTGGAGCCAGGTGCCGACCCCCCATATTTTTTATTCACACCCAACCACTCCAGTCGTAAGATTATCACCCCCGCTGCCACCCACACACCAATTGTTCAGAATCCTGGTTCAGACGCATATACCACAGCGACATGGTCGCTTTAACATATTAGGCGTTTATTATAGGGACTGTTTCTACCCCAGGCCCCGAACGGAGGCCGACATATACACACACAGAACTGACGAAGATTCCATCCGGCGATTCTTTCTCACTGAAAGCGAACAATTAACGCTTTAGACCAAACTGGCTACGTTACTCTCGTACAATGAAACACCCGAGAATTCCACGCAACATGCACACCTTTGTCATCCTTCCCCAAGGTGCTGTGGCTATGAGAACAGTAAATAAACTACAGGGGCGGATCCAGAAAATCGGGATGGGGATGGGTGGGGGGAGCGGTTTCAGGGTCGGATTAAGATATGCTGGTTAGGTGGGTCCGGTTTCGGTTCTCATATGGTAAATGGTATAAATTGCGGCCCTAAAGGGGGGGGGGGGCGGGGGGCGGGGGCATCCGCCTGGATGCGCCTCTGAACTATGTGCTTAAAATTGTTTAGATATATTAAATTGCTGAAAGAAGAAACGATCACAAATGACCATGATCAATTTACTTAAAGAGATTAGATGTACGGCACGCCATACCCCGCTGGTGCAACACGTGAATATATTCTGCAATAATGCAATCCCATGTTCTGCGATTGACCCATCCCGCATGCGCGTTACAAAAGCAAGATTTGGCGACGGAAAGATATACGTAATATATAGGATAAAAAAAATAATTTATGTATTACTCCTACTATTGCTACTCCGGTAGTAATTAGAGGGCACTATGCACTATTTCTTATATAGAAATCTATTTTATATATATATTCAACATTATTACTTGTCATTTCTCCAACCCTCTCCCCCCGATCGCCATAAGCTGTCCTAATAATGATAGTCAGATTTAGGAAGCGGCCAATGCCAACAAACACTGAGTAGGCAAGACGGCTCAAAGGGGAGCCTTCCTAGTTCACTTGGTAAGTAAGCTGAGCTGCATATCAACAGGTTGTGCTTGAGTTCGAACCATGGCACCATAAATATTTATCGTTGATTCCAAGCGACCATCTGCCCCCCCCCCCCCCCCACTACATGTACGCAATGCAGATGTTGTTTGTTATCCCAAGAGGAAAACTTACGTAACCAAGATGAGATAACAATCAGCCTCATGAAAAAAGGATAACACGGTGTCCACGCGATTTATGTACTTAACACATCCACTCGAGATAGGAAGCCATTGACGGGGCCCTTACTGATACGTGATGGTTGGCATCGAGCATGCCTAAGCCCTCTTCTGACCAGCGATGACGACATGCAGCCCCGAGAGGGGGGGGGGAGGGGGTTACTTAGTACATTTCTGAGTTTGGCGGGGTGGGGGGGGGGGTCCGCGGTAAAGCCGCCTTCTTTTTTCAGCCGAAATCTCCATGGTCGGAGCGTGTTAGAGCCATTTTCAGCTTGGTATTTTCTTGCGACAACCCGCTCTATCAACGCACTTTTTCCCCCGCCCCAGTCGCAAGTTTCAAAATATAAAATATTCGCTGCTTTGGGTATCCTTTTTATCACAAATGTCTGCGCTCTCACTCAGGCATAAAGGCACCCGCGGAATCCCACACCAGATTATAATAATGCCCTCCTGGACCGGCCACCGGTCTGCCACTGCAAGTGCCATGCGAGTGTTGGTGTGTTTGGGCGTGTCTTCAAAGACTCAAGGATTACAATGTAAATCCAAGGCGGGGGGGGGGCCCTCTGAATCGCGAATCCCCCATAATTATAACGAGAGCAATAAAAAATCTCCAAAATTAGGACATTTTAAACCTGGGCGCAAAAAAAAACCTTGATGGTGATGTCGCGAATATCGAAAAATTCGCAGACTGCTATAACGGATTACTGTAAATATGGAGAGGGTCTTCGCGTTGAACCAGGAATTGTACGGATAACGATCTCGCAAAATTGCCAACAGCTAATCGCGAATCTCCAAGAATTCCTGGATGACAATCACGGAGGTCGGAAAAGGTATTCCCCCCTATAAATCATGGTTTGAGGCCTTAAAGCGAGAACTGGATATCATATTTGTGCTGAAATAAACTCATCTGGTTCAAATTTTGCTCTTACGAACTATAGTAAAGTTGGTTATGCACCAGAACTTTTGCTCATAAAAACATTAACGAATTTAACACCATTTAACATAAATATATTTCAAACGTTAATCTTTAGCCGAAAATATCGAGAACATTCTCCAGTTGCTACCGCCACAAATAAAATTAACATTAATGTATTTGTTTGAGCAGTCTGTGGTCGTTTGTTTATATTATTGTTATTGTTATGCTCGATGAGACACACAATTGTAATGTTTGAGCATTAAGATATATGAGTTGCTTCACCGAGGAGGCTCACCTTAAGTCACAGTCACAGCAAATATGGCATGTGAAAGAAAGAGAAAAGACACACGCAAAAAACGCACAAAGCCAAAGCAACTGATGCTAAGTAGGGCCCACAAATCCCACAGTACGTGACAAACACAGTAATATTGGGCTTCACATGAGTCATAATACCCGTTTCAAAAATAATCCTCAATTTGAGACACATAACTTTCCAGCGAATGTGAGGTTGCTTTGCTAATGATAAGCGGAGGTGTGTTTTTTAAGTATTGTATGAAAACTTAAAGTGTTTGTGCCATGCCGAAATAAATATACGATTGACCAATACATAGGAGGGATCTTTATCTCACAATTAATGTGATTCATTGCTGCCATTTTTAAAACACAAACTCATGCCGTGTGACCTCTTCAAAGAGCACCACCCTCTTTCCATTTTTGAAAAGCATCGCTAATTAGCATCAGCGCGTGTGACGTCAAAGGGGAACCCAACGGATCGCGCGCTGCGAGCCCAATGTAATGTACCCCACCTTACTCCACCGGGGCTTGCGATGAAGTCTTCGTATCGTCGACAAATGCAAGCGAATTATGTTTTAACATAATAGAGAGTAGTACGTCATAGCGAAACTAGGTAACACTAAATGCAGCTCCTTGACAGTTTGAACCGTATTGCCAAGAAACAGGAACAGCACCCGACTCACTTCCCCCATGCCATGGTCCTGGACCTTTTTCAGAGGCTGAAAGCATAAGGAATGGCAGTTGTGCCCAGTTTGCTTAACCAGTAGAGGGATCACGTCATGGTGAAACATATATGCTCAGGCACACACGCACTCCAAAGGCAATCCCGATCGCCCAAGGCCAGTGTAGTAGGCCCTATATATATAGACACTGTAGTTTTAGGAAAGAGAGGGGGGGGGGGACGTTAACAAGTGAATCTCTCATGATAGCGGGAACGACTCTTTCAGCATAACCCACGCAGGTCTCGCGCCCAGCATTTATTACATATCCATATGGTGACAATGCATTCAAAATAGTGTATGTCCTCTCGTCACTTTTTGGAGCCCCTCAGCCTCTCTCCATTGGCCGTCCATTTTCTTGCATCCAGTGCCTTTTGGACCGCCGCCCATTCTCCCTACGGTCGGCAGTGTTTTCCACCGCCCTCTACCCCCATGCAAATTTCATATAAATAAAAACTAGTTTGTTTATATACTAAGGCTGGTTTTACCATATCTTTCAAATCTGTGTTCTGGTGTTTAACTGTAATGATATAGCCATACATGATCACTACACGCAAGCTATCTTACACATTATCTAATTACATAACACCGCTGCTTACAGGCTGTGTAAGAACAAGTTCAAACGGTGCAGTTTTGACACTGATTGGTAGCCATACGAGCAAGTGTCAAGACTGTGTCAAGACAGTTAATTGTGTATGATCATGAATGTATGCAGGATATGTAGGAATACATGTACTGCAGTATCCCAGCAACCTGCTCTACTGATTGCCCTATCCCATAGCATGCTGCGCCCCCCCCCCCCTCTCCTCCACGCCTCCACCCCTCCACCCCTCCCCAGTTTTTTAGCTGTCTATAACAACATATATATCGCCCACTAAACGTATCGGTCTGTCAGTTAAAGTGTCCCTGTCAGCTCCTGCCCTGGGTCTGGGCTGGTCCCCATGGGACCAGATGGGCACAGTTTCAGTGACTGCATGTGTTGCTGGTTCTTGTCAGCCAGTGGCCGTGTGAACCTCTTTTTGAAGGTTCGTTACAGAGAACAAGACAGGGATAGCTTCAGTTTTTAGCTAGTTTTTATCCAAAAGCCTTCATATTCTCAACCTCGAGACAAAGTCAAAGTCAGTGCCGAAAATGGGCCGCGAACAGAGCTGACACTGTTGTTAACAATTTGACAGCTCAAATCCATGGTATTCGTGACTGCTAATTTGTTTCAGTACTTGGAAATATATACAAACTGAGTGTTGCAGATGGATAATTTTCATATTTTCTAAATTATAATATTTCCAAATTTCCAAATGTTTTTTATTTATTTTTTATAGTTCTCATATTTTCTTATATAGAATAAATAATTCTCATATTTATCCTATATGAGACACTATTTTGGTATATTTTACACAACACAAATAGGCCCAAACAAGCTGATTCCAAAACAGCTGCATGGGAGCGGAGCAGAGCACATGGCTTTGTGGTCCCCTTTTGACGTCAGTTCCGGTGATGCTGAAAATGACTGGTCAAATTTTGCGCGGGATACATCAACGCGGTTGAGGTGTATACTTTCTTAGAGTATTTCGAAAATATCATCCCTCTGTAAGATACAGATATACTCCAAAGATTATTATGAAATAAAGTTCTTGTGACGTGGCCCCAACTGTTTAAGGTCTTCCATTGTCTTCCATTACAACGAAGATTATTATGAAATAAAGTTCTTGTGACGTGGCCCCAACTGTTTAAGGTCTTCCATTGTCTTCCATTACAACGAAGATTATTATGAAATAAAGTTCTTGTGACGTGGCCCAACTGTTGGTCTTCCATTGTCTTCCACTACGTGGCCCCAACTGTTTCATGTCTTCCATTGTCTTCCATTACGTGGCCCCAACTGTTTAAGGTCTTCCATTGTCTTTGTGTTGTATGCACTAATTGTTACTTCCGACGCTTTCGGTTGGGTAAAATCCCAATTCGCTGTCCATGATGTGGACAATCAGGACAAGTTGGCGTATAACATTAAACTGAACTTTTAAAAATATGTTTCTGCTTAAAACATATTGCTGAATGAACGTAGAAGACGTTGCTGGAGGTATACCGATGCGTCATGCTCGGCTTTCCTGAGAGATATAACCGGGATACTAGACATTTTGTTTATATTTTTTATTTAAATTTTTTTTCACCTCCAACAAGAACAAAAACATATATAAAAACAAACCTAATGTTACATGCAATGAAACGGAAGCACATATAATACGAAATTAAAATTATATACATATGTGACTCCTGACTAGTACACAGTTATTTGCAGGTAAAAGGGAAATTAAAACCAATTGGATGCTACAATATAGTTTTGTACAAAACCAAATAACTTTTCGTTGTCGGAGAATGACAGATCAGGGAAAAAAAGAAATGCACCTATTACATGCATTGTTAAAAGCATTTTAGTATATGAGTTTAGTATTTCGGAACACACATTAGAAACAAACAAAACATGCAATATAGGTAATCCTTGTTGTCTGTAACAAGATGACAAACACATTTACACACTACTGATAAAAACACGTTGTCGCCGACACCAGCTGGCAGTCAATGTATCCTTCATTAACCTTACATTTCGGTATATTGATTAGGCCACGTGGTCATTTAGTGGCAACATTATTATCATGTATTTGTCTTGGAGATCAATGCCATATTATAAAACAACATTCTCTTATAATTGCGAGCATAGCGCATTGCATATATTAACTTATATTAGCATATATTAGTCCATATTAGCATATATTATCACGGGTGGGCGAATAGTGTTTATGTAAACGATACTGGAACTGAATAATACAGGCAAAGCCTTGTATTTGTCGTCAGAATTAATGCAGTGCAAAATCTGAATCCATAGATTATAGCAGCAAACTAAACACATATAATTAAGATCATATTCAAATTGACCACCAAAACACGGTGTGTAACTATGGAATGCAGTCTATTAAACAAAGAATAGGTAAACAGGGCTATTATTGCAACAAACGATTACACAGAATTTTAGCCTGACTCGTATATTTCGCCGGGAACCAGCCTGTTTACGAAATGCCATTTCTATAGCGGAACCGGAACCAGCCTGCCCGCATAAACCCAATCCCTCGAAAAAGAACACAACAACTCATGGTATGTTCTTTGGAGTCTATATATAGTCATGGGTGATCACGAACCAGGCCCTGTTATGTCTAGGGGTCTAAAAGCTGGGGTCCAGTGTCCAGTGCCAATTTTTCTAAATTCTCAGTGTCGAATGTCGATTTTGCACGACGTTCCATGTCGTTTTTTTTTGGCTAAGTTCAGTGTCGTTTAAAAAAATCGGTTCGATGTCCGTTTTTCAGATCTTCAGTGTCGGAATTTGGAGGTCAATGTCGAATGTCGATTTTTCAAATATGCTTGTCTCGCGTGTCGCCAAAAAATGGCTCCACGTGGACCCTGGCACCCTGGCTCCAGGTAGACCCTGGCTCCAGGTAGACCCTGTCACGCGGGCTCCATGTAGACCCTGGCACCCTGGCTCCAGGTAGACCCTGGCACCCTGGCTCCAGGTAGACCCTGGCACCCTGTCTCCAGGTAGACCTTGGCACCCTGGCCCCTGGTAGACCCTGCCACCCTGGCTCGAGGTGAACCCTGTCACCCTGGCTCCAGGTAGACCCTGTCACCCTGGCTCCAGGTATACCCTGGCACACTAGCTCTCATGGATACCAGAAGCACCCTAATTCCCCGGGGGATCCTGAGGACCCTCTGCTCCAGTGGCACCTGTCTCCCCCACTGGCCCGACCATCCCTGATGGGCCCTCGTCCCCGGTGGATCCCGTTTGTCCCTCAGATCCCGTGGCGCCGGTTCCCGCTCTGCCTCCCCAGAATCCCGGGACTCCAGTCAGACCATCGGGCCCCGTCATCCCATCCAGACCCAGCGGTCCCTGGACTCCCGGGACTCCTGTCTGACCATCGGACCCCGTCATCCCATCCAGACCCGGCGGGCCCTGGACTCCCGCGGCTCCCGCTGGACCCGTGACTCCGGTCGCCCCCGTGTCGCCATGAAATCCAGGGGCTCCTTGCTGTCCGGTCGTCCCGGTTGAACCACCGAGTCCGGATGCGCCAGTGGCTCCGGTATCGCCGTGTCCCGTTCTCCCGGTCGCTCCCCTGATCCCAGACAGACCGGATGCACCGCGGGGTCCTGTGATCCCGGTGGATCCCGTAGCTCCGGATCCGGAAGGCCCGCGTGATCCGGTCCGTCCGGCGGGTCCGGGATATCCGGGGAGACCGGGGGGTCCCTGGGGGCCTGGCGGACCCGCCCGGCAGGCGGCGCAAGGAGCGGCAGTGGGTCCCGCCGCTCCGGTTGCTCCCGTACGGCCCGCCGCTCCGGTCGCTCCCGTACGGCCCGTGGCTCCCGTCAGACCCGTCGCTCCCGTTCTGCCGGGGTCGCCGGTGGCTCCCGTACGCCCCCAGAACCCAGAGTCTCCCGTCGACCCCGACCGCCCGGTCGCTCCAGGACCCCCTGTGGGTCCCGTCGCCCCAGTGGCCCCCGTGTCGCCCCGTGGACCCATCTCCCCGGGGCCCCCCGACGGACCCATTGGACCAGACTGTCCCGTGGCTCCAGTCGCCCCCGTCAAGCCATCCCTGCCCGTGGCTCCCGTGGCTCCTGAGTTGCCGGGGCGTCCCGTGGCGCCCGTGGCGCCCGTGTCTCCGTCCGGACCTGTGGCCCCAGTGGATCCGGAACGGCCCTGGAATCCTCGCAGACCCGTTATTCCAGTGGCTCCGGTGGCTCCGGTGGCGCCGTATCCAGGGGGACCCGTGGATCCTGGCGGCCCCGTGACCCCCGGCACCCCCCGGAGACCCTGGATGCCTGGGGGCCCAGGCGGACCTGCGAGGGTGAGAAGGAAACAGGTTATCCACTTGTCGTTATGCATCAAAAGCCGCTCTTATTTTCAGTCTCAGTTTTCGTGATTCGGCTTTCCATAGGAATATGAGCCGACGTTGTGTACACGCGGGTTGTCGCCCAACTGAGACATAGTCCACCGCATCTAATATCTAAGTATCTAGGATCTAATGAATAATAAGATAACTCGATTAAAATTTAGAAACTTTGATAAACTAAGGCTTACAGCTTGCGTTGAGTAAATGCTAAGATGGTCGATTGTGAACAAATGGACAAAATGAGCATGGTTTGAGCCATTTCATCCTAGAAGAATAGTTCATTTACACTGATGTAGTTCAGGTATTAATTTGATATTTATCTTACAATACAGCTCAATGTGGAAGACGGCTGAAGTTGCATTTGAAAGTAAAATGCTTACGCAACAATTTTCTTCCTTATAGCAGGGTAGCATTCTCGCAAAAGATCAATTTAATACCCAAAATTGATCAACATACATAAACTACTATAAAACTATTGGTTTTTAAGAATAAATAGCCGCAAAAAATATTCTTTCAAGCTATGTTTTACTTGCCCTTCCCAATTTCAAATTAACTTCTACGGCGTAACCGCAGTTTCAGAACATACAATTTCGATCAAGAAAACAAAATTAAACTGGACATATAATTTTCAGTTCCGGTATCTTGAATGAACGCATTTCAATAGTTGTTCATTTGACGTCCACATGATAATACATCTATAGGTATCAATAGGTTCGGAAGGTGTCATTCGCCCCCTAAGACATTTCTGGAGATATAGCGAGCTTCTTGTAAGCTGTACATTGCCAATACCTCACGTATCTGCTAGTGGTTGCAAAATGAATGGGGTAGATATCATGTACCCTTAACGGGTAAAGGTATATGCGCGCTCGGTTATTAATACGATACATCTACCTACAACAATCAAATAATTTAAAATAGTTACACATAGTCTTTGATAAATGTATTACCCTGCATATTTTAATGCCTACCTATGCAGTCGCCGGGAGGTTGAGTTTGGCCGCAGTCACATTCACTCGCTGTGCATTTTTCTCCGCTGAATTCTCCAAAATACGCCGTCAGGAAACCGCCGCTGTAACCCAAAGCGAGGCCAAGAACCAGGATGACGGCTCCGAGACATTCCCGACCGCCTCGTTGTGACGTCATGGTCGGAGCAACGCGGCTGGAAACTAATGATCAGTTTCTTTTCAGATTTGCTTCTGGCGCCCCGATTGGTTTGTACTGATCTCTGTAGCTTGTCAGGTAGAAGGAGAAAGGCGGGTAATGCAGCAACTGAGGAGAATACAGCCTTTATATGCTTCGGCCGACCGCATGACTCTCTATTTCAGAAGTATTATACGGCTCCTATGCATGTATATATATATATATATATATATATATATATATAAATCTTGTCATACATAGATAAAAAATATATATATGGCAAGATCGTGGTACAATATCCGGGTGCAGAAAAGTACACAAGGGCTCCCAGCCATTAAGTTACGCATGGGCGGCGGACCGTGGCGGGCAGGCACGAGGCCCATCTCCTGCTTGTGTCTTCTCCGTTCTTTGTTTTAACAGAGTCCGGGTCTAGCCCCTGACAACCTCACATCGCCGTGACTCATGAGCGAAGATATATTATATTTGCTGGCATTAACTCTCGTACCGCCATCGTACTGACATTACTTGATAACGATTTGTTATGTCAAGAAGTGGCTAAATATGTCGTCAGGTAACTAGGAAGTGTCCACATCGCAAGTCGGGGGTGGGGGTGGAGAGGGTCAGGAGCCTGTTTTTATCGGTCTCATCCCGTTAAGATCACCGGGGGTCATGTAACTGCGCACCCCCCCCCCCTCCCGACCAACACACACCCACACTCCCCCACCCCCACCCGCCACACAAACACTCACGCGCCCCACCCCCACCCTGCCATACGCACACCCAAGCGCCCATCCCTAGCCCTCGCATCCCCTTGCTTGCCTGCCCTATATGCAGTCGCTTTAAATAATTCCAAGACGTAATCACAAACCAGCAATGGAGGATCGATCAAGTGCATTCTTCCAGAGAAATAGGTGCAGCATCCTGGATCCAATAACCCAGAGGCCATACATCACCATGGACACCAATCACGTATGACCACGTGGCAGACCCAACGAGTGGGGGTGACCTAGTTGTCCTCGACTGTCGCCCAATTGTGCGATTAAGTGCCTATGGTCGTGCAGTGCAGAATGAAGGTCCCATGTCTTTCTTCGTAAATGTTATTAAGGGTTAGGCCTACTCCCGGAAACATGGATGTCTTTCTTCGTAAAACGTTAAAAGGTTACTCCCAGAAACATGGCCCCAGTCTGCCGTGACCTGCTTTTCCATTGTGGCGGTATGACTAAGACAGGTCAAAGGGTCCTACTTCAAGCAAGCCACCAACCGGATCCGCTGTGTAAGGTGGCTGACTCAATCATGCATATCACTTCACAAACACAGACCTGTTGGGCCCCTGTGCCGGCCGGAGGGCTAATCCAGCGGAGTGCAGGGTCGCCATTGGTATTTTGGTACAGATGCGCCTATGAAACTGACAAAGAAAGTGACATTAAACCAAAACCCGTGCTGGCTGCGATCAGCGCCGCCGTGCGGCTGTGAATTACAGATCAGCCATGGCGGGCAAATAGGCTTGGCGTTCACGCCATAAAAGCTTATGTACCAGTGTAATATAACACTCTCTGGTTCACGTACTAACGGCCACCTTCGTGCTGGCATTAACTGCGCCAATAACCGAAGATGTCTTCAGGTTTCCTAAAGATAGGAGTAGATGAGAAAGACTTTTGTGTTTTAAATATCAGCAAAAGGGCGGAGCAATCATTTGGCCAATCTCGCTTACCATGCCCCTTGCCTAAAAATTGCATCAATGCCGTGGAGTCACGTTTCCGCTCATATTTTCAACGAAATGGCCCCGATCGCCCTGAAAATCACTGACGCGTATAAGCAAAACCTGACAATTTTAATGATACGAAACCTACGTTCGCACTGCGATTTTTTCTCTTTGTCCATGCTACTATTTCTTCATGTGCGCGGTAAGACGTCACTGCCGAGCGGATTTTGGCGATGAAAGAGTGGGGGGGGGGCGCCTTACCGCGGAACCTCTCCACACCAAGCAATGAACCCCCGGGACTAACACACAGGTCATGAAATGATCCAGTTGACATGGCGTGCACGTTGGCCGGAACAATATATTTACTCTATACCTGCACCGGCCAGGCGCACGCCAGAATAATGCCATTGTCTGTGCCTTGTCACATTACGGGGTACCCAGCCCCCCACCCCCGCCAGCCCCCCCCCCCCCCCCCCCTCCCCGACCCACCCCCTGTCCCCCCGTGCCTCACCAAGTTTGCACCGTCCCGGGGCTATCAACGGAGCGTTCTCTGAGTCTCCCGGTCTTGCTTACTCGTGTCAGTGATTTTCAGAACGGCCGCGGCAAATTCGCGGAAAATACCCTCCCCCCCCTCCCCCCCACACGCACACACACCCGGGTGAGTAATCATGCGCTGTCACATTTACTGTCAATGTTGAGCGCCAATATTGCCAATATTGCCAATATTGACGCTATTATACCAGATAACATGTTGATTAATCACTGCAAACTTAAAAGTGTACATGTTCCTTGGCGGAACGCTATCAACAGAAAACTTACAAAGAATGAAGAAACTTTGTCTTTTTCGTGATCCAAAAGTGATACGAAAACATCCAACTGGCCTTATTAGCGCCTTTATCATGTGGTTTAATGACGCCTCGGTGTGTTGTTACTCCATGCACTGCACATTTGTCAGCGGAATGGTTAAGTCGATCACTTGCTCTTGCCATTTTTGTTACCGCGGAGGCACGTGAATTTAGGCTAAATTTAGAACGCTATTTTTACCTTTCGAATGTTTTGATTGCCTTGTATATTCCGAAAGTTCTGCGCTTCATCGCCTCCAAATATTTTAACGTATGCCTCCCATAGCCTTGTTTAGTGAAATGGTACTCATAGGCTTTAGAATAAACCAAGAAAGAAATTGACTTATAGCTGCCTATACTTTAACATGGCGCACGTGTGTTTCTTTGTCCCCAAAACTGAAGTCTCGCTGCCCGATCGCGAGAACTGTATAGCCCTATGCGACGTGCAGGAAGTGCACCCTCTTGTTGTATTACAGTCTTTGGTGACATACTGCTTTGTTTGTCCGACTTGTTCGTTCGCCACAAAGCACGTGGATGACATTATTTCACTACATGATTCAATGAAAGCTACATGTGGTGACTTCAGTGAATAATGTACAGCCTGGCTCAGTATATTCAGGCGTCCTTGTCGATTCGCTTGTTCACAGTGTGCGTAATATACTGTTGGACAGATAAGATAATCCAAGAACGAATATCGGTCAGTCCGCTATGACAAGCCTTTTATATCATAATTGATAATGTAGTTTCTGGCAAGAACCAGGGTTATATACGTGGAAACAGGGATTCTCGTCCCGGAAGCCCGACTTTCCGACTCGAGAAGCCGAGAAACCGGTATTATCGACCTAACCCTCTAAAACCATTCGTGACCCCCAACACCGTTGAGGTCAAGCGTGAGGTGGGCGGTGACGTGAGGCATACGTGATGTGAGGAACGAGCGCCCTCTGCTGGCAGAGTGTCCCGTTACTTGACTTTAAACGACATGAGTGGTTGACCTATATATATATATATGCTATATAGAAGTGTATGTTGTATATTACGTAAACTACGAGTGGGTTATCGAATTCACACGTAGGCGGATATATTCGTACAAATGGCGCAACATGTCTCATCTCAGGCTCAGCAGACCTCAATCGAACTCGAACATATATTTCGAAAGTAACATGGCTTATAATTAATAAAACTCAAATGAATTCGTCCCGTACGGTACCAGCAGTCCCGCAAATTGTCAACAGTGGTGTATTTGATGCCAAACTGCGAATATAAGTTCGATTAGGTCTATTTTTAATTTTCGTGTATGAAGGATAATTCTGATGGTTAAATTTGACGTGGGGCAGAGGGACTATAGCGTAAGCGTAGCGCCCTCTGCCGGGAGATCGGTAACGGGACTGACTGGGCAAGTGAAGCAGGCCTACATAACTGTGTGAAAGTCATAGTGAAGAGACAATGCCACGGTTTGTCATTCAAAACGACAAACGAAACGTGTACCGAACCATGGTTTGCATTGTACTCCTTGTACGGGAGGAAACCACCAGGACCCGTATGTAGTTATTAAATATATTACCATTGGTTACTGGTGGGAGTGGATTAATCTGATTCCTCATGCATCAACCCCCAATTGCATTTTATTTGACCGGTGAGCAATTAGTTACAGTTAGTCATACAACTATATCTTCCGTCAGAACAAAAAAAAATGTATAGAGTGATAATTATATATTCAGGTTCTTAGTGTGTACATACATATATATGGTATGTAGTAAATACCAGGGCATGTTGATAAGGCCTCCTTGTACAGTGGAAAGTGCTGCATTGCTGTGCACTGTGTCATCAAAATGGGGCCTCTGTTAGCGTTTTAACGTATAATAAACATCTATGTCGCACAGAGTTAAGGTTACTCGTCCAGCAATATTTTTCTTGAAAAATGTAAAAACTATTTTGATTGGAATAGATGTATTTGTATTCTTAGCATAGAAGTACACCTATTGTATGCAATGGAAATCCAGATATGTTGTTTTGCCTCTTTTTTTGGCAAAATTAGTGCATCCAATGTGAAAAAGTGTGGCTTTTTTGTGTACTACGTCATCGAAATATGCACATTGTGCCAGTTTTATACCGTTCATCATGCGATGACAGATCTATTTCTCATGAAGATTACTCTTATAAAGTCAGACAATGTGTTCTAAATGTGTTTCCAAAATAGTTCGAAAACCATAATTTAAGTAAAAAATTGCTGCATAAGCAGCTTTAACTTCCACAGTTAGATGATGTGTCGTTTTTCACCTAACGATCTTGAACATCATAATGTAACTCGAAAACTGTTGTCAGAGCAGCTTTATAATTACATTGTGTTCAAGACTTAGACTTAGACTTAGGCGTAGACATTAACATCAACGCAACGACAGGAAAATAGTCATACATATATATTTAAATAGTTTCTCAATTTGTATTGTAAGTATGGGAAGGAAAGGTTTAATGGTGTACAGCATAGTGTGATGTCATTACGTCATGTTCTCGGAGTTCGAGGTTACTCTCAATGTCAATGTATCAGAGACTAATATTAAGGCGGATGGGTAACTCCTTCGACTGTGTATAAAATTGTGTATTAATGTAAATTTCTGTGTTTGTCATCAAATGCTAAGGGCATACGCGATAGCTTAGATATCCATGTACAAAAGAAAAAAACGTGACAAAATATCATCATGCTAACTTTTTATTAACTTACACATAAGCTGTGATATTGTTATGATTAAGTTTGATTTTGTCATCATCAGGAACCTCTCAAACGGTGCAGGTCGTTATGATTTTTTTTGATTTTTTTCTTTTTTTTATAAAATGCGTTTATTTCCAATAGGGAAGCAATGTAGATACATACGATTGGTAAAATTTCAGGTTAAACCAGTCTTTAACAGTATTTATGACTAGTATACACATTGATTTGACAACTAAAATAATCCTCAAGTACGGTTACTAAGACTAATTACAAAGACTCCACGCCTTACAATAATTTACATGTGTCATACAAATCAATATTAACATTTGGCAAGTTTGGTAGCACTAATCAATACTTTCCTCAATATCGGTAAACCGTATGTCAATCGGGTACATTGTTCATATATAGCTATAGTGATGCATAATTTAGATCTAATAAAGCGTGCAAGAGCCCGAAATTTACCATATTGTTCAAATTTTTCGCGGTTGAGGAATAGCTGGTATATACAATAACTTATAACACTGATCATCATGGTTTCCTCCCGGCTACCACCATGAAGCAATACTTTTTCGATTGTAATCTTTGTTCCAATGGCACCTTCAATGGCAGTCCATATATGCGCTATACGAGCACAGGTAAACAACATATGTGGAATGTCGTGAATCCCTCCACACAGGTCACACTGGTCCGTGTCGGTTATATAGTAGCTGATAATTAAATTGAGCTACCTTAAGATCTCGTATGTCCACTACTTTCTTTAAATATATATTGCTGGTATGCTCACTACAGAGATCGATGCTATTACTTAAGGCAGTAAGTACAGAGCTCGATACTATTACTTAAGGCAGTAAGTACAGAGATCGATACTATTACTTAAGGCAGTAAGTACAGAGATCGATACTAGTACTTAAGGCAGTAAGTACAGAGATCGATACTATTACTTAAGGCAGTTGCTTTTCCCTATTATAGTGGGACCATCGACTTCCTCATGAACAGCGGTTGGTGGCCTGTCATTTGATAGCAGATTCCTATAAGGAGTAAGCGCCTTACGTAGTAGTGTAATTTCGCGGAATATATCACCTTTAGCACGCGCACGTACAGATAGGATTTGTCCAGTATACCGTTTTTGAAAGCAAGGTCTTTAACTTTGTTTAGGCCGCATCCAGTCATAGATTTAAAATACAACAGGTCTTTCGGCTGCCTTGTTTATAGTATGCTATATTCTGATTTCCCCACAGGCTAGCGTTCAGTAAATCGATCATCACTAATTATAGGCTGCTAGCTGGGATTGCATCTGGCATATACGCACATGACCTCCCGATAGAATGACGGTAGCTTGTTTAACACGGGAAGCATATCGTTCCTCTCAAAGCTAAACTTAGGAAGAACCTCCACCGGTACGACAGATGATATGACATGTCTGGACAACATATTCCAATGCGTGTCCGCCTGGTTAGGATCCAGTATGCGGGCGACCCAACAAGCCTTTAATGAAAGTAGAAAAGATTCAGGGTCTATCATCCCCACACCACCTTTTTGAATTTGTGCAATCAAAACATTCCTCTTAATGCGATCTTTACCATTCCATATAAAACCGTATAACACCTTACCCAGCTTCGTGGCAAAGCCTTCTGGAACGGGGCACTGTGACGCCACGTGCGTTAGTTTGGAAAGAGCTAGTGACTTAATTACCGTCACTTTGCCGAATATTGTCAAATTGCGTTGTTTCCACTTTTGTAGTAGAGTATCAATGGTTGTTAATTTAGATGACCAGTTTAAGTCATCACATACATCTTTGTAATAACTCACATATACGCCAAGGCATTTTTGAGGGACACTACCAACAATTATACCCGCTACAACCGTTTCTTTGTTGTACCTGTCTCTACTCAGATATAACCCCTTGGGTTTATTCAGGTTTTGAAACCATACCAGCGACTTTACCAAAGTCATCGATTACTCGTAAGCTACCTATGATCTGTTTTAAGTTACGTAGAAAGAGTACTCCGTCGTCAGCGTATTGCGCTAGCTTAAATTCTACAGTTTTACCTCTGCTTTTTATGACATAGCCTTGAATATCTGCCTTCTGTTTAAGTTTAAGGGCGAGAATTTCCACGGCTATTATAAACAAGAGGGTCGAAAGCGGACATCCTTATTTTATACCCCGATGTAACATCACTTCTTCAGATAAATACCCATTGTCTTTCAGGCACATCATTGGTGATACGTAAAGGGTTTGCACCAATTGTATTAACTGATTCCCAAAGTTAAACCTTTTCAACGTTTCCATCATAAAGGGCCATTCCAGGGAATCAAATGCTTTTTGGAAGTCCAAAAAGAGCATAACTCCCCCCTGATTCTGTTAATGAGCATGTTCCAAAATATCGTGTACCAGCCTTACATTATATCCCATATAGCGCCGCTTTATATACCCAGCTTGGTCAGAACTAATTATATCGCCTAACACCTTTTGCAGCCTGTTTGACAGCGCAATTAAATGCTAATATTTTGTAGTCGATATTAATAATACTTATGGGCCTATAATTGCCTAATTTATCTTTATCTCCGTTTTTGTGTATAAGAGATAAAACTGAGAGACGCTAAGATGTCGGTAGCTGCTTGTCATCAAAGGACTCGTTAAAACAGCTTACAACCCACTCGCCAATTATCGACCAGAAAGCCTTATAGAACTCAGAGGTTAAACCGTCCAGTCCTCGGGACTTATTACTTTTAAGCCTATCAACAACTGTAGTACATTCTGCGAAAGTGACTTTACCTTCGCAGTGTTTCCTTTCATCGTTTCTCAGTTTGCTGGTGATCACTGTACGTACTGTTTATATATGCCTTAATATCGCTTTTAGCGGGATTTGTACTGCTATATAGCTTCCCATTATATTTTGATGCCTCATCTAAAATAGCTGTATTCGTTGTGAGGATATGTCCTTCATCTGTAATAAGTCTGTCTATTTTGTTACATTCCTGTCTATGGCTTTCTAATTTTGAGAAAAAACCTGTAGACCTTTCGCCCTGTTCCACCAATTGGCTCATGGTCGCACCCGGGCATCACGAGGATTTTGCTCAAAGGCAGCGTCATATTAATTTTTATATGCTTGCCTCATTAAAAACTTGTCCTCGTCGTACTTTTCAGCTATCTCCTTATCCAAGATCAAAATTTTATGTTCTATACCCCGCATGTGCTTTTCCCTTAGTCTGTTACGCTTGACAGAGAAGATTACAGGGGGTGATGATAGTATTGGCAAACTAATCACGATACATATCCGTAACCCGGTGGGGGGGGGGGGGCACTATATTAATATAATGACGGGGCGGGGGTTCTCCCTTGGGCATTTAGAGAGCGAGTGGAGAGTGCACGATTTTTTTGTCATTGAGAGATATTTTTCTGGTTAAGAAAGGCATCTAAAATATGCACTAATTACAGTCATGGCCAATACGTGGAGGTTAATTATTTGATAACTTTCAACTAGAATATATAGTCATGAAGTGCAATTTTGAACTGCAAGTCAGTCTCAGATTGGCACATCGAGAGAAAGTGCCGCTTTCTGCTTCGGGGATGGAGAGAAAAACACACGCAAAAGGGTCATTTGAGCAGGACATAAGGATATACCTAACCACAGTAACTATGCAGTGTGCCCCCCCTCCCAGGGGCGAATTCAGGGGGGGGGGGCCCTTTTAAGGCCGAAATTTATATAATTTACACCATTTAACATATGAAAACAAAAGCCCCCCCCTCCCCATCCAGCATATCTGGATCCGACCCTGAAACCGCCCCCCTGAAACCGCCCCCCCCGTCCAGGTTTTCTGGATCTGCCCCTGCCCCCCCCCCCTCCCTTGGCACACCTTTGAGTTGTACTATTCTTTATGGATTCCCACATTATCTTGAAATGATGCAAGAGTTAGCGCTAAGTGGAAGATTTGTCGAGCGATTATCGACTTCCAAATATATAGGTAGTCACCCAAGAAGTGGATTGTCTGAATTAAGAAAGTGCTAAAATTATATTGATTATGATTTCCTGATAATGAGCACCACCACAACCAGCTGGTTAATCTAAGACAAAAAGGCCCTTTTCGTGCGTAACTTACGATGGGATTATGAATACGGCCCCTGGGGCCTAGTGGGCGATTTGGATAATCATATCAACGGTATCATCAGCGATCAGCGATCAGATTCGAAGCGTACCAACCATCATACTTAGCATACGGAATGTTACATATTGATGTGGAAGTGCAGTTATGCAATGTTTGTTAAAGTTGTTAAAGATGCGGTGCATGACACGGTTGGCGTTCGAGTCTCGTCAGTATCTCCACCGCCAGGGGGTGGGGGGTTGGGGGGGGGCGATGTCGTTAGGTCAGAAGCCCGGTCTGGCGGTGTCGGTGTCCGATGAAATACCCGACAATTCCCAGCACCAGATAGACCAGTGTAATCATTCCCCAAGGGACGGTGGCTGTGGGAAGACAGTAACAATGATGTTTTTGTTAAAATTGGTCAAATATATTAACTTGTTAAAAGAAAAACAGAAGAGAAATTTCAATGATAAATGTTCTTAAAGTGATTAGATTTACGGCATGCTATATATCCCGCTGATGCAGCACATGAATATATTCCGCAGTAAAAGCGAGTCAATGGTTTAAATACTTCTATCAGGTTTAATATATAGCGTGTTTAATGCCTCACGCATGGGTAAAGCAGTCAATCAAGGTCATACAGACTCCGGGTCAGATATATTATTAAAGTCATGATAAATAGTTCTCAATTTAAGACACGTTTTAAATCGGATAGAGACCAATAAATTGGCATCATATGTTGAAAAGCAGGCGATTGGAAACGCCTCTCAAAATATATTGCTTGGTAAAATACGATCCTATGTTCAATGACATAGGCGTTACAGAAGAAATGTTTGGCGAAGGGAAGCCGTTCAAAAAATCAATAGATCGGTTGGTAAGCAAGCTGTGCTGCAGCTCGACAGGTCGTGGGTTCGCGCCTTGGTACCTGAATCTGAGCCAAGAAACCCCGATTTCCTTTTTCTCGGATGTCTATTGGGTCCAATCGTTTTTTGTTTTCAAAATGATCATAAAAAAAACGAAAAACAAACCAACAATCGTTTTTCGTTTACCTAAACAAGCAAAACAAGCCAAGCAAAAGCAAATCAAAACGTATTACCATATACCGTTTCAAGTGTCGCCAAACGAAATACAGAATATAGTATGCACATAGTGAAAATAAAGGAACATTAACTTGACTTGTGTTGTAAATAGAGGGTTTACGGATCAATCACGGATCGTAATAGCCATGTACATACCTCCATTCGAGTCGCCATCTTCCTCTGTTAGCGCGGCCGTTAGAAATATACATATAAAACCAACCAAACACCACATAACGAATCCACACGGATTGCCTTGCATTTCTGTTGATACATGTCAATGGCAAGATAACGTATCTTAATGTCATGCAGTAGATCATCAACACATTGTATTGAAAGGAATAAGGTAAGTAATTTTGCAGGCGACGAATGTGAAGACATTGTAAAATGTAGAGCATTGTCGTCAAAATGTCAAAGTAGTTATTAATATAAAGATTAGATATATTGCATGCCCTGTCTTTAGATTACTCGTCCATATGTTAAATTTAATTGCTGAAATATACATTAATTTATGCCACATTAAAGCCCATTTTCATCCTAGGAACAATAAATTTAAACAAAGTTACGTTAGGTTATCGATTATCTTGCCTAAAGCTTGATTTCATGACCATCGTACATCATAGTGGCGACCCGTTACCTTCGCTAGAGCTGTTTTCTGCCTCTGTCACTGGGAACGTTTCCAAACGTCAACATGAAAAGATGAAACAATCACATTTTTTTTATGTACGATGGTCATTGAAATGTTCACACTGGTAAGTCCATGCATTTTGGCGCAACGGAACCAGCCTAGTCCATCACTTTACAATCAGCCGCCATCTTCTCTCGAATGCCCCGTGCTGTTTTGAACAGTTTACAATCGGCATACCGACTGAATGCTCGCGCACCCGAAATGGATGAAAGAAGTGTCGGGAGGTATACCTACAAAAGAAGTGCACCCAGTGTTTCCCCCTTTACCTTGAACAAGTTCAACAAGAACAAGTTTTTCGAAAACGAAAAACGAAAAACGGTTACTGTTACTAATTTTCGTTTTCTATGTCGCCAAACGAAAAATAAAAAAACGGTTGTTGGTTCGTTTTTCGTTTTTCTTATGATCATTTGATAAACGAAGAACTTTTGGACTGTGTATGCACGGACCGTCCCCTCAACCATCTTGATAATGGCCTTAGTTGGGGTCTCTGTTACCATGTATGTTATATTCTCAGTTTTATTTTGTTACTGGGATTTTTTGTCATACACGTTATGCACATAGTAAAACTAAAGGAACATTAACTTGACTTGTGTTGTAAATAGAGGGTTTACGGATCAATCATGGATCGTACTAGCCATGTACATACCTCCATTCGGGTCGCCATCTTCCTCTGTTAGCACGGCCGTTTGAAACATAAATAAAGAACCAATCAAACACCACATAACGAATCCACACGGATTGCCTTGCATTTCTGTTGATGCATGTCAATAGCAAGATAAGGTATCTTAATGTCATGCAGTAGATCATGAACACATTTTAGTGAAACGAATAAGGTAAGTAATTTTGCAGGCGACGAATGTGAAGACATTGTAATATGTAGAGCATTGTCGTCAAAATGTCAAAGTAGTTATTAATATAAAGATTACATATATTGCATGCCATGTCTTTAGATTACTCGTCCGTATGATAAATTAAATGCTGAAATATACATAAATTTATGCCACATTAAAGCCCATTTTCATCCTAGGCACAATAAATTTAAACAAAGTTACGTTAGGTTATCGATTATCTTGCCAAAAGCTTGATTTCATGACCATCGTACATCATAGTGGCGACCCGTTACCTTCGCTAGAGCTGTTTTCTGCCTCTGTCAGTGGGAACGTTTCCAAACGTCAACATGAAAAGATGAAACAATCACATTTTTTTTATGTACGATGGTCATTGAAATGTTCACACTGGTAAGTCCATGCATTTTGGCGCAACGGAACCAGCCTAGTCCATCACTTTTCAATCAGCCGCCATCTTCTCTCGAATGCCCCGTGCTGTTTTGAACAGTTTACAATCGGCATACCGACTGAATGCTCGCGCACCCGACATGGATGAAAGAAGTGTCGGGAGGTATACCTACCAAAGAAGTGCACCCAGTGTTTCCCCCTTTACCTTGAACAAGTTCAACAAGAACAAGGGCCCTGAGTGGCATTGCCACCTGGCGAATACCGTACGCAACGCGAATGGTGCATTGCATGGATACAGCGACAACAAAAACGGTTGCGTTATGCATAACCGTTTTTCGTTTTTCGTTTCGAAAACGGAAAACGAAAAACGGTTACTGTTACTAATTTTCGTTTTCTATGTCTCCAAACGAAAAATAAAAAACGGTTGTTGGTTCGTTTTTCGTTTTTCTTATGATCATTTGATAAACGAAAAACTTTTGGACTGTGTATACACGGACCGTCCCCTCAACCATCTTGATAATGGCCTTAGTTGGGGTCTCTGTTACCATGTATGTTATATTCTCAGTTTTATTTTGTTACTGGGATTTTTTGTCATACAAGTTATGCACATAGTGAAAATAAAGGAACATTAACTTGACTTGTGTTGTAAATAGAGGGTTTACGGATCAATCATGGATCGTACTAGCCATGTACATACCTCCATTCGGGTCGCCATCTTCCTCTGTTAGCGCGGCCGTTAGAAACATAAATATAAAACCAATCAAACACCACATAACGAATCCACACGGATTGCCTTGCATTTCTGTTGATGCATGTCAATAGCAAGATAAGGTATCTTAATGTCATGCAGTAGATCATGAACACATTTTAGTGAAACGAATCAGGTAAGTAATTTTGCAGGCGACGAATGTGAAGACATTGTAAAATGTAGAGCATTGTCGTCAAAATGTCAAAGTAGTTATTAATATAAAGATTACATATATTGCATGCCATGTCTTTAGATTACTCGTCCGTATGATAAATTAAATGCTGAAATATACATAAATTTATGCCACATTAAAGCCCATTTTCATCCTAGGAACAATAAATTTAAACAAAGTTACGTTAGGTTATCGATTATCTTGCCTAAAGCTTGATTTCATGATCATCGTACATCATAGTGGCGACCCGTTACCTTCGCTAGAGCTGTTTTCTGCCTCTGTCAGTGGGAACGTTTCCAAACGTCAACATGAAAAGATGAAACAATCACATTTTTTTATGTACTATGGTCATTGAAATGTTCACACTGGTAAGTCCATGCATTTTGGCGCAACGGAACCAGCCTAGTCCATCACTTTACAATCAGCCGCCATCTTCCCTCGAATGCCCCGTGCTGTTTTGAACAGTTTACAATCGGCATACCGACTGAATGCTCGCGCACCCGATATGGATGAAAGAAGTGTCGGGAGGCATACCTACCAAAGAAGTGCACCCAGTGTTTCCCCCTTTACCTTGAACAAGTTCAACAAGAACAAGGGCCCTGAGTGGCATTGCCACCTGGCAAATACCGCACGCAACGCGAATGGTGCATTGCATGTATACAGCGACAACAAAAACGGTTGCGTTATGCATAACCGTTTTTCGTTTTTCGTTTCGAAAACGAAAAACGGTTAGTTACTAATTTTCGTTTTCTATGTCGCCAAACGAAAAATAAAAAACGGTTGTTGGTTCGTTTTTCGTTTTTCTTATGATCATTTTAAAAACGAAAAACGATTGGACCGTCCCCGCAACCATCTTGACAATGGCCTTATTTGGGGTCTCTGTTACCATGTCTGTTATATTCTCAGTTTTATTTTGTTACTGGGATTTTTTGTCATACACGTTATGCACATAGTGAAAATAAAGGAACATTAACTTGACTTGTGTTGTAAATAGAGGGTTTACGTATCAATCATGGATCGTACTAGCCATGAAATACCTCCATTGGGGTCGCCATCTTCCTCTGTCGGCGCGGCCGTTTGAAAAATAAATATAAAACCAATCAAACACCACATAACGAATCCACACGGATTGCCTTGCATTTCTGTTGATGCATGTCAATGGCAAGATAAGGTATCTTAATGTCATGCAGTAGATCATGAACACATTTTAGTGAAACGAATAAGGTAAGTAATTTGGCAGGCGACGAATGTGAAGACATTGTAAAATATGGAGCATTGTCGTCAAAATGTCAAAGTAGTTATTAATATAAAGATTACATATATTGCATGCCATGTCTTTAGATTACTCGTCCATATGATAAATTAAATGCTGAAATATACATAAATTTATGCCACATTAAAGCCCATTTTCAGCCTAGGAACAATAAATTTAAACAAAGTTACGTTAGGTTATCGATTATCTTGCCTAAAGCTTGATTTCATGACCATCGTACATCATAGTGGCGACCCGTTACCTTCGCTAGAGCTGTTTTCTGCCTCTGTCAGTGGGAACGTTTCCAAACGTCAACATGAAAAGATGAAACAATCACATTTTTTTTATGTACGATGGTCATTGAAATGTTCACACTGGTAAGTCCATGCATTTTGGCGCAACGGAACCAGCCTAGTCCATCACTTTACAATCAGCCGCCATCTTCTCTCGAATGCCCCGTGCTGTTTTGAACAGTTTACAATCGGCATACCGACTGAATGCTCGCGCACCCGAAATGGATGAAAGAAGTGTCGGGAGGTATACCTACAAAAGAAGTGCACCCAGTGTTTCCCCCTTTACCTTGAACAAGTTCAACAAGAACAAGGGCCCTGAGTGGCATTGCCACCTGGCGAATACCGTACGCAACGCGAATGGTGCATTGCGTGTATACAGCGACAACAAAAACGGTTGCGTTATGCATAACCGTTTTTCGTTTTTCGTTTCGAAAACGAAAAACGGTTAGTTACTAATTTTCGTTTTCTATGTCGCCAAACGAAAAATAAAAAACGGTTGTTGGTTCGTTTTTCGTTTTTCTCATGATCATTTTAAAAACGAAAAACGATTGGACCGTCCCCGCAACCATCTTGACAATGGCCTTATTTGGGGTCTCTGTTACCATGTATGTTATATTCTCAGTTTTATTTTGTTACTGGGATTTTTTGTCATACACGTTATGCACATAGAGAAAATAAAGGAACATTAACTTGACTTGTGTTGTAAATAGACGGTTTACGGATCAATCATGGATCGTACTAGCCATGTACATACCTCCTTTCGGGTCGCCGTCTTCCTCTGTTAGCGCGGCCGTTAGAAATATAAATATAAAACCAATCAAACACCACATAACGAATCCGCACGGATTGCCTTGCATTTCTGTTGATACATGTCAATGACAAGATAAGGTATCTTAATGTCAGGCAGTAGATCATGAACACACTTTAGTGAAACGAATAAGGTAAGTAGTCTTGCAGGCGACGAATGTGAAGACATTGTAAAATGTACAGCATTGTCGTCAAAATGTCAAAGTAGTTATTAATATAAAGATAACATATATTTCATGCCATGTCTTTAGAATACTTATACTTGTCTTTAGAATTTATGCCATATTAAAGCCCATTTTCATCCTAGGAACAATAAATTTAAACAAAGTTACGTTACGTTATCGATTATCTTGCTTAAAGCTTGATTTCATGATCATCGTACATCATAGTGGCGACCCGTTACCTTGGCTAGAGTTGCTTTCTTCCTCTGTCAGTGGGAACGTTTCCAAACGTCAACATGAAATGATGAAGCAATCACACTTGAGTTAAACCTCACGAAAAAAATTCCTCTCTTCATCTGTTGCGATTCGTTTTGAAACAATGAAAACTCTAACGGCTCAGTAGAGGTATTATGGAGAATCAGGAACCACGTTGTAACGATGTTAAAGGGCACCTTGTCACGAAGCCCACCCATATCCTCCTTGTTGGATTTGATTCTGGGCGTATGTAACGAATGCGATACTGTTATAAAGACGTGAAACGGGCAACGCATTTAGCATTAGTAAAACAAAATCATCGACGTACATAAAACCAGGCATATACCTTATTACGGGAGGGGTTGTTTTCATTTCTAGTCTAATTTATATGAATTTCAAAATTGCAACATGTATCTCGTCAGCAATGGTAGAAGGGTTTTGTCTGTAACACAATTTTAGTGGCCGCGTAAAAATTCTGGAGTGACCAGTTCAAAAGAATGTTTCCACAGCTGGTACCACCCGTACGAAAATATCATATAGAAATTCTATAAACAAATTCTAAAGGTTTCTATCGATTTTTCTTTTCAAATTATAAACGTTTTCCTTTAGAGTTTCCATAGAATTTTCATAGAATTTCCACAGAATTTCCATAGAGTTTTCATAGAATTTCCGTACAGTCTTCATAGAATTTCCATAGAGTATTCAACTTCCCTCAAGTTAGGGGAGGGGAGATAACTGAAGTTAAGGGAGGGGAGAAAACCCCAAGTTCGGGTAGTACCCCAAGTTTGGGGAGGGGAGACACTCCAACTTAGGGAAGGGGAGACAGTCCAATATTAGAGGAGGGGAGGCACCACAAATTAGGGAAGGGGAGACACTCAAATATTAGGGGAGGGGAGGCACCACAAATTAGGAAAGGGTAGGCAACACAAATTGGTGTGGTACTCCAAGTTAGGAGAGGGGAAATACTCCAATATTGGGTTAAGTTAAGGGAGGGGGGAAAGCCCAAATTCGGGTAGTACCCCAAGTTTGGGGAGGGGAGACACTCCAACTTAGGGAAGGGGAGACAGTCCAATATTAGGGGAGGGGAGGCATCACAAATTAGGGAAGGGGAGACACTCCAATATAAGGGGAGGGGAGGCACCACAAATTAGGAAAGGGGAGGCAACACAAATTGGGGTGGTACTTCAAGTTAGGAGAGGGGAATACCCCAATATAGGGGTCGCGAGACACCCCAAATAGGGGCGGTGCTTCAAGTTTGGGGAGGGGAGATATTCCAAGTTAGGGAATGGGAGAGGCCCCAAATTAGGGGCGGGAAGACACCCCAGGTTGAGGTGGTATCCTATCCCAGGTTTGGAGAGGGGAAAGGCCTCAAGTTATGGGGGGGGGGGGGAGCACCCCGAATTAGATGAGGGAAGACACCCTAGATTGGTTTGGGAGAGGCCTCAAGCTTGGGGAGGGGAGAGGCCTCAAGTTATAGGAGGGGAGACACCCCAAGTTGGACTAACCTAACTTGGGGTGGTACCCCAAGTTAGGGTGGTTTCCTCAAGTAAGGGTAGGGTAAACACCCTAAGTTAGAGCAGGAGAAACAACCAGAGTTAGAAGAGGTAGACACCATAAATTAGAAGCGGGGGGACACCACAAGTTAGGGGAGGGGCGACACTCAAAGCTTGAGTGATACCCAAAGTTACGGGAAGGTAGACACCCCAAGTTAGGGGTGAGGAGACTCCCCAGTTAGGGGAGGGGAGAACCCCAAAGTTGGGGTGGTAGCCCAAGTTAGGGGAGGGAGACCCATCATGTTGGGGGTTAGGCACCCTTGATTTGCGTAGACGTTTCACCTATTTAAAGTTAAACGTTGTAGATAGGAGAGGAATCAAACCGGTATTGGTGACGGTGAAACTGCAAATGATGATCGATCGATCTAGGCACCCCCCCCCCCCCACCCCCCCTCAATTATAGCTTTTTAACAAACAAAAAATTACCATGCCTATCTAAACCTGTATGGCGGTAAATCTACCCAAATATAAGATACATATATAATCGATTAAATTGTCGAAATCGGACAATTTATTGAAAAATTACTGTCACACTTGCGTCACATCCGGCGCGTTGTGCAAAAACAAGATGTCTGTCGACAGTCGGAAAACCGGGAGACGAGTCCCTCGTTAAAAAAAACATGTAGCAACTTTAATGTTAAAGATATTTGATTTTTGTTTGTTGTATTTAGTAATAACACTTCATTAAATATAGTAGGCGAATGGTACGCAGGTCTAAATTCGTAGTTGGGGTCTCAATAATTACAACGCTTCTCTGCCACTTCTTGTTCGGACAAATACGTAATCCATTCTGGTGTTACGGGGGTAGGGTAAACTACCCGCGTAAAAGTTCCGAGGAATAGATTTTGGTAGATTTTGAAAATGATATTCACAAATACATAAGTAATGAGAACAAATAGATTTGATTAATATTGCTAATTGTTTCGGGTTGTCCCCTGATTCAGCACAGGCTGCCCGGGCTATAAAGAGTACTTCTACAAACCTGCAAACGTTCCTGATCATAACCGGCTACGAGAGGAAAAAAATGGCTCTGTCGAAATATTATCTCTATACGTTCTATTACAACCAATTGCTCTATAGAAGTATCCCTACATCTTCTATAGGAATAATGTTTTCTATAGAAATATTTATTTGCGTTCTATAGAAAATAATTGTTCTATAGAATTATGTACAAACGTTCTATAGAAAATCATATTTCCATAGATTTGTCTATAGAAATTCTATGGAGTTCTATAAAACGTTTTGCTACTGGCAGAGCGACCCCTGGCGAAAGAATTAGCTGAGTGACATTCTCAGTGATATAATCGATGCAAAACGACCATCTGGCCTCCACTGCATTGCACAATGCGGATGTTGTTTGTTATTGCAAGAGAAAAGTTGACGTAACCAAGATGAGATAACCATAAATCTGATGCCAAAAATTAACATGTTGGCCACTCCTCGCATTAAAACATCCACTCGAGATTTAGAGCCATTGACGAGGCCCTTACTGATACGTGGACATGTGGGTCTTGGTTTGTTCGGGCGTATCTTGGGCGAAACGTCATTCAGCATATGTTTACAGGCAAGGGTTCCCGCAGAGTACAGGGTAAATCATGATCTGACCACATGTTCTCTGGTCGCTTTGATTGACAACATATAACATTGTATCGAGTGTGAAGGGTTATATATCTGCTTTAGTCGAAGGCTGAATACAACATGTCTGCTGACATAAACCAATCTGGCTCAAACATACGCATTTCCTCACACGAACCATAGTAATGTTCACATTGCGACGTTACAAACGAAAAGTGTTCCTCATAAAATTAAAAAGAGGTTCATTTGCCAGGGCCAAATGAAAGGAAGAAAACAATTCTGAATTCAGCATCAATATATTTCAAGCATCAATCTTTAATCTAGACTATCGAGATTAATCTCCAGTTACTGCCGCCACAAAACAAAAGTAACATTAAAACATTATTGTTTTTATATTTTGCAGTTTCTGACCACTTTACCACTGTTGAACCCCGTGTAGAAAGACCCTTGATTTACCTCTCCACTCCACTTTGATTGCCGTGTTTTTGGTCCATATCCCGCCAATGAGCTCCTCCCAGATCCCTGTGACGTCATACGGGGCGATGGCGCCATCTCGGACTTCAACCAGAGCTGTTGTGAAGTCACAATTGACCTGCCCCACCGCCCAAATAGGCGCATTGGTATGGTACATGTAGTAGGTACCGTTCGTGGCCTCTCGTTTGTAGGCGTAGGACCCAAGTTGACATGCCCCGTCATGGACGTGGTAAACACCTTCCAAGATGGCGTGGTTCTGTGTCCCTTGTATATTGATGTTGTTATACACTGATGAAGAGAGAATGAATGGCATGGTGTAAAGTATGGTGTCTGACCGCTAGTTAACCCGCGGAACGGATGCAGCTTATTCTTCTAAGGTCTTTATATTAGGCCTAGGGTCTAGCACCGAATATGTTACATTCCTATGCTTATTTTGCCACACCATATGTTCCAGAAGCTCGGTTGTCACCAAACGACTTAATAAGCAATTTTGCGGTAAAAGGAGTAAATTTCTAATACCATATATGAAAAAACAATTAGGTGAAGCAAGTTGTGCAGGAGCACGTGAAGTAAATGTTGTTCAGTTACGGAATACAATCTTACAGAACTCCCTAACCAGGCCTGGGTCACTCAAGGTCAGACCAGAGTAAAAGTATCCATTTGCGATAGGCAAACATGGCGGCGCATTTTACGTTTTCTCCCTTGTCAGAATCTACCGCAAATTAAAAATAAAGATCTTCTGGTTACAGCGCTTGCAATTACGCAGGCGACTTCATATATATCCTTCATGATTCATAAAAAACATAGGTGAAAAATGTGAAAAACTTACAAGAACCGTACAATAATTAAAGAATAATATTTGAATCAGTAAAGCAGTTTTTCTAGAATGCTCTCCTGTAGACATCTGCCGAATCAGCTGACACAAAACATTAGCAAAAACATCGCTCGTTGCGTGTCGTCTTTGACTCACCGGATTCTGAAAAAGCCGCTTGGTACGTCACCATAATTAGGACCAAGAGCTGATGAGCCGCCATCTTGAAATCGGCGGTGTGGTTGATCAACCTCAGCAGTCCTTCGGTACAGAAGCTCTGAATTTGTCTGAAATGTTGCTAACTATCTCCAGATATCACCTTCTTCTGTAGTCTCGCAGCTGGCAGAGGAGCTTATATAGCCTAGCTCGTTAAAGCATAAGAGGTTTATCTGATTTGGGCAATACGTCATCCGAAAGTGACTAAGTAGTTGATCGATACTAAGTCATATCTGGTACCAAGTCCAAGCTGCCATGCCAGGTCTGATAAAATGTACAAAGTACATGTACATGTACAAAGCTACGCCAAGATATCCGTGTGCTGATGTCCCGCCTTTTCCAATGGTGCTATCACCTACTACAAAGTGGTACCGATTGTTTGTACACTCAAGGGGGGTCCAACACAATTGCGACCGGGAGATCTACCCGATTTGACACCCGGGAATGGCGTAGCTAGGGGCGGCCGTGGGGGGGGGGGGGGGGGGGGTTCACGCCGCCTCAGATAGCGTTCTTCCTCAAGAACGGTTGGGGGTGGGGGGTCCACACCTCAGCTGGCCTAAGTATTGCATTGAAAAAAGGTATTCTTCGTTGAAAACGAGGGGGGGAGGATCCGGAACCCCTGGACACTCCACTCCCCCTGGATCCGCCTTGACACTTGCCCACTTGCATCCCGTGGTACGAGCCCCCCCCCCCCCCCCACACACACACACACCAATCTGAATGTTCAAGCTATTGATAAACTCAGTATTGATCACACGAGGTGACCGTGACAGTTAAATAACGGACGTGCAATAATGACGTCACGATGACGTCGCGCTTCGTACGAACGCTACTAAATGATATATGTAACTTTAACGTTACCCGTCTAGGAGGGGTTTGGAAGGGGGCTTTCATTGTCCAGTGTCGATTTGTCCAAAATTCTCAGTGTCGAATGTCGATTTGTTACGACCTTCCGTGTCACCTTTTTGACAAGTTCAGTGTCTTTTTTTCTTCAAAAATCTGTGTCGATGTCGCTCTTTCAGATCGTCGGTGTCGGAATTTGGGGGTCAATGTCGAATGAAGATTTTTGTAAATATCCCTGTGTCGCCACTTATCCCTTCCAGACAGACCCTCCTAAGGGGCGCACCATTTCATATCAGGGGGGGGGGGCTAGAAAATAAATTACCATGCAATTCTTTTATTTTTCACAAATTTATTGACATTTTTTTTTGTATCTTTGTCATCAAATAATTTATAGCCTGGTGATTCCATTCGAAATTTATTTATACAGTGTCAAACACTTTTTTGAATTGTTAAAGCGACTTATTTTTTTTTTGTAGCATGTGAAAAGCAAACTTGTTTTCCCCAAAACAGTCACAACAAACTATTTTTTTCAAATATTTTCTAGCCCCCACCCTCCCCCCCCCCCCCCCGATATGAAATGGTGCGCCCCTAATAAAATAACAGCAGCGTTGCACAACACACAGCGCAGCACATCAAGTATTGACCGTAACGTGTAGGAATCGAGCCTCAACATTGGAACCTCGCCACGTGGATCCTATTGACTACGAAATCATATTCATATTCCCCATTTAAGTACCAGTACGAGTGCGGCTTTTCCTCTGCGTTCATAATGCATAAGTGGTCAGGGGCGGATCTAGGAGGGGGGGGGGGGTTGTACAACGGGGGTTGTAACCCCCCCCGCTTGGGAACCTGAACAGACACTGTTAAAGTCGGCTTCACCGAGCATCCCCCCCCCCCCCCTCCCCGGTCGCAAGTTTTTTCAGAAAGCACCCCCCCGCGGTGGCAAGTTTTCAGAGAGCAACCCTCCCCTTGGGAACCTTAACATACACTCTAAAAGTAGCACCCCCCCTCCGGTCGCAAGTTTTTTCCCAGAGCTCGCCCCCCTCCCCCCCCCCCCCCCCTGGCAAATTCCTAGATCCGCCCCTGCAGTAGTCTCCCAAGAAGTGGATTTTCTGAATTAAGAAAGTGCTAAAATGATATTGAAAAAGGTATCTTACGAGATGATTATGAATACGGCCCCAGCAGGACACTGAACAAGCACAAAGACACAGATGAGCGCTATGGGAGGGGGGATGGGAGGCTCTTGAAATACGGAGGTTTTGACAAAAGATGTGGGTTTCATAACATACAGGACCTTGTTAAAGGGTGAAAACCAAATTATACTATTGCTGTATTGGTAGTTACCATTTTATGTTTCCATATCAAACTGGCAATTCTTTACAAACCAACTGCACGTAGTGCGTTACCACTGTCTCGTGCCGATTCGCCCCAACACCAGCAACCAAGCTTGGTTTTTTTTTCTCTTGACGATATATGTCAGCCAGTTGTACACTGGACTTCGGTCCTGAGTAGATAGCCTTCCATAATAGATAGCCTCCCAAAGGGTCGATACAGAATATGCGGAACAGCAACTTTGTGCGATATAACATTAACGACTGGGCGGCAGGAGTAGGAGTAGGTGTAGGAGTTGGGGGTGAGCTCCGTAGTAGTGGCATCAAAAGACGGAGGCGGGGTTGATCAAGACTGTACATACCTACGGCTCATTGGAGAATGAACAGGGAGGGGACAGGGAAGGCCTGGGGTCTGAGGGTGATATTGGGGGGGTGGGTGAGGGGCGGTTGTGTTGCCCGGACAGCCTGAACGCCACCCCGACCCCTCAACCCCCTGTCTCAAAAGTTTTGTTGAACAAATAGACCGATCCACACTCCGGCACTAAGCCTCGCCCACGCGTGAGTTCTTTTTCTCTAATAGCGAGTATCATAATGGTGGTCTCCTCGACCAGGGATTATAATTGTCTTCCTTTTTTTTTGCTGTATGCTATATTGTATTGTATCCTTTTTCTCTAATAGCGAGTATGAAACTGACAATCATAGCTGATGGTAGGCACAAGTGAGAAGTACTCATCTCTGAATCTGACAAGGAAGTGTCATGCTGCTTTGTTTGTCCGACTTGCTTGTCCGACATAACGCACGTGAGGCCTTTTTTAGCCACATGATTGGATAAAAGCCACAGTGACGTCAGTGAATAGGCAACGTAACCTGGGGCATATATTTCATCCATATCATTGCAGCACCCTTGGCCTACCTTAGCTTCGTGTCCACGAAACCAGCCTAAAACAACAATTATTTCAGCCGTCTTGAAAACATAGCATGTTCACAACATACCCGCGGGAGGGAAGCAGGCACTAGTCTATATGACAAACAGGCATATAGCATTGATTGATGGCATTTGACGGCGAGGTGGGTTTATCTCACCTTCAATGATAAATCAATGATGATAAACCAAGAGGAGCGGCCACAGTGGTAACGTGATACAATGGTGCAGGGCCACAGGCCCCTAATGAAAGATGCATGTCCCCCCGCCCCCCCCCCCCCCCCCGCTCATCCTCCATCCTCCTCCCCATCGCTACTTACAGCATGACTCGACAAGCCACAGGGTTTGCTTGCCAACGCGACGCGGACAAGTCCAGGCGTCTGCGTCCACCATACAAGGAGTTCCTATAACGACTATTGTCGCAATAGCAAAGCGTTCCATGCAATTTTTCACTCCATAAAGCGGCGATGTATAATTGAACTTGCATTGACAAAGATCGACGTTGGACATGTCAGCTAGTGCATGCAACACATGCAGCAAGAACACCAGCCAGAAGATATCGACAGTCATCCCCCCCCTCCCCACAGCAGACCTGATCGACTGGTACAGGAAGCGTAGACAAGAATCTCGCACTTCCTTGACATGGATGAATTGCAATTTTTGGAAATTAATTAAAGACCGAAAGATACATTTCGGAGGCGCAAACACAACAGCATACAGATAATGGATTGGTTTATAATTATATGCGCTTTCACCTTCGAAGTGACGGCTTTGCAAGGTAAATATTTACCAGTTATTTATGTGTTTGGAGATATAACATTATTAAATTTGCTAAAACATGTGCATTCTTCATTTGGTCTGCGGATAGTATAAATATGGCAGAAATAGAAACGATGCCAGCTTTATTGGAAATACATTGCAGCCTTCAGAGCGAACATTTTACTCAATTGTATTGGTGTATAACAATGATCTTACGATCGGATGACATTCGATGTTACTTCCTTTATATGAGTATGCAAATATCGTCGCAATAACACGAACAGTAAGATATTTTATATGTTATCATAGGGATATTTACATCGTCATGTCTCTCTCTAAGTAGGCTACAGTATTGTCAAGTGCAATACCGCGCAATACACAATAATATCCCTGACACTATGCAAGACTATAGATACCCGATTTATTAGAGCAGTAATGCCCAGCTCCTGGGTTCAAAGGAACTTTCAAGACATGATGCCCAATATATATGCTTTGGTTTAAAAATCTTTTTATTTCACAATCGGAAAACAGGCAAGGCCTATATTAATTCCTTTTGCACATAATAATAATATATAATATAACACACAATATATATGCTTTGCCGTCAAAATGAAATACCGGATAATTTTATGAGACAAGTATTCATTCCCATTCGATTGATGGAAAAGCTGGTTAAAATGCTATCCCAGATTTGATAAATTTAACATAGCTAACATGAACTGGCTACAAATTCATCTGAATATTTAATTAAGCCCTTGCAAATTCTGGCTTTGCTTGTTCATACACAGCCGTGGATCTTACACAACGGCTCGTACTACTGCAATCTGCTCCACAGAAACATTGTGTTCTCAATATTAATCAGAAAAGATTGCAGTTGCATCGTACATGTTATAAGCGATGTTCTTGCTAGTTTGGCGATTTCAATTCTGTGGAACCGTTACAGTAAACATTTGTCATCAATGTATATTGTATATGATTTATTTGTAAGCTGTATGTCATCTATTGGTTCAACAAGGGGAGGGAGGGGGATCTTTGCTCTATGAAAACCTGCGACCGGGAGGGGGGTGGGGGGGGGGGGTCCACACCTCAAAATACAAAATTTTACATGGAAAAAAGGCAGTCCTTCTGCAAAAAGGGCAATTGAAACAAATTCGAATTTTACAGTTCCCCCCATTAGATCCGCCCGTGAGACCTTAAATAAATATTAAATAGAAAGTTGTGGATATAAATAATTATACTCAATAAACGCACAGTCCAATAGCGTGTTGTAAATGCATCAAACAGCACATGTGTGCTGGCATAACTGCATAAGAACATGGTCATGCCGCATGCCATTGCCTGAAATAACCTACCCCAGTTAAAACGGTAGATATATGAAATGATACGTAGGAAACCCCTTTCGATTTCTCGCTGGTTTAGTACATATTACTAAATCGAACACGCCTAAATCTTGACACCGGTCAGAGTGTCTATGGCGCTGATTCAGCTCCCTCTGCCGTGAGATATGTTGCCGTTTTTCACCCTCAGAATTTCGATTCGAGCTGATTAATTTTGCCGTACAAAGTTCATTGCAAGATGAAACACGACACTGGAACATCCATGTGACTGCAAAAAACTAATTTATTGCATGTGGCGGTGTCACATGACTGATCTATATGGCGTGTGCAGAGTCAATGTTACCTTGACTGTAATTAAAGAGCTTTCGATCATTGTTGCGTGTTACGTGAGCACTTAAGGGCAGATGCCGGGACGTGTCTTTCATAACATGAGATAACGAATTTCATAAGCTGTTGTTCTTGTCCTAACCAGAGTGAAATCCCGTATATTATTAGCTGCTACCTCCAAGCATAAGCGTTGATGTGATTCAACGTTCACATCACTGGCATTCTGATCAAATACATTCATTTTTTTTTGGGCCCAGAACTGCTTAAATTGCCAGCTTAAATCTAACCCATGTCGGACGCATGCTACGTTCCATAATTACATTAAACAAAAATATCTGCATACATCCCACTTTTTTTTGCGAAGGTGACAACTTCTGTTACGGGCCCGCGACTCCTGGGACTGGGAACTTCCGGGCGGCTGTGACGTCATGCGCTGGTTACGGTGGCTGGCCAACCACGATGCAGAAAATGTCACAACAGGTCATTGATGACGTCACAGCGGCGTATGCTGCGCAAGGGTAAGACCAAACTACAGAAAGATGTATTTTTCCGTTGGGACCAGGGATTTGTTACACATATATATTGGTTTTGCGTACACCGAGGGCAAGTTCGGCCATGGAACCTATCTGGACGATAAAAGATGCATAGACGAAGCATACACGATATATATTGGGTGGGGCCCAGTTTAAACAATAACATGTATAAACATTGCCTGTGTAATCTCGCCGAAGGCCCCACTGAACACAAGCACTTCATGTCCAACATTCCTTGACTTTATTCGGACGACCGCCTCGGGTTAACTCCGTGAAACTAAATGAACAGACAAAACTTAATGTCTTACAAAACTATGCACAAAAACACAAAAACAAAAAAAACAAAAAAAAACGACCATATTATCGCTCACTCGAGAGATTATGCAACCCGTTACAAAAAAAACTTACTTAACAATAGGCTGTGAAGAAAGAAAGAAATGGATAACTTTATGCCTGAATTACCAATCATATTATCAAATACTTCTTAAACGGACGAAACCTTATAAATTTACCTCTTGAAACCTCTACACTTCAGTCCAGCAACTGCACTAACTACTTTTCGTCTAAGAGTTTCAAACACGCAAACTGTTCCGCGCGACAGGTATTGTGCGATATCTACCGTAGCCGGAACGGCCTGTTCCCTAATTGCAAAATAAAATATGTTTAAACCATGCAATAACATGTCATTTCAGTCACGACTTTACGGCTCCGGAGGTCTGGATTGGACTGCATCGTCCGGAATTTTTCGATCTTTCTGGTCAGCCATTCATGCTGGAAGACCTGTGGGCGAGCACTGACCCAAATGAGGCTGATAGCTGTATGCGAGTGGACCATGCACAGGGAAGATACGCCATCCTTGACAAAGACTGCACACTCTCATACAATGTTGTCTGCCAGATGCCGAGTGAGTAAAGTCAAGTAGAATGGTCCTAGGTTAAAATAGTTGTAGGCCTATATATCTCAAATATATTGGATAGAGGGCGATTTTTAATTGCCGTGGCTGACTGCAATGGCCCATGGTTTGTATTTGTTTGCTCTATGTTCAATGCTCTTTTATACACCATAATCCAGGTCGGGTTTTATTGAGGGGGACCGCCCCGATAACTCTCATTGATCGCTCGGCTCACCTGAGAGCTTAACGGCACGAGGATCGGTGGTTCGTGCCCCGCCATGGCCATGTCTGTGTGGTCGCAGGATAAAGATCCTATGTCCTTCTTCGCAAAGAGTAGGGGGTTATCCCCGGGAACATGGCTCTACTCTCCCCTTCTTCACCCATTGACGCGATATGACTAAACTTGGGTAAAAGGTCCTGAATATATAACCACCTTGTTTACTGAAGCTATCATTCGAAAACATCGTCACAGAAGTAAAGTTTATAGCCGACAAAAAGTCACATAAGCAAACATGACGGGGATGGCAGATGGCCAATCATGAGCAGATGGCTGACAAGATTACGGAGAATAGAGAAATGGCAGATGTTGATTACGAACAGATGACTGACAAGATCACGGATTTCAAAGAAATGGCAGGTGTGGATTACGAACAGATGACTCACAAGATCACGCCTATCAGAGAATTGGCAGATGTTGATTATGAGCAGATGACTCACAGGATCACGAATTTCAAAGAAATGGCAGATATTGATTATGACCAGATGACTGACAGGATGTCGGCGATCAAAGAAATGGCAGATATTGATTATAAACAGAAGACTCACAAGATCACGGAGATCAAAGAAAATAGCAAATGTCGATTACTAACAGATGACTGACAGGATTACAGATATCGAAGAAATGGCAGTTGCTGATTACTAACAGATGACTCATAAGATCACCAAGATCAAACAAATGACAGATTATGGAGGTGACGGAAGATATTAGACATGACACATATGACACAAATGACGTATAACACATTTGCACCGCCGCCGTATCATAGAAGCGCAAGTGCGTGCTGCAGCGTTTTTATGACTAGGCACACGGCGGGACTCTCGGTCCTGCAATGCGCACCGCATGAACACGCACTGAGGGTTCTACGGTACTACGGCGGCCGGCCTCTCAGGGCCTGCAACTGCACACCACATGAGCACGCAACGGCGGTTCTACGCTCTGGCGATATGACGACAGCGAGACAAATGATGGCGCAAATTGTACACATTGACACCAATGACGATAATGACCCAGCAAAGGGGGCTCGTGTTCGCAAATCACGAAAAATGTGTTTGTTTATTCCCCGGTCACAATGAATTAGGGACGGACACATGATATAAATTGGCGATTTCCCAATGCACGGTTATTTAGTATTGAAATTCTCAGTTTACGATCAAATGAAAGTCACTGATCACGACCGTCGGCTTTTATCTCAATCTCAATTCACGAAGAATTATTTTCCTCATTCCCAGTTCACGGTGAAAAGAAAAGCCCGTTCCCGGGGGACGTGAATACTCCTTGCCCCCCCCCCCCCCCCCCGCCCCCTCCCATTTAGGCTACCGAACTAATAAGCATGACGACTTCCGCCGGCAGATCCCGGTGAGTGCCCGAGCCTGTGGGACGAGGGAAGCCTCAACCCGGGCTACTGCTACTACATCACGGCCAGCGAGTATAACTACGACTCCGCCAAGTGGTGGTGTGAGGATATAAAGGCGTCACACCTCTTGAGACTGTCGCATTACGACGACTTCCATCAGCTCGTCGACATGTACTCCTCGAGGTCAGTGTCCCGGATGTAACCCCGGTAACCTAGCAATTAACAGCACCCGAGCCAAGCTCCAGTGGCCTATTTCACGTATATAGTTTAGCCGGACACGTGGCTTAGTCGGCTAAAATCGCCCATGATTTACATGGTAACTTTAGTCCACTAAGCCCCGAAGTCGTCTAAACAGTGCAATCCGCCACAGCTTAGGCGTATGACAAGCCATTTCTCTCATATTGGTTAGAAAACTAACATATCTCACCGAGTAACTTTCGCAACAAGCTATCAGCTAGAAAAACCTAGTTACCTAAGTGTGAAAGCAGGTTTATAGTTCAGGGGCCGTATTCACAATAATTTACAATAGGCTACGCCACTAGACTTGATATATATATATATGAATATTTCTGTTATGAAATATATTTTATATGTCGTTAGCTCATTTTATATAATGAAGAGTCCAAATATGGCGCTCACAAAACATCCCTCACTGATACTTTGTATCATATCCTAAGTCCTGCACTTAGCTCAAAGTGGAAGATTTGTCAAGCGATTATCGGGCTCAAAATAAATAAGTAGTCACCCAAAAAGTGGATTTTCTGAATTAAGATAGTGCTAAAATTATATTGAGGAAGACTTCTCAATCATGAACACCACCACAACGAGCTGGTAAGGTTAATACCAAAATGCCCTTTTCGTGCGTAAGTAAGGAGGGGATTATAAATATGATCCCCAGAAAATTACGTTTTGAGGCAGATGACCTTTGTTTTAATTTATGCCACTTATGGCTTGTCATTGACTTACTTTACATTTTTCACATTTTCGGCCCGGTTGGTGGCAGTGGCGAATGTGCAGGTTGCGGAGCGCCACCGTGCGGCGGAGATTTCCTAAACCCCATAATATTCGCCAGCCCAAAACCTGTTATTTTGTTGCTCTCTATACCCATAGCGAGTCCGTCAGACGCCGAAATAAATGACAATTTGCTATGAAAGATAATCGACACATGTTATATATATATAAGAATCCAACGGCATGTGACGAAATATGTGCACAGAAGTTTCTCCAAAAGTAACCATGCTAAGCATATGCCATTTATATCATACGGGTTTGTGTATATTCTGCTCACAGCATTCCGGTGTGGGTGGACTACACCAGGATCTCCACGAGTGTCTTCTGGACCTGGCTGGGATACCTGGAGGGGGACGTGCACGGTAGCGCCCCCTGGGGAGTGCAAACCCCAGCCACTTCCGGAAGTCAGTGCGCTGCGTATGACGGTATCAATCTCCACCAGAGGGCGTGTGACGACAACAAGGCCTTTGTGTGCGAGATTCCCGTTCGGACGACATACAACGGTAATGTAGGACACTGGGTCACGTGATCACATCCAGGGGATTGGGGAGAGGTTTCTAAAGGCCACATGAGTGCGTTTCTTTATTTATTTATTTATTAAAGCTTTAATTTAAGGACATCCAATAATACGAGATTACAAAGTACTTGAGAAGCATTATCACATAAAATTATATCATTAAGTATCTACAACAAATATCTACAAAACTTAGAGTAAAAGTTTGTTTAATACGGAACATATATCAGATTTGTGTAATACGGAACATATATCAGATTTGTGTAATACGGTATATACTGTAAGTATACTGGAAGGAAAGTTCGGAATAATAGAACTGGTACCTGGTTCGGGTTATCGTTTGGCATGAATTAAATTCTGATTAAAACTCTTTATACAGAAGATACGATCAAAGCGAGATATTTACTACTTTGTCCTTTGCGTTTCTGAAATGATAATGTATATGAAAGTAATAGTTGTTTGTAGCACAAAGCCATGAGAGCCATAATACTACTTGACGTATTTAGAAAGATGTAGTTTCAAACATACGGACAACCAGATCATATGATATTCCCATCTTGACAATCACTACAACATTCACAATTTAAAGCATGCAGTCTCGCATTGAGTACCATGCGCCCTAGTTTTGACGTATGTGTGTTGGATGGGAGTTTCAGAGTGCACAACCTTATGAAGATCTAGGGCCTGGTCCAGTTATTTTCCTTTTTCTCGCAACAAGAATTGCTGGACATAATCTCGCGTCCTGCCCCGTGTAGCCATTTTTCTTGCACACAGTAGGTCTACATTACGTCATATTTGAATATTCATTTCAATAGTTGTGGAGTCCCTTCATGATCTTGTTAACAGGCCTGTCGTGCATATTTGATTTTACCAGTGGTTGCTATTGACATCAATAGGTTATCTTTGCTGATATGAAACATTATGGGACATAATTTGTTTTGTTGAGCGGCAGTCATGATGCCCTCATGAAGGGTAGATACCTACAGCCAACAACCAAAAGGTGATGTCCAGACCTGGGTGCGCTTGCACAGAGCTCATGGGATTGACAGCCTCGTTCGAGTCCTCGTTTGCTACGCGTGAAACAACGTGTTCTTCTCAACAAAATACATATTAATTTCATTCGGGCGAGTATTTTAGGGGGCGTGATGGCCTATGTCGACGCAATCCCCTTCCCTTCATGCAGATACCGCCACCAGTCGTGACTGTTCAGAGAATAAGGTCTGTAAGTGACGTCACAGACAGCGCGCGCTCACCTCTAGAAACCACCATTCTGGACACAAAGCGTCAGCGGGGTCTCTATACTTTACTATGGGCCTCAAACTAGAATCAGTGATGTTTTGGTTGGTTAGTTTTTCAGGACGCTTTAATCAGTTTTGTCTATATCGCGTCAATGGGAGAAGGAAGGGAGAGTGGAGTCATGTCCCCGCGGGTAACCCCCTACTCTTTACGAAGAAAGACTTTATCCTGCGACCACACATACATGGCCACTCAATGCGATCGCTCTAACCCACTGAGCTATCGCGCCGGCCCCCACGCCATTAGAAAGTGCTCCCCATGTTTCGTATATGAGGCGATGAAGTGTCATGTACCCAAAACCGGATTCGCTGGGTGAGCGCGCGCTATCTTTGATGTCACTGACAGACCCTACTGTACCCTTCCCCCTATGTTGTTTTCTTTGCGTGGAGAACTCGCCTCATCGCAATTGAAGTCCCCCCACACACCCGTCCACAGCCTTTGTTTTCTCTTTCAAGTCCGGGATATATGCCAGAATATCCCGTCATGGTTTGAAACCGAGTGATATAAACCACAATTTTACTATTTCAAAAAGATGGCTAACCGACCAACATGGCGACTCGTGTATTCCGCGATGTATGACCATTTACATCGTAGCCAATGTGCCATAGTAAAGCTATAGATCGGCCATCCACTCTTCACACAGAGTCACCAGATTGCCAACCGAACCCCTGCCACCATGGCGGGTGGTGCATCCAGCGATGTATGACGTCACCGGTCACGTGCCGCTGCCCAGATGGGTTCTATGGACCGCTTTGTGAGAAAAGTGAGTGCACAACATGTATGAATATTTGTTACGAATGCATACATGTATTACAAAGCATTGTAACTTCAGCAACATGAAACATGTATGTATAAAGGATGAACATGCTTCATTATCAGTCTCGATGTGCAGAGAGACGACATCACGCGTTCGATTGCGATAATTTATTTAAGCTGCAACATTTACGAAATCTGTGTTTCATAGCTTTCCCAGTCCAATTGTTTACGAAATCTCTGTTCCATAGTTCCCCCAGCGCAAATGTTTATGAAATCGGTGTTCCATAGTTTTTCCTGTGCAAATGGTTACGACATCTGACGACTGGTTACAAGTGTATGTGGATGGAATCATGGTGGAAGAAAACTCAAACTGGAGGACACTTTCTACGGTCAACATCACTGAGGGAGCACAGGTATCTATACATGTACATAACATACACAACATCACTGAGGGACCACAGGTATCTATACATGTACATAACATACAAAACACCACTGATGGAGCACAGGTATCTATACATGTACATAACATACACAACATCACTGAGGGAGCACAGGTATCTATACATGTACATAACATACACAACATCACTGAGGGAGCACAGGTATCTATACATTTACATAACATACACAACACCACTGAGGGAGCGGAAGTATCTATGCATGAACATAACATACACAACATCACTGAGGGAGCACAGGTATCTATACATGTACATAACATACACAACATCATTGAGGGAGCACAGGTATCTATACATATACATAACATACACAACATCACTGAGGGACCACAGGTATCTATACATGTACATAACATACACAACATCACTGAGGGAGCACAGGTATCTATATATGTACATAACATACACAACACCACTGAGGGAGCACAGGTATCTATACATGTACATAACATACACAACATCACTGAGGGAGCACAGGTATCTATATATGTACATAACATACACAACATCACTGATGGAGCACAGGTATCTATACATGTACATAACATACACAACATCACTGAGGGAGCACAGGTATCTATACATATACATAACATACACAACATCACTGAGGGAGCACAGGTATCTATACATATACATAACATACACAACATCACTGAGGGAGCGGAGGTATCTATGCATGAACATAACATACACAACATCACTGAGGGACCACAGGTATCTATACATGTACATAACATACACAACATCACTGATGGAGCACAGGTATCTATACATGTACATAACATACACAACACCACTGAGGGAGTGCAGGTATGTATACATGTACATAACATACACAACATCACTGAGGGAGCACAGGTATCTATGCATGTACATAACATACACAACATCACTGAGGGAGCACAGGTATCTATACATGTACATAACATACACAACATCACTGAGGGAGCACAGGTATCTATACATGTACATAACATACACAACACCACTGAGGGAGCGGAGGTATCTATGCATGAACATAACATACACAACATCACTGAGGGAGCACAGGTATCTATACATGTACATAACATACACAACACCACTGAGGGAGCGGAGGTATCTATGCATGAACATAACATACACAACATCACTGAGGGAGCACAGGTATCTATACATGTACATAACATACACAACATCATTGAGGGAGCACAGGTATCTATACATATACATAACATACACAACATCATTGAGGGAGCACAGGTGTCTATACATATACATAACATACACAACATCACTGAGGGACCACAGGTATCTATACATATACATAACATACACAACATCACTGAGGGAGCACAGGTATTTATATATGTACATAACATACACAACACCACTGAGGGAGCACAGGTATCTATACATGTACATAACATACACAACATCACTGAGGGAGCACAGGTATCTATATATGTACATAACATACACAACATCACTGATGGAGCACAGGTATCTATACATGTACATAACATACACAACATCACTGAGGGAGCACAGGTATCTATACATATACATAACATACACAACATCACTGAGGGAGCACAGGTATCTATACATATACATAACATACACAACATCACTGAGGGAGCGGAGGTATCTATGCATGAACATAACATACACAACATCACTGAGGGACCACAGGTATCTATACATGTACATAACATACACAACATCACTGATGGCGCACAGGTATCTATACATGTACATAACATACACAACACCACTGAGGGAGTGCAGGTATGTATACATGTACATAACATACACAACATCACTGAGGGAGCACAGGTATCTATGCATGTACATAACATACACAACATCACTGAGGGAGCACAGGTATCTATACATGTACATAACATACACAACATCACTGAGGGAGCACAGGTATCTATACATGTACATAACATACACAACACCACTGAGGGAGCGGAGGTATCTATGCATGAACATAACATACACAACATCACTGAGGGAGCACAGGTATCTATACATGTACATAACATACACAACACCACTGAGGGAGCGGAGGTATCTATGCATGAACATAACATACACAACATCACTGAGGGAGCACAGGTATCTATACATGTACATAACATACACAACATCATTGAGGGAGCACAGGTATCTATACATATACATAACATACACAACATCACTGAGGGAGTGCAGGTATCTATACATGTACATAACATACACAACATCACTGAAAGAGAACAGGTATCTATACATGTACATAACATACACAACATCACTGAGGGAGCGGAGGTATCTATGCATGAACATAACATACACAACATCACTGAGGGAGCACAGGTATCTATACATGTACATGACATACACAACATCACTGATGGAGCACAGGTATCTATGCATGAACATAACATACACAACATCACTGAGGGAGCACAGGTATCTATACATGTACATGACATACACAACATCACTGATGGAGCACAGGTATCTATACATGTACATGACATACACAACATCACTGACGGAGCACAGGTATCTATGCATGAACATAACATACACAACATCACTGAGGGAGCACAGGTATCTATGCATGAACATAACATACACAACATCACTGAGGGAGCACAGGTATCTATACATGTACATGACATACACAACATCACTGATGGAGCACAGGTATCTATACATGTACATAACATACACAACACCACTGAGGGAGTGCAGGTATGTATACATGTACATAACATACACAACATCACTGAGGGAGCACAGGTATCTATGCTTGTACATAACATACACAACATCACTGAGGGAGCACAGGTATCTATACATGTACATAACATACACAACATCACTGAGGGAGCACAGGTATCTATACATGTACATAACATACACAACACCACTGAGGGAGTGCAGGTATGTATACATGTACATAACATACACAACATCACTGAGGGAGCACAGGTATCTATGCATGTACATAACATACACAACATCACTGAGGGAGCACAGGTATCTATACATATACATAACATACACAACATCATTGAGGGAGCACAGGTATCTATACATATACATAACATACACAACATCACTGAGGGAGCGGAGGTATCTATGCATGAACATAACATACACAACATCACTGAGGGACCACAGGTATCTATACATGTACATAACATACACAACATCACTGATGGAGCACAGGTATCTATACATGTACATAACATACACAACACCACTGAGAAAGTGCAGGTATGTATACATGTACATAACATACACAACATCACTGAGGGAGATCAGGTATCTATGCATGTACATAACATACACAACATCACTGAGGGAGCACAGGTATCTATACATGTACATAACATACACAACATCACTGAGGGAGCACAGGTATCTATACATGTACATAACATACACAACACCACTGAGGGAGCGGAGGTATCTATGCATGAACATAACATACACAACATCACTGAGGGAGCACAGGTATCTATACATGTACATAACATACACAACACCACTGAGGGAGCGGAGGTATCTATGCATGAACATAACATACACAACATCACTGAGGGAGCACAGGTATCTATACATGTACGTAACATACACAACATCATTGAGGGAGCACAGGTATCTATACATGTACATAACATACACAACATCACTGAGGGAGTGCAGGTATCTATACATGTACATAACATACACAACATCACTGAAAGAGAACAGGTATCTATACATGTACATAACATACACAACATCACTGAGGGAGTGCAGGTATGTATACATATACATAACATACACAACATCACTGAGGGAGTGCAGGTATGTATACATATACATAAATACACAACACCACTGAGGGAGCGGAGGTATCTATGCATGAACATAACATACACAACATCACTGAGGGAGCGGAGGTATCTATGCATGCACATAACATACACAACATCACTGAGGGAGCACAGGTATCTATGCATGCACATAACATACACAACATCACTGAGGGAGTGCAGTTATCTATACACGCACATACCTTACATATGAGCCCAACCAACTTTAGATTACTAATTCACGAAATTGAGACGGTTTTTATGGACCTTATAATTCTAGCATTGTTGATATATTAAACAGTAGTTTTTGCATTCATGGAGGTGGTCGCAACGAAGTCGGTGGATGGGGGTGGTGGGGCCTACTTCGTCGCCTACTTCTCCAACGGCCTCATCACAGACGCCAGCTGGAAGTGTTCCTACGCCGACGAGCCCGACTGGGAAGGGACTACTTTCGTGGATTCGCACTGGGGACCGCCGGATGTTTTGCTAGCCTTTCACTCTCCCGCGGATCCTCACCTGATTCACAATGCCCAGGCCATTTGGTGGGCGGGCAACGAGTTCCAGGACAATACAGCTTCATTTCTCTGTCAGGCGAATGTGGCCTACTGCAGATATACCGGTAAGTCGGCAGAACTCATTTGCAAGTGTCTTAAAAGTCTAAGAATTGCTTTACCTTACCATATATTCGTGTTTGTCTTACACAGGAAATGCGGGGGCAAGCATGACCATCGCTTTCTCTTGCGCAAGATGGTATGTCCATGAAACAAGAGTAAAACATTTACCCTATCCAGGCCAACAACTTAAAATTATTACTGTTGTTCAGCGGCACGGGACCACTATAAGACGCATTAAACGTTGATCTGTACATGTGTGTGTGTTTTAGATGTAAACGAGTGTGCTGCAGACCCCTGTCAGAACGACGGATATTGTCACAACACATTTGGCAGCTACCAGTGTAACTGTCCCCCGGGGTACGGCGGCAAGCACTGTGACCAAGGTGAGACATAATATCACATAATTTAGAGAAGGCTAATGCTAAAGGGGGTCTGGAAGAGGGGGGGCGGTGTCCAGTGTCGATTTTTTCTAAAGTCTCAGTGTCGAATGTTGCTTTTTTTCCACGTCTCGCGTCGTATTTTGGCTAAGTTCAGTGTCGTTTTTTCAAGAATCTGTGTCGATGTCGCTTTGTCAGGTCCCCAGTCAGTGTCAGAATTTGTGGGGTCCATGTCGAATGTCGAGTTTTCAAATATGCCTGTGACGTGTGTCACCATTTACAGACCCCATGTATTTATTAGTTTTCGGGACAAATTCGAATTCCTTGATGCCATTGAGCGGAAACTTTTCATCCGTGTTGAAACGATCCACCATGATGATCTTGGCTTGAAAAATTGAACATTTTGGTAAATAAATTACAAAATGCAATTTTTTTCAAATTCGACCCCAAACACCATTTGAACGAACTGTTTAAGCCATGTTCATAACTGTGCATTAAACATTGGGTTTTAGTTCTGACATCTTGCGAGATATCATACCGAGCGGGAAACCTGAGATCGGGAGTCCATACACTGCTGACACCTGGTGGGAGAGAGTTCCAAGTGTTCTGCGAGTTCGGCGATCCCGGCAACGCAAGCTATACCTACCTCTCCAGAGACGCCATCACCTTCAACTCGACCTTGAAACTGGATCTTACGGCCCTGTACTCGGACAGATCCCATTTCCGCATCCGGGTATTCGAGAGCAACGGGGTCCAGTCACAAGTAGAGATACGCCAACTGGATCCAAACTCTAACGCCGACTTCACCTTCATGATCAATTCGTACGCCGGGTTCACCAAGCCCACGGCACTTCCGGGGCTTGGTCCTTACTTGTACGTCGGCGTTCTACCCGAACCCACCTCTCCCCCGGCCCTGGACACCGTCGGTTTCCGTAGCAACGGACAGCCCATGACAGCTCAATGTTACAGCCCCCGCTCGCGCTATTTCGCGTTGTTCCCCAACAGTTACGGAAATGACGCGGCGATAATCGGGGAAGATGCAGCCATCGGCGTCGGCGGTTGGCTCTCTGGGAGGACCCAGGTAGATTTAGACGATAACATTCTACCGGAAGATGAGTTTAAGTCAGAAATGGAGGTGCTGGTCGGCGGCGAACCGACTACGGGCTGCGGGTTTCAGAGCATCATCCACGGATGGAGTTCAATCGTTGGAGTCACCATTGGATTGCCGTTTCGTGAGTATTGCGTGTGTCTGATAATGTAACGATCACAATGTGCGAAGAGCTAACCTCCCCCTCCCACCTCGCCACCGCCGTGCGCCAGGTGGGCTCCACCGAAACTGGACACATTGCACATTACAGCATTTATATTGACAGTATTGCACAACCTAAATACTGTAATGCACCCAAAGATAATACATTAAAGTTGTTACTTGTTAAAACAACCGTGTGCAGATATGCGGAAAATCATTGAAACACTGTCACTGTTGAGATGAACGAGTGTAAGTGATATGAAAACGACCTATCACAAGTGCTATCAATTTAGCTGCATGTAATTTTTTCGATGCATATACAAGTTTATAGATTGTTAAGTTTTTAACGGAATTTAGTGATGTAATTGAAGTTGGCTTTCCATACCTAGTGATGATACACAACTGCGCAGGCGCACCTTGCCAAAATGGAGGCACGTGCTCGGAGGTTTCTAATGGATACGAATGTCGTTGTATTATCGGCTACGGGGGCCTACAATGCCACGAAGGTAAGTCTGGATTTCGGAATCGAGATTTGAGAATGTCTAAAGCCATGTCTAGGGTCAGGTTGTACTATTTTTTTTAATTTCGAACCATCCATTTTAGGCTTTACTAAGAACTCCCTCGTAAGGGCCCCTGTATCTGCCCCCCTCCCCCCCCCCCCCCCGATGCGTCCCACCACGCCCTTCTCCCCCAAATGTTGCGTTTAAAGATTTTTTTGCGTTTAAAGTTTTTTTATTGTGCATGTTATAACATTATTTGCAGATGTGGACGAGTGCGCTGACAACCCTTGTGACAACGGGGGAACCTGCGTCAATACTGTTGGTTCATTCACATGTCAGTGTGTTAACGGATACACAGGCAGAGACTGCGACAGAGGTCAGTGAACAAAGGGTGTAACAGAGGTCAGTGAACAAAGGGTGTGACAGAAGTCAATGAACAAAGAGTGTGACAGAGGTAAGTGAACAAAGGGTGTGACAGAGGTAAGTGAACAAAGGGTGTGACAGAGACCAGTGAATAAAGAGTGACAGAGGTCAGTGAATAAATGGTGTGACAGAGGTCAGTGAACAAAGGGTGTTACAGTGGTCTGTGAACTAAGAGTGTGAAAAATGCCAGTGAATAAAGAGTGACAGAGGTAAGTGAACAAAGGGTGTGACAGAGGTCAGTGAACAAAGGGTGTGACAGAGGTCAGTGAACAAAGGGTGTAACAGAGGTAAGTTAACAAAGGGTGTGACAGAGGTGTGTGAACAAAAAGTGTGACCAATGCCAGTGAATAATGGGTGTGACAGAGGTAAGTAAATAAAGGGTGTGACAGAGGTAAGTGAACAAAGGGTGTGACAGAGGTAAGTGAACAAAGGGTGTGACAAAGGTAAGTGAACAAAGTGTGTGACAGCGATCCGTGAAAAAGGGGTATGACAGAAGTCAGTGAACAAAGGGTGTGACAAATGCCAGGGAATAAAGGGTGTGACAGAGGTCAGTAAACAAAGGGTGTGACAGAGGTCAGTGAACGAAGGGTGTGACAGAGATCAGTGAACAAAGGCTGTGACAAAGGTCAGTAAACAAAGGGTGTGACAGAAGTCAGTGAACAAAGGGTGTGACAAAGGTCAGTGAACAAAGTGTGTGACAGCGATCCGTGAAAAAGGGGTGTGACAGAAGTCAGTGAACAAAGGGTATGACAAAGGTCAGCGAACAAAGGATGTGACAGAGGTCAGTGAACAAAGGGTGTGACAGCAATCAGTGAAGAACGAGTGTGACAGAGGCCAGTAAAAAAATATGGCTACTGAGGTCAGTGAATAAAGTGGGCGACAGAGGTAAGTGAAAAGGTTGTGACAGAGGTCAGTGAACGAACGATGTGACACAGATCATTGAACATATTGTGCCACAATTATTTCATGTATGATAAATAACATAACAGAGACACATTTTCACATCACTTTTTCTCAAATACTTACATGTTGCTTGATGGTTCAAAGCGTTGTGGAATGATTGTTTATCCGGGATATGTCATCTACTCTCACCACAGTTTACGACGCGTGTTGTACACGACCCTGTCCAATGGGCTCGGCTTGCTCAACACCAACTCTCGGCGAATACACGTGTTCCTGCGACGAGACCACAGCGGGATCTGCCTGCGAACGACGTGAGTCTGTCGGCATGGCACAGATACTTTACACCGTACACCAACCTTGGTTCCTGTGACTCTAATAATTGCAGGCGGGATGGAGCGATGTCATTGGGATCAAAATCATGACAAGTGGGATCACTACACTACAAACATAGTTGCTCCAAGAGCGGGATGACCCCTCCTGTCACCTTCTCATTGGGTCAACCTCTGAATTGTGTCATTCCTCTTATATTTGTGTGATATATATAGTTGGCTTATATGAAAGGTTCCACAGCATATGCCACCCATAGGAAAACCAGGCAAAAGATTCCGCATTAGATAGGCAAAATCATTATAAAAGTAATTGTAAGTGCAACATATCATAATGCAGCAGTTTGCAAATGTCTCCTTGTCAAGCGCTTCGTTAAAACGTGAATTTGTCACGTGATTCACTTTAAGGTCCATTGGCGCAAGATTGTTTCCATTTTGAGTTGGCACTTTGGTCAAACTGAGTTTTCGGTTCCAGGAGTAGACTTGCCTTGGATCCCTGTCTTCAAGGGTTGCTCCGGCAACGGGCATGACATGGATGACGCCCTGAGTCAAGGTCAAGTGACGTCACACCTGACTGGCCAGGTTCCCGCCGTGGGTATCGATGTCAGGAGGTCAGCTGACTGCGGGGACCACTTGAAGTCCACCTTGGCTGAGCTCTGGGGAGACATTGGAGTGCGTAAGGTGAGATCCTGGTTGCCATCCGTCCGTCTGCGAAATACAATGGATTTGCAGTTTTGTTTTGGTTTAAGTAAAAAAAGACTTGCTTCTCGGCATCACCGGTTGACGTGAACCAAGCCAACAGTATATGACGTCACCGATTGAAATGCATCAAGTAAACAGTCATTGATGTCACCAGTTGACAAAATACAGGAAACACATTGCTTTAATCCCAGCCGTGGATCGGCATCCTTGTCACATCGTGTTTTCAAATTTAAATTTTTAAATTACGTTTATGCAGTTGTCATTAGGGTGGAGGACCCTTCATCCTGTATATGTGCTGGCAATACTATTTTTACAGTCATTTGTGCAAAATATGGATGAAAATGAATGAACAAATCATTTTGGGTTTCTCTTCAGCTCGGCAACATACGTATTTTAATAATGCGAGCAAAATTAAGGATATTTTTGTGTAATGACCTTCGGAGGTCACCGTCAATCGATGCATAATGTTAATCATAATGTTAGCTGCTGGTGGTACGAGCACTGCTGTCTGTCATCCGACTTGAACGCCTCTGTATTCTAATCGCTTTTTTCCCCGTACAGGTTAAGGTGTCTGTTTATAAAGGTCAAACAGAGGTCAGCTGGATAATCGTTGACGGCCAAGGCAGCGACGCTGCGGCAGATACGTGGTTCGACCGAGAGAAAATAGTCGGATCTACTTTCAAAATGGCTGACTCTGCGCCCGTTATATCCGGTCTGTAAGTAGGCTCAACGTCAGAGGCTATGTCTCCTGTGTTAATATACCTAATGGTCGTTATTGGCGATCGCCGAAATAGGTGTATGTATTATGTTAAATTTTCACCGGTTAATGGCGGAAAAGGTTGTAGATTATTAAACAAATGTGGCATGTGGAATATTCGCGTCTGAAGATGCATCGTTTAAAGCCAGTAATCGTAACATGATGTCTTCCCGGCCTCGTTGAATCGGCACGCCGATAGAGGGCAGGGGGGGCGCTCCTCTTGGTCCAGTGGTTAGCACACTAGCCCGTATATCAGTACATGCCTGGTTCGAATCCTGGCCAAGGCACATAATCTGATGCATGTGTCATGCCTTCATCTGTTATCGTCCCCGGGAGGTTCCGCCACCTAGTTTAGACCTTGTGTGCACAAAGGCGGCATAAAACACGTTTCCTTTTCCACAGGTATGTGGACGACACGGGTTCGACGCTTACTCGGCGCTCGTTCTACTGGGCGACGCATGGCGGATGTGACAACGACCGTGGTTGGCTGGCCGTCCTAGAACCCGGATCCACAACCTGTGGCTATGACAACCTGTTCGGCCGCGAGTATCTCAAGCCGGCTATATTGTACTCTACGACAGGCCTAGGGGACCAGGCGTGGCAGAAAGGTATGGAGTTGGTCAGCGGTATGAATGAAAGTCGCTATCAGATCTTTATTAACTGATTAAAGTAGGGCGCTTGCAAAGGTAGCAGGAGGGATGTGGGTAGGTGGCGGGGGTTATGGCGGGTGAATAAAATTCATTTTGGAGAATTTAGTGTTATTAACATAATCGTCTTTGTCAATTATCCATTCTTCATATATAAGAAAAACAATACATGGTAGAAAATAGTTGGTTGCCTCACTCGCGACTTGGCAAAATATATGTTAAAAATTCTTGGGGCATTGGGGGCCACCTCTAGACTAATCCGGTTAAGTCTACGTCAATAAGTACTTCAGCCTGATATTTTGCTTTGAGTTTATTTCTCGTAACACTCATTTTAAAGCAATATATTCCGTAATTTTTGTATTACCAACCTCTTCTCCATGTCAAATAAGTACATTCTGTCTTGAATTTAAATCCCGAAAGCCTGTGGGCTATCCGGAGAGAAGCAATTTGGTCACCGGGGCAGAAGTTGGTGGCATTCTAAAATGTAAAAAATCTAAGATGGCGAATGTAAGTATATTGCTTTAACTGCAACAACCTGAAGAAATCTGCAAACTGAGGACGAATTTATTTTAATATTTGAAAATGTCAATAACTTTCATATGGATATACTATAATTACTGAACATTTTTCTCCTACATTTTGTTTCACTGCGCTCAGAGCTGTGTGGAACAGAGCTATGGTCAATAATTCGTGAAGGTGGTAACCAGATCTCCAAGTGCACGTACATGGGCGAGAGAGCTATCTCCATTGTGGAATGCATGGAGCACGCCTGTGACAGCGGAATTCATGTTCTGAACTATGGGGGACCCAACGACGCCAATAACTGTTACATCAGGAACTGTTCCACCCCGAACTACGAGATTGATGTGTATGCTTTTAGCCCGTATACAGTCCGGGCGTTGACCGGTACGCTGGCCAGTGCCACCAAGACCCAGTCCTGGCAACGGTTTTGATCTTATCGGGGGATATCAGCCATCTTGGTTTCTTCATGTGTAATTTCCATTAACGGGTTTAAGGTATATGGTGGAACATGTCTCCCGGGTGTGATCTATGGAATATACTTAAGACTGCGAATAACGTCATTAACATACTTATTACGTAGACTGATATTTACAGCGATTGTCACGATAACTGAATTTATAAGATCAAAGTATAGACTGTAAAGCGGTAATTCAATATCTATGCAATGAAACAATATGCGAAAAGGATGATCGATTGGTCAGTATCTATATATATAATGTCGTCACTTCCGGTTCCAGGGGATTATCTGATGGCTGATTATCTCACAGTCTCCGTGTTGGTGGACGAACGTATGTATTGCATATGGTGACGTCACGTGTATTAGTCACCCAGGGCAACTGATTAAAAAGTCGATTTTCCATCTTGGAAAATAAACCTCGTAAATTAAGGGCAGAACTCTTAGGACGAGTACATAACTCCGGTCTCGCCTCGGTTCATATATCTCAAGATGTGTCCTAGATTTATTAAACACCTTCATATCTAGCTATTACTGAACTTGGCCAGATCCATGGGGATTTGTGGATGTGAAGTGGCTTCTGCGAGTGCCACTGGCTTTGTTCCTGTAACTTAGCAAAACTATAGGGCGGTGTTGTTTCGTCAGGCAAACTTTATGGCCATTTTATTTGTGACCTCGGTTTACCTGCACAGAAATCAATGAAGTCGCATCAGCTACCAACATGGCGGCAGACTGTGACGTCATGCTTCTCTCAGACCCTGCCATTAGTGCAGGTGCACTGACTGACGGCACGTCACTGGTCACGTGGGACTCGTCACTCTGCGTTCAGCTAACAGACGCCACTGACGAGTTGATCGTTGTAGACCTGAACGAAAGGAGGGCTGTAGGACATGTCAGTCTCAACATTGTGGGTGAGTGTGTGAATAGATACGGTAATGGACTCCAATGGGGAGGAGAGCTGTAGGACACGTCAGTCTCAACATTGTGGGTGAGTGCTGGACAAAGACACAGTAATGGACTCCTAAGGGGGAGGAGACGTGTAGGACATGTTAGTCTCAACATTGTGGGTGAGTGCTTGATAAACCCACGGTAATGGACTTCCATGGGGAGGAGAGCTATAGGACATATCAGTATCAACTTTGTGGGTGAGTGTGTGAATAAACACGGTAATGGACTCCAACGGGGAGGAGAGCTGTATGATATATCAGTCTCAACATTGTGGGTGAGTGTTGGATAAAGATACGGTAATGGACTCCAATGGGGCGGAGGGCTGTAGGACATGTCAGTCTCAATATTGTGAGTGAGTGCTAGATAAAGACACGGTAATGGACTCCAATGGGGAGGAGAGCTGTAGAAAATGTCAGTCTCCACATTGGTTTTTTTTTTATACGTTGTATATATATATATATTAGTATCTGTACTATACATATTACATGGTGACTTATAACATTTACTATTCGCGCCCATATATGTATGCGTTTAAATCAATCATTTATTTTTCTTGCTCGTTGCGCGTGTAATAAATAAATTTAAATTTAGACTTGCTTCCCTTTGTTAAGTTGGCAATTGTATCGATATATGTTAGAAATTAGTTAGAATTAATTGATATTTCATTTAGGCCAGGCAGAGGAGAATGCGGCAAGCAAGGCGTTTGGCGTGACATGTGCTGCCTCTAGCGAGTATAGCAGCTCGTACCTGTGTGACAACGTCTATGACGGTAACCTTGGCGACAGGGACGGTGCGTCCTGGGCGACGCGGGGAGAGGGGGTTGGCGGCTGGCTCAGGCTGGACTTCCCTGTGGACATCAAAGTTCAGGAGGTCCATATCTTGCAGCGTTGTGGCAACCGCGAAAGGTCTTCGAGGATTGACATTCAGTTCGAAGATGGGTCGAATCAGCAGGTGTGTCCATATACTGTGCTGTACTATAATGTGGAAATATGTAGCTCTACATTGTGTCATACGGCCATTTGCTCTTCGAATAATGCATTATTCGGTAAGGGTGAGGCGAGGGTTGAAAAGGAAGACAAGTTCATCTTGGCGTGAGGTTTTATTGGTAATAGGTATCACTACACAGTAAAGTTTATTATATATACAGAGGAGATGCCCATGAGCTTCAAACTGATATTTTACTGGTGGGCTATAGTCTGGGTGGGCGGGTGGGAAACTGGGAGAGTCCGTGCAGTTCTGCGCTGGAGTGAGGAGTGGCGTCTAGATCCAGAGACTGGCTGCGGGGTCAGTCGGCCGGGCTGGTGAGATTCGGCCAATCTCAGCGTCCGCTCTGGCGTGGGCGACAGGGATTGGCTGGGCAGCTCAAAGGAGCACGCGGAGCGCACGCCGTGATCAGGCGGGCGGCAGGGGTTAGGGGTCAGGCGAGGGTGAACGGAAAGGATAGAGGGTGGGGGGAAAGGGGTCAAGATGAGCCGCTTTCCTTCATAATGTCATCTAATTACTACCGCGGTAGCAATTAGTACATAATTTCCGATTGTTCGTCGAAATGACCTGAAAGCGCTGTTCGATTTGCTTGAGTTTTTTTAGTGACCCCTTAAGAAATGTATGAATTATCCTGAATTTAACTGCCAGAAGTTTCAATAATGCCCACAGTTTGATGACTTAGTACGCCGCGCATCTGACTGTACCAGTCTCACAGAAAATATCTCTAAATTCATCTCCTTAATTTTCAGTTCTTGAACATCAATGTGTTGTCCCCACCCAGTATAATGATCTCAATATATAAGTGATTTCCACCCGAAAGATTACAAAGGTTTCTCACGGGAAGAAATGCTGTGTGAGCAGATTTAAGCAGATTGTGGCATAGCTCATAAACTGTTATCAGATTATTTATATATAAATATTCATATTATAATGACGTGCATTGCTAAATATTATGGCTGAAATATGAGTAAGAAACCGAAGAACACGTAAATGAGCTTCTCTCGGACTGCTACCGAAGGACTTGACAGCGGGTATGGGCTTTGCTTTTGGCATTTGGCTGCTTTTACCAATAAATAGAGGGTACTTAAATGACCTTGATGTTTTACCTTGAGGAAGTTTATGTCTGAATCCTAAAAAAACATTCATTAAATTTATGAAGCTTACATAACGTTTATGAAACTTAGATATAAAACGTAAATACATTTTGTTAAACTTAAAATTTAAAACTTAAATACGTGAAACTTTAACTTTAAAATTTAAATACATTTTGTGAAACTTAAATATGCAACTTAAATAACCATGCATGACTTAAATTATATTGAACTGAAATATTCTTGATTAAAATTCAATACCCCATACCAAACTAATAAGCCATTAACCTGAATTCATAACCTTAACAAATTTAAATTACCCCATTAAACTTGAACAACCTCACTTAAAATGTAAGTTCTGTATATTAGGTGTCGCTGACGGAGTTTACGAGCGGAAGTGTCCGCGACTGTGCTGGTCAGACCTGGGAAGAGTTCCTCCTGATCCCAGTCACCACGAACAGCCTGCTCTTCACCGTCGTCGAAGTCTACAATACAAACAATAACGGACTGCGAGAGGTTAAAGTGATGGGCAGAGGTACGTGGCTGGCAAATAAAACGACGGTAAATCATGGTTATATGGATGAATAAGATTGATATCCTTCTACCAGTAAGATAGCAAGGAAAAATGGGTGCGATATTACAGCAATAACAGTTAACAAATTAACATATCTGTCTTCATCATGAAGAACAAAATGTAAAGCCCGAGTCGTGTTGGTGCCAAATCGTTTAATAATTTGAGGAAATACACTGGGATGTTTCCTTTTTGTTCTTCAATTTGAGCTGATCGCTCTTGCGACTGTTGAACATCGTCAACCACATAGTGTTTACAACTAAAGCAACTATGTTTTTTCAAAGCAAGTATTTTAGCTACAACCTTTCGTTACGCATGGTGTGACTTATATTCATACCATTAGTCATAATTAATGTTGAGCTTGTTAGATTCACATGAAACCGACAGAAAATAGAAACCGTTTTTGTTACCGGTTTCAACGGTTCGCCTACATACAGACGAGAGCATCGGTTCATATGTTACAACAGTGCTTCTCTTTTCTTGTCGAACAATCAGTTCGTAAAGCGGTTCAGGTTTCCGGTAAATCGAGCACGCCCGGCATTTGCATTAATCACTGTATCAGTGGCAACCCAATTATTAGAAATACACATCAGGTATATAATCAGCCACATCAGCACATATTCAAGCTAGAAAGAAAAGTGAGTGGATTTGTTATTTATACGCTGCAGTTTCCTCCGGCGCCGACCTCACAGTCGCCATCTTGGATGAGTTGCCGACCGCGTCACTGGACTTTGCGGGCATCGCGGATGACCACAAGTGCGGCGCCATACAAGTGACTGACACGGAGCTCGTCGCTGATGACGGCGATGGCGTGTTCATCCACTGTGACAAAGTAGTCCGCGGTCGATATGTCGTCGTTAAGGTCACCTCCGTCATGTTGGGGATCTGCGAGATAAAGGCATTCCAAGGTGCGTGCTTTGTCCGTAGAACCGACGTTGCGTGGTCCACTTTGTACTGCTGCCGTGGAATGATATTTCTATAGCGATCCACGACCTGGAGCCATATAGTTCGCTTTCACGGTTCCCTCTTGTGTTGGCGTCTTTATTTTGTTTATCTTAGTTATGTTCATTCTTCCGCAAAAAGGACCACTGAAATGACGATGTGATGTGCCAATGTATGATATGCAATGTGATTGGTCTACACGACATTCATTCGAAATCCGTTTTTCTATTTGAATCATAATTCCATAGAGCGGCTCTGATGACAAGAAATCATGGTGCTAAAATGTTGGCTTCTCGTCCAACACACCGGGTTTCCCACGGGGCCTACGAACCGCTAGGCATTACACCACGGCGGTTTAAAACATATATCACCATGTGAGACGTGTACTGTCATTTATCATTTTGTTCTTATATTTTCTGTTGCAAGGTTCCAACGAGTTCTACATCGGCCAGACCTGGTTCGAAACCGGCGGTACTTTAATGGACGGCTGGCAATCGTTCGTTACGATTCTTTCTGTTGATGGCGGTCTGGCGGCGTCGGTCCCTGGAACAGTGGTCGGCTGGAGGTATGTACGTGTATCGGCGGCCTCGGTCCCTGGAACAGTGGTCGGCTGGAGGTATGTACGTGTATCAGCGGCCTCGGTCCCTGGAACAGTGGTCGGCTGGAGGTATGTACGTGTATCAGCGGCCTCGGTCCCTGGAGCAGTGGTCGGCTGGAGGTATGTAGGTGTATCAGCGGCCTCGGTCCCTGGAACAGTGGTCGGGTGGAGGTATGTACGTGTATCAGCGGCCTCGGTCCCTGGAGCAGTGGTCGGCTGGAGGTATGTACGTGTATCAGCGGCCTCGGTCCCTGGAACAGTGGTCGGCTGGAGGTATGTACGTGTATCAGCGGCCTCGGTCCCTGGAACAGTGGTCGGGTGGAGGTCTGTACGTGTATCAGCGGCCTCGGTCCCTGGAACAGTGGTCGGCTGGAGGTATGTACGTGTATCGGCGGCCTCGGTCCCTGGAACAGTGGTCGGCTGGAGGTATGTACGTGTATCAGCGGCCTCGGCCCCTGGAACAGTGGTCGGCTGGAGGTATGTACGTGTATCAGCGGCCTCGGCCCCTGGAACAGTGGTCGGGTGGAGGTATGTAAGTGTTCAGCGGCCTCGGTCCCTGGGACAGTGGTCGGGTGGAGGTATGTACGTGTATCAGCGGCCTCGGCCCCTGGAACAGTGGTCGGGTGGAAGTATGTACGTGTATCAGCGGCCTCGGTCCCTGGAGCAGTGGTCGGCTGGAGATATGTACGTGTATCAGCGGCCTCGGTCCCTGGAACAGTGGTCGGGTGGAGGTATGTACGTGTATCGGCGGCCTCGGTCCCTGGAACAGTGGTCGGCTGGAGGTATGTACGTGTATCAGCGGCCTCGGTCCCTGGAACAGTGGTCGGCTGGAGGTATGTACGTGTATCGGCGGCCTCGGTCCCTGGAACAGTGGTCGGGTGGAGGTATGTACGTGTATCAGCGGCCTCGGTCCCTGGAGCAGTGGTCGGCTGGAAGTATGTACGTGTATCAGCGGCCTCGGTCCCTGGAACAGTGGTCGGCTGGAGGTATGTACGTGTATCAGCGGCCTCGGTCCCTGGAACAGTGGTCGGCTGGAGGTATGTACGTGTATCAGCGGCCTCGGTCCCTGGAACAGTGGTCGGCTGGAGGTATGTACGTGTATCGGCGGCCTCGGTCCCTGGAACAGTTGTCGGGTGGAGGTATGTACGTGTATCAGCGGCCTCGGCCCCTGGAACAGTGGTCGGCTGGAGGTATGTACGTGTATCAGCGGCCTCGGTCCCTGGAACAGTGGTCGGGTGGAGGTATGTACGTGTATCAGCGGCCTCGGTCCCTGGAGCAGTGGTCGGCTGGAGGTATGTACGTGTATCAGCGGCCTCGGTCCCTGAAACAGTGGTCGGCTGGAGGTATGTACGTGTATCAGCGGCCTCGGTCCCTGGAACAGTGGTCGGGTGGAGGTATGTACGTGTATCAGCGGCCTCGGTCCCTGGAACAGTGGTCGGGTGGAGGTATGTACGTGTATCAGCGGCCTCGACCTGTAAACATTAATTGCCATTTTGACCAATGATCAGAAAACCATCAGAAATTATTCACATGTAAATTGCTTGCTATTCCAATTCCAAGTTCATTGCTGGGGCAGGTACACTGCCGCGATTGCCGGAGAGGTCAACCTGCAGGTCTGGAGACCCTTGGCGGAAGTGGACAGCTTTCAGCTCGTCGGCCAAACAACAGTTACCGTGACAACACCCGGGGGGTCTTACTTCCAGTTGCCATATGGAGAGCGTTTTCCGGTCCAAGTGGGTGATGTTTATGGTTAGTGGGTCTCTGTATGGCCATCGAGTATATTGTCTTGCCAATATATTTTCAATGCAGGAAAGACGATATATATATATATATATATAAATATAAATATATATATATATACATATATAAATATAAATATATATATATACAGCCCACGGATTGTTTAGACCCACCTATACTACTCATAGGCATTTTGCGGATACATCTAATTATACAAAATATCTCACTGATCATATTGCTTACAAGTCACGCCTCCAATAATAATTAATGATAACTTATGATAATACATTAGGTAAACTTCTGTCATTATCCTTATCTAGGTTTTCACGCAGCGAGCCATTCAGTGATCCCATTCACGCGCTGCGATGGGTCCAACGCTTATCAGATGAGCGGTTTTCCCGTTCCGCCGCCAGTCGGCGACACTGTCATCGGTAACCTGATAAGCGACTGCCGACGATACATGTTCCACGCCGTGGTTCAACCCGACGCGCGAGGTGAGTACCCAAGCAGGGTGAGGACTGGATGGGGTCAGTACCCGGACAGGTGCACTGAATTTGATAGTTAAGGACGTCGTTATAGTTCTAAACTCACACAAAGAGAATCATGTGTGCACTTTTGCGATGTCGCCATCAAATGGTTTTCTAGATGGAGCCACCTTTGGTCAATTTTTTTCCCCAAAAGACTGCATTAGGAGTGGGCCTGAAACTTGTTACACGTTTCACAACGCCCCATCCTTATCAAGGTGTAGGCCTTGTCATTACGAAACACCCGGATAACACGTGGCACTGGATTGTACAGTGAACCCGCTATAATTACGCCAACGCGCGGGTCAAAAATAGAGCGATTGCGGCTTAGCTGGGAATATGGAGTACTTCTCCACCTATTTAACTGTCCACGTTGTGGCAAGATCACCCTCCAATAAAAATAAATAAATTGGTACTCTATGTTTTTACACATAAGGCATAATATGGGCCAAAATTAATCTCGGTTATAAATACCGTAACAATATTTAGCAATAAATCTTCAGAATCATGTCGCCATTATGACAGCAGTAGTTACATACGGGGTCGTTATCCCTTCAGACTCACCTTGGGTGACCTTGACGCCAGAGGCCCGGATGTTCTGTTTGCTGAAGAACCCGACGAACCAGGCGCACTTCAGCGACATTTATGTGACTGAAGCTGAGAGTCGATGTGGCTTCAGTGGCACATTCCAAGCGCCGGAAACGGTAATAAATCTTCGCTAGATGCTCCAATATCAGGACTGTACTTTCTATTTCATTGCGGAATTCTGCCCGCGGCATTATTATGAGTTGATGGTCGTATAACTAGTACAATAAGGTTATGTTTAATGGCGGCTGAAATCGTGTATCCTGACCCCAATCCGGCCCATTCAACAGACAATCGTTGCCATAGTCACATTGTAAAGAACAATGAAACATGACGTCACACAAAGTGAACTCTGGTTATTGATTAAACGGCCCTCCTACCTCGAAAGTTGTAATCAAAGAAGCAAAGAGGTATGTTCCCGCTCAGTGGGCAGGGCGCTAGGCATTTTTTTGCCCTTTCATCAAAGACCTTACTATGATCATAGTAAGGTCTTTGCTCTCATCAACCTGTAGCTCGGCAAAAATCAACATCGGCGCTATTGTGTATTGTACAGTGCGGCCCTCGGCTCTGAGAGCCATATTTGGACTCTTCATTATATAAAATGAGCTAACGATATATCAAATATATTCCCTAACAGAAATATTTATAAAATCAAAAATTTAAATGTGAATATATTACAGAGATGGCGATTAACATGGGAAGGTCACTTGATGAACAAGGAAGGACTGCGCTGTCTAGATTACGACCTTGACCTCAAGGATTGTCGTCTGCTCAAGGCCGGTGTGTGGGATATCCGCCGTCTTTCAAATGGCGCACATCTCATCCGGAACCGAATCCTCGATCTCTGTTTGACGTCTGTTGACTTTGACTCCGTGGATCCCAGTGTTTCTCCGTGGTCAGCCCTGCAGCAGGAGACCTTGCTGTACTTAGCTGGGTGTCAAGTCAGCCTGGTTCAACAACAGTGGGCGGTCGCAATCGATATGTTCCAAGGTTGGCATTTTTAGTGAGGTAGGGGATACCTTTTCCGATCTCCGCAATTGGCATCCTCCAGGAATTCTTGTAGATTGGCGATTAGCTATTGGCATTTGTAAGGGGATCGTTATCCGTACAATTCCACACAGGTTCAACGGGAAGACCATTTCCATATTTCCCGACTGTTAAAGCAGTCTGTGAATTCATCGATATTCGCAGTGCCACATATTTTAATGTTTTTTTAGTGTATAATATAACACTCCTCCTGTTCCACTAGTGATATAGTTGCAACATTAAAATTATGACATAAGAGGACGGCGTGGGAGGGCTTGTTTTAATGCTCCTCTTCTGTGGATTTAAAAACAAACAGATAGAAAAATGGAAAGACGAACATAGAACAATAGAAAGACGATTTCGGAACAAATAATAGTATTAATGCTGATTAGAGATGATTTTCTCTTTGTCACTTCTAAACTCTTTGAAATATGACTTGCATGTAAATGTCCGTCCATTGTCCGGTCTGTGATTTATAATTGGCAGTTGTTATTGCGAAGAAAAAATTCTCGCGCCCATTCCATATATAAAGCAGTCCTGGTGTATTTGGGAACTAATTTTCTGTTAAAAGGCGGTCACGTCTACGGATGTTACCTGGACAACCTTGACCTTCCCGACACTCTGCCATCGGCAGCGACCTTTGACCTGTCTCAAACCCGCGAAGGCGCGGCGTCAATGTGCCTGCAGCAGAACTGTTCCGACTTCCGATATGCCAGCATCCGTAACGACGGCCACACTCTGCTGTGTCATTGTGATGACCTTATGGGGCGGTATTCGGCGAGACCTGACGACCACTGCTTCAGTGACGACGGGGGGTGCGACGACGGCAGCTGTGCTGACAAACATTTCGTATTGGGAACTAGTACGTATTGCTTTCTGATATCTTTTGGCGATATAGCTTCTATGTTAATAATTCCAGGCAATAAAATAGTTTTATAGATGTGCTAAGCCACATCATCACTTTACAAGGTACCGTGTACCGTGAAGGTGTTATCTAATATGTAGTACAAGCCACGGACTATTGAATGATTTCAATACAAGGCATCAGCGTAGGCTCTGTACGAAATTACACGCAAATCTTCCTTGTTTTGGAGTGAAGGTCTCAATAGTTCCAGCCATGAAATGCTAGTTCCGGTTAGTCCGTGGCATTATTGCGTCTTACATACCAGGCATAAACCTAAATATAAGATATTTAACTTTCGTTTTCATTTTATTTTCCCGATACCAGCAGAAACCGGATAAAAGTATGTAATTGCAATTGTAATTCGTATTACAGTATGTTGCTATATGTGCGTCATCAGTGACAATAATTGTCCCGGGGTCTGTTGTTTCCCTGGCAGCTGACTTCTGTGCCCCTCCGGAGCCACGTGGAGGCGACACTTACAGTCCGGAATACTGCTCGCTAGGCGGCGTTCCCTCCGGTGGCACGTGCACTTTAACATGTGCTAACGCAACCGAAGAAACTCGCTTGAGAAATGGAACCAAGTACGGGACCGTCACATGTCAAGATGCACTGTGGGATACATCCGTCAGTTGCCAGGGTAACTTTTGAATTTGTATATATTTCGTTTGGTGAGGGCATGTTTGTTTCCGGCTAATCTTGTATGGTTTTGGGGGGCTTATCCTCGCACGTTAGCTACGCAAATATTATTCATTCACATATGCATTAAACAAATGTGATTTTATTCAACGCGACTGGCCGTCTGTTAATATCAGTAAATATCAGTGACATCCATAACACGACGTAGAATCACGGCGTTCAACTCGGGCTCTCCTTGTTCGGAATAAATTCTTCTTATTTTGTTGCATTTCTTGGATATTGTGTCACGTTATCCTTCTCTAATGTGCACATTGTGTCCGGTTATCATTCAGAAATAAGCTGCGACCCGCCCGAGGTGGCCGCCCACACTTCTATCTTGTCACCGGAGACTGTCTACCGAATAAACGCCGTGGTTACCTTCCTGTGTGACTCTGGGTACTCCCCTGTGGAAGGTCGGCTGACAAGGTCGTGTCAAGCCAACGGCACGTGGTCGGATCCCCCAGTCGCCTGTGAACGTGAGTAACGGGAGAGAACCGCGAGCTGGCACACATTGGACGTTCAGTAGAACATTGGAATGGTGGGATTAATTAGGATGTCTTACCCTATGTGGGTTATGTAGCGATATCAGGAAGGGTCAAGGTAGAGAAGAACCGCTAGAGAAACATCCTACACTTTGCGAAGAAGGATATGGGGTTGCTATGCTGCACAAACATTGCCGCTGGTGGGGCTCGAACCACGCACCAGGCGCCTCGGCTGGCCTTGCAAAGCTCACCCGACAATAGCCGAACACGTTACTTGCTAGACAATGTGGTGATCCCTCTGAAACCTCGGAATTAAGTCGAATATCCTGTACGCCGCAATGCGTAGTGGTGTGTAGGCCCCTAGAAGGCTGGCCGCCGGAATCGCAAAGAATCGCCAATGCGTGCTCGAAACGGAGGAATTCTGGGTCCTCACACCTGCAAACCGCATAAATGCGCATACGCGGTTCTACGGTGGTCTAGGTCTGGCAATTTAACGGATATGGAGAATATCAACAATATATAAAGCAACCTCATAACCTATCTACAATGGGTGGTGATCGGAATGTTCATTTGTCGGTGCCAAATGCCGTACAAACCACGTAGGGTTATATGGTGAAGCATTGATGTGGCTAGGGCAACAAAGCATTGAATAGATGCGGAATGAGCATCTACTTTGCTTTGTACTTTGTGTATCTCTCTCAGTAGTGCATTGTTCCCCATAACGCTGACGTCATCACATTGTTTGTGTATCTCCCTCAGCGATATCTTGTCTAGTCCTGGACGTCCCCCCTAACGCTGACGTCACTTCCACGCCAACGTCCTTGACCTTAGGACAAGCCATCGCCTACCAGTGCCACCCACATCATCAGCTGACTTCAGGAAATGATATAAGGACCTGTTCAGCGGTCGGTACGTGGAGCGGCGAGGCTCCAGTGTGTACAGGTGAGGGCCTGGTGGGTACAGGTGAGGGTCTGGTGGGCACAGGTGAGGGCCTGGTGGGTACAGGTGAGGGTCTGGTGGGTACAGGTGAAGGTCTGGCGTGTACAGGTGAGGGTCTGGTGGGTACAGGTGAGGGTCTGGTGGGTACAGGTGAGGGTCTGGCGTGTACAGGTGAGGGTCTGGTGGGTACAGGTGAAGGTCTGGCGTGTACAGGTGAGGGCCTGGTGGGTACAGGTGAGGGCCTGGTGGGTACAGGTGAGGGTCTGGTGGGTACAGGTGAGGGCCTGGTGGGTACAGGTGAGGGTCTGGTGGGTACAGGTGAGGGCCTGGTGGGTACAGGTGAGGGTCTGGTGGGTACAGGTGAGGGTCTGGTGGGCACAGGTGAGGGCCTGGTGGGTACAGGTGAGGGTCTGGTGGGTACAGGTCAGGGCCTGGTGGGTACAGGTGAGGGTCCGGTGGGTACAGGTGAGGGTCTGGTGGGTACAGGTGAGGGTCTGGCGTGTACAGGTGAGGGTCTGGTGGGTACAGGTGAAGGTCTGGCGTGTACAGGTGAGGGTCTGGTGGGTACAGGTGAGGGTCTGGTTGGTACAGGTGAGGGTCTGGTGGGTACAGGTGAGGGTCTGGTGCGTACAGGTGAAGGTCTGGCGTGTACAGGTGAGGGTCTGGTGGGTACAGGTGAGGGTTTCTGTTAGAGGCATGATCCTGCTCGATGGCACTACCCCCCCCCCCCCACCCCCGCCAATACAACATTTTTTTCTTTAACTTGCAGCCTTCCGATGTAGCTCTCCTGCGAATGTGACTCACGGCGAGACTGACATGGTTCTACCGGTTAACCAGACGGACTCTAACGATGGGACGTATCCAATGGGAACGGTGGCATGTGACCGCTGCCTCACTGGCTATTGGCCAGCCAACCTGACCTTGGAGAGGGTGTGTGCTGACACCGAACTGTGGATGGGAGACGTTTTGTATTGCGAATGTGAGTGTCAGACAGGTCCAGATAGATTGACCCGACATAAACAATACGAAAGCGCAAATGTGCAGAGATCTGCGAATATATAAATGTCATGTCTACATCAAAATTAACACAAAATTGTGCTGAATGACTTTTAAATATAATTGGACATAGCATAGCCAACAATTAGAATGAATCGAATTTTTAAATATCCGTTTGTCATTTACTATCTTATTATGATATGTTATATATAATTGATATAACGAAACTGAAATTTATTGCTGCATACCCCTGCGGTTGCATCGGTGACACATAATAATAAAATTAAGACCCTCACACATGGTGAATATATTACTGGCTATCGTCCTATGAAGTGAATGGCGCATAAAACACACTCATCGAGCCTTTGTTAATCATTGGGGAGCTCACCGACTGATGTCCTTTATGCATCTCAACGCGCCTTTTTTCAGTAATTAGATGCGGAGCTCCACCAAATTCAGCCAATGCAAACAAATCCTGGACGGATGACCGATATGGGTCAGAGGTCAACTATACGTGCCATGGGGGAACACGGCACGTCTCGGGAGATCTCGTCCGCACGTGTCTCGACACGAGAGTATGGAGCGGCAAGACGCCATTTTGCCAAGGTTGAGCGCATCAAGATAATATGCAGATTATCAAAGAAGTTTGATATTTCAGAGTTGGTGTACAGTATGAATTATTTATTAATACAATGTGGCTCTACCTACATACCTCGACCCACACATGTTTAGGTTGGGAGGAAATAGTATATTGATACCAGCCAGGAGATCATAATACAACCTTTTGGCGATATATATGTAGGCAGTGGTCATTTGATTCCATGTATAGATGTACAAGTGCTCTCTTCGAGTCCAGCGTCGATTTTTCACGACGTTCGGTGTCGCTTTTTTGCCAAAATGCTTCAATCTGTGTCGATGTCGCTGTTCTGATCCTCAGTGTCGGAATTTGGGGGTCAATAATGAATGTGGAATATTCAAATATGCCTGTGTCGCGTGTCGCCATTTATACCCCGTCCAGACCCCTACTATAAGAGGCCTGTGGGATGTGCAATACATAATGTCATCAATAGCAGACGGTAGTTTTAGGCGATTAGTGGGAGGTCATGTCGACATAGGCTCCTTTGATATGAGCGACAGGTGGACAAGATTGCTAATGTAAGTTTCATTGTTTAGTTTTTATTTGTGACAATAACTTCTTGCGATCCCTGCCCACGCGCGGATCGAGCCCTACATATTGGATCGAACTCTTCAATAGACCGATCCAGGCTGTCAATCATTCACTGATGTCACTTTGTTGTCAGTTTCAGACATGAGTACTGCTCAGCTGTACCTACCATCAGCTGTGATTGTCAATTTCAAACTCACGCTAGGGGAAAAAGGACTCAAGGGTTGGCGGGGCTTAGTGTCGGAGTGTGAATCGGATTATTGCAGCCATCAATCGTCATTTTGTCTCCACAGTCATCTTCTGCGAGTCCCCGCCAGAGGTCGCCCACACCACGGCGCTCGTCTCCAGCTTCCGGTTCGGAGCCTCGGTTTCATATAGCTGTGAGGAGGGATATCGGAGCGATAGCGGTGACGTCATCAAGACGTGCATTGGCGACGGCACCTGGATACCGGATGGAGAGAATATCACGTGTCAGGGTAATATAAGCGAAAGATTAGTGAAAGACTCGCATGTCTTCACGCCATTTGTCTTATTTAACCTTATATATAATAATATTGATAATCATAAAAATCTCTTTAGTGCATTTATGACGCAGATGTATTATCATATATCACAACTGGATTGGCAGCCGAGTTTCCTCCTATACCAAGACAACTACACAAGACAGAGGCAACGTGGAGATAAACAACACCAGAATAGGAAGGAAATTAGGCAACAATGAATTGTTATTTATATCATATTTAAAAAAAATCAGACCCACGAATTACGTTTTTAATAATATGGTTACGAAATATTAGGCAATTTAATTCCACTTAAAAATGTATAGTCTACATTTACCGTGTTAACGCTAACGCACACGTATTACCATGTATATATGTACCACTATGACTGGCACCCAGGAGAGTCGCCTCCTATATGCCAACACAACCACATAGGAAAGAGATAAAGTAGAGATAAACAACACCAGAATAGGAAAGCAAATGAGGCCCTTGAAATATTTATTCGTATTATATTTAGGAAGTCAGACCCCTCGAGTATATCATATTGGGTATCTATTGGACATGATCATGGCTATAAAAGCGTTACCGGGGTATCTCCCGCGCTTCAGCAGTATAGCCATCAAAATCGTTTGAGCGAATTAGTTAAGTCATAAGTCCTGACCGGAGTCGGGAGACACATACTAGCTATACATTATGAATATATCTTTGTAGAAAAAGTTGCTAGTTATGCATTTGTAGCGCCTCTTGTTCCACCTACCCCCCCCCCCCCCACCCCCACCCCACCCCCTTAGAGATCACCTGCAGTGCCCCACCCCCGGAAGTGTCGCACGCGCAGATCATCAACGTTACCGGTCACGTGATGGGGTCACGTGCCTTCTACACGTGCGACCTTGGCTACCGTCGTGTGTCGGGAGAGATGACGTCGGTGTGTCAGGAGTCGGAGAGCTGGAGTGACGTCAGTCTCGTCTGTGGCGGTAAGACAGTATACCAGCTATCATTGGACGACTGAAACATCCAGTTATAAATAATTAAAGTACCATACCATTTTAGGGGCGATACCCGTATTAGAGGAAGCCGAGGTTGTCACGAGATAGATCCAACTGCAGACCAAAAGTGTCTCACATTTAAACCTCAGCCGGGTCTTGAGATCGTTTTCTGTTCCATCATTTTGTTTCATGAGATTCTTTGACCCAATTTAGCTCATGAATATGTCCAACTGTTCTAAAACATCAATGCATCCCTGGTCCAATACAGGATCCGGTTGCAAAACAAATAATTAACTCCTTTGGCGATGGATTCATTCCTAACCTGTTTCACGGTATTTCTAGTGTTCGGTGTACTTTATTACTATAATTATCGAGATGAGAAAGTAAATGTTCCAGAGATATATAATATATAAAACAAATATACAATTCGCAGCGATTTCCTGCAACCAGCCGGCCGAGATACCGAATGCCGTGACGCAGTTCAGCGACTCCCGTTACCAGGCAACCGCATCCTACCAATGTAGTCAAGGTTACCATTACGTCACAGGAAGTCAGGACATTGAATGTCAAGCGGATGGGACTTGGACAAGTGCAGGAATTCAATGTGAAAGTACGTCACGCAATAATGTGCTACATGTTGCAATGTAGTAAATACAAAACTAAATAAAGTTATCTGCTTTTGTATACATCACGCTATTGTTTTAAAGAAAATCGTTTTTGGAAAGTATTTGCAAGTTGTTAACATCAAAGAGGTTACATTCAAATAATAAGTGGGATAAGGGTATTAAACATATCATTATATGAGTGATGACGCCATTATAAGGGAACGGCGGTTCACGCATGTGATGTACACATACGTGTGTGGGGGAGTCTTGAGCGTTGGTGACCCTGACCTTGACAGGGACTCGGTGTCCGGACCCCTCGCCCTGGCTCAGCGCCCACTCCCGGATCGTCGCCATGACGGGACTCGGGGTCGGGGAGACGCTGGAGGTCGGCTGCGCGGAGGGATACAAGTACATCGCCGGAAGTCAGGTCTGGAACTGTCTCGTCGACGGCTCCTGGCAGACTGATGACGTCATCTGTCAAGGTCGGTGTGAATGGGTCCAGCTTCCGTGTTTAGGTCCGTTACTGAAGGCTGGTAGCGTGCTACAATTACATGCTAATGTGTTTGGCACGTAGCCAACGACAACATTATGCCAACATGACATGTAGCTTGGTAAATCTATGCCTATGGTAGGTATATATGGTAAATACATACATCCATGCATTAGTATTTTAGTGTAGCCGCTGCTTTAAAAGAAGAATGCGCTAACACACTCCTTTCTTTCAACATATAACCACCGTATAGTATTACAAGCGAGTTGTTCGTAAAGGTACCATGGAACCCACTTCTGGGGACAGTTTCATCCAACTCATTCCAAAAAGTCGCTTAAAGAACCAACATTTGGCTTGAAAAGAGAGGAATGGTTATAGATTACTGACTGTTTGTGACTGTAGAGGTTCTGTGTGGCACACCGGAGGAGGGGGCCGGTGTGGCCTGCCAGCTGACCGAGGGGCGAGTGGGTCAGACCCTGACCTGTCACTGTCAGGAGAGTTACCGTCTCCTGGAGGGGGACAGCCAGAGAACATGTCTGTTCAATGGGCAGTGGACCGGTGGCGCCCTCAAGTGTCAAGGTAGGACACACTGCGTGAATACGATATTTCATCCAAGATCGCGCGGTAACACATTAATTTTAAGTCTTCCTTTGGATAATAAAAAAAGAGAAATAAGTATTGAATAACTGGATTAACCAAAGTAAAGTAACTAATTAAAATATTGCAATATAATGCATTACTGGTTTTTTTTTAAACTAAAACTAATACAATTTATTATTGTTCAGATGAGTTCAGATGCTTGATTGCCCAATGTCGGAGATGGTGAATCAATATTCTTCATTATTATGCATGTTAACAAATATTGATATTTAACACTATTTTATTAGAACTCGTGTGCGCAAATATAACGTCGGATATCATCGATCCCAACATGAACTTTGACCTCGAGGGCGTAGAGATCGGGTCCCGGATGTTCCTCACGTGTCGCCATGGTTACGTAATCAATGGCCGTGATGAGCTGACATGCACACCAGATGGCGCTTGGTCCGCGGAGATTCCCAGCTGTGGAAGTGAGAATTCTGCCAGGAATATCGCATTTGTGAGAGAAAAGTCGTCACGTTTTTATTATTCTATTTCATATTGATTACTCGTTCTTATTATCTTCTTGCCCAAATCCTAAAATGTTGCGGTTCAGATAGCGATCGTACACTGCTGCCATCTGGTGAGTGTAGAAGTAGCCGAAGCTCGCCGGGTATCAGATTTTTTACTGACCTGGTAATCCAATGATGAAACGATCCTCAGACAATTTCTTAATGGGAGTGTGTGTAGTATGGTGGATAATTGACCATTTGATTTTAGATCTAAGATGTTCATGTAAGTATCTTGGCATAGCAAAATCGGAATAATTAATTATCTATCCAGTATGGCAGTCTACGCGTTGTACGCCCAGTTTGTTAGTTTAGTGAAGCTCTTTTATTTCTGATTACATCGTGGTTTTAGTCGTTGACTGCGGCCCTCCGCCGTCAGTAAACCACACCTCCCTGGCGTACAACGGGACCACTGTCTTCAGTCAGGCTGTGTACGACTGCCTCCCCACCTTTGAACACTCTGATGGCCACAGATACGTCACGTGTAATCCCGAGGGATTGTGGGAAGGCACGCCGCTCACTTGTACCCGTAAGCAACCGTATACGCCGCATATATACTGTTTTCTTTTATGGACTGTCGTTAATATTTAATTTTCACGTTTATGCAGAATATATATCCATAACCTTGGTTTAAAACATATTTTTATTTTGCAATTAATAGACATGCAATGCCTCTACAAATCCCTCTTGCCTACATGTGATGCACAACAAGTAACAAACAGGACATTAATATCCCTAACATTAACATGGGCCTCCACGCGCACAAGCGAGTGGGGGTGGGAGGGGGCTCCCCTAGCTACCTCCACTACGCACAGATCCGCCATTGCTAATGGTTTTCACTGTAGCTGATGAATATTTCGACACAATTAATATGTGTTATGCGGACATAGAAACCAGACATTTTTGTGTGAGATGGGTCCATGATGTAACGGTACATTTCAGCCATGAAATGTGACCTACCGAAAGTTCTTCCGGGCAGTGAAATCGACTTCCGGGAGCAGTTGGTTGTCGGGTCAACCGCCACCTACACGTGTGACATCGGTCTGCTATTAACAGCCGGTGATGACGTCAGAGAGTGTCAGTTGTCTGGCAACTGGTCAGGGGCGGCACCAACTTGTCAAGGTGACCTTGGCCTGTATGATTATTTTTGCACGTCTTAGTAATCTTCATTGGGAAAATAGGTTTACTCACGCGTCAGAGAAAATAGGTAAAACCGGAAGCTGATAAAAACAAATTACCCGCACGAAAAATCCGATAATTTCATCTTCAAGAAAAAATCAGTGAATTTCAGAAGCCTTGATCCCATTTTGGTAACTGTTCAATTTCAGTTATTGCTAATATCAGGCAGCTTATGCATTCCCTGTCTTGTATGTAAACTTAATCTTGCCTGGAAAAGTGAAAAAATGATATTCGCTCAATAAGATGAGTAGTCTTAATGCTAAGTGCCAGGTCAATTTTGGGGTTTAGCAAGAACATCTGCTCAGCATATGATAAAGATCAAATCAAAATCAACGATTTAGGAATTCAATTTATATTACCTTGCACTGACTCATATAATTTGTATGGCTTATCTACGACTTTACACTAACTGTTTGCATTCTGATGTTTCCCTCTCACACTATGACGAGACATTAAGTGTTCTTGCTCCATGATTCCGCCATTTGATTGACAAGCTACACGAGCTGGGTAAGCTAACAAGCCTATCTTCGAGGGGGCCGGGATTTCAATTCCTATGAGACCGTCACGGCTCAATGTATGACTCTCACGTTGGTCCCTCCAGCAATCCGCTGTCCAGACCCGCCCGCCATTGTCAACGCCACCTGGCGAATAGATCGCTACGCCCGTGTGCACACGGCACGCTACAAATGTTTCCCGGATAACATTCAGCTGTCCGGTGACCTAGAAACCACGTGCGGCGGAAACGGAACCTGGATCATAGGGGATCCGCCAGTCTGTGTGGGTAAGTGTGGTGAGTCACCAGTCTGTGTGGGTAAGGGTAGGGAGTCACCAGTCTGTGTGGGTAAGTGTGGTGAGTCACCAGTCTGTGTGGGTAAGTGTGTTGAGTCACCAGTCTTAATGGTTAAGTGTGGTTAGTCACCAGTCTGTGTGGGTTACTGTAGTGAGTCACAGGTATGTGTGGGTAAGTGTGGTGAGTCACCAGTCTGTGTGGGTAAGTATGTTGAGTCACCAGTCTGAATGGGTAAGTGTGGTGAGTCACCAGTCTGTGTAGGTAAGTGTGGTGAGTCACCACTCTGTCCAGGTAAGTATGGCGATCGTGTTACCACCATATGTGGTTAAGTGGGTTTATTCCCTCGTCTATATATCAAATCTACATATGTAGAATCTACATTCAAACTAACTTACTAACACCAAACCCCTTCCCCTCCCCCATTTTTCATTCCCGTCCCTCAGCTGATCCAGACGAGCCGGACTCGTTCCTGCCGGTGGAGGTGCTGACCCCTACCGAGCGATATTACAAGTCTATAGGTTTCACCAAGTCTGACCTGTTGGAGGACCACGTGGCCACGGGGGCGCTGGGGGTCGTCATGCTGCTGTTCGCGGTCGGCATGGTGATCGCAGCGGACATCCCCCACTTCAGGCGAGAGATCAAACACCGTCTGTTGTACAACATCAAGTCGCTATGGAGACACTACAGAGTGGGCTCGGTTGTCTAGGCAACCAGCACTAATCGCACCGGACGTGCAAATAAATATTGGAAATCGAGAAATAATAAGATGACATTTTAAAAAGTGCAAAAATTTGAAACCAGATGCTCAATAATGTAAGCTAGTCCTATATGTCACCGCTGAAGTTACTATTGTTCTCTTATTGTGTCCAGTGTGTTGATGTTTATAAATGTACCGTGGAATTGTTTACCCACTGTTTAACTGTTAACGTGTATAATGTGTTCGAACAAACTTTTGCTGTAACTATTTACCGCCAGTAAATATTACAGATAATTTTTTTTAAAGCATTTTAAACAGAAACGACCCTGAAACTATAGTGTGCTGCATGGACAAGGGAATGATATCAAATAAATGATATGTATGAGCTGAATAATTGAGGCCATAGCTTTAAAAAGAAACCAAACGATGTCCGGTAGATGGCAGCATCGCATGCAATGGCATAAGGAACTCGGTAGTGAAATGAAGAACACGGATCAGCTTCCTTTTGTTAACTTGACTAACTGGTTCAGTTAAGTGTTGAGCAATTGTGACTGTATCCTCATTTTTCATACACATTTATAATAAGAGCTAAGTGTTGAGAAATTGTGACAATGTATCCTCATTTTTCAGACACATTTATAATAAGATAGTACACACAAATGTTTACAGCATGGATATCTTGTTTATTCGTCCAAAAATACAACGACTCACGCTTTCAGTGAATAAAAAAATTGTATCATCAAATCAAATGATGAAACAAAATTACACACAATGTTTGACCCGCGTCTGATCATTCTGACGTCATGATATATCGATGTACTGAGTGGTTTTCGTGCACATTCACTGAGCGTCTAATTATATCGCCGGCAAGCTGATGTCGATATAGTACAGTACCGTGTTATCGGGTCGTCATTGTCAACTCACCCGAATTGAAGTCTATTTTACCAGTTAAAGGAAACGTAATTGGGAAATGACCAGCGCATAAACTTTAAAATCATCTATACTCATTGATACTAGCTTTGACATCAAAACCCATACACAAGGTAAGGGTTTTGAAAACATAAGGCTTATATCCACGCCGTGGCTAAATAAAAGTCGATACGGAAAACAGTTCTTAACTAAGCGTGTCTACAGTTACCTTTTCAGAAACCTTGCATAAAAACGTAACTATTCGGCTAGACTGTAGAATTTAAATACACAATAATTGGTGGTACAACATAATTTCATCCCTCCAAGCTTGGCCAGAGCTTTTCATCGGAAGTCTAACATGGCCAGTTATTGAAATACCGAAAAAGCTACGGAAATTTATTTTTGGCGATAACTTGTGTCCTGAAGAACCAGGGTGTGGGCAAAGTAATGTCGTGGCACCCACAAGAACAGTAAATTAGTGGTTATAGAGGGACGGGGGGCTGATTGGTGAACACCACGTGGAAACACGCCCCCCCCCCCCGCCTATACTTGTTTGTTTATATGCAATACACAATGTTAACTAAACGATAATTTGCCACCAACTTTTTAAGTAGACATTACAAGTTATTTGCATTGATACAGTCGCTGTATACATTTACACGCTACATTAAAAGTCCATCTGGCATAACACGTTTGAAGCATTATATTGAGCTTCATCACAGCTTGGACTGTTTGCGATCTTTTCTGACGTATTGCTCAAGTAAAATTCGGCGTAGAATCTTTCCCGCGGCCGACTTTGGAATGGAGTCCACGAATTCTACTCCGCCTCTCAGCTTCTGTTGGGGAGCCACCCGTTCTGCGACAACAAGAAATGCACGAGAGAAAACTGATTTAACCAGGATTGTATCTGGGTAGGGACTCCATAATTGGTGTATACTATTTCACCGATAATATTTTCAGCTGTAAAACAGCCCAAACGTTTTACTAAGCGCAGCAGCTACTCCACCCTGACCGCTACCTCCCCCCCCCCCAACAAAGATACCGAAACAAGTATAGTACCAGATAACACGCAGCTACTTTCCGCGACTAACCCGCCACCACGTAACTAAGCCACGACACCAAGTGCATACTCCGCCCCACGTGACCAATCCGCCCCCCCCCCCGTGGTCAATGCCTCCCCCACATGGTCAATCCCCAATCCCTCCCCCATATGGTCAATCCCCAATCCCTCCCCACATGGCCAATGCCTCCCCCACGTGGTCAATCACCCCCAGGCGGTCAATCCCTCACCAACATGTGGTCAATTCCTCACCCCCACGTGATCAATCCATCACCCCCATGTGGTCAATCCCTCACCCCCACGTGATCAATCCATCACCCCCATGTGGTCAATCCCTCACCCCCACGTGGTCAATCCCTCAACCCCACGTGATCAATCCGTCCCCCCACGTCATTAACCCGCCAACGTGGCCTAGTAATCAGACCCCTCACGTGACCTACCCGCCACGTGGGCACACAGCTCGGCCTCCGTGACCCGCTGTCCCGGCGTCCGGACGACGAAGGCTCGAGGCAGCTGACCGGCCTTCAGATCCGGAACGCCCACCACGGCCACGTCCGCCACGCCAGGGTGATCCAATAGGAGGGCCTCCAGAGACGCCGGCGCCACCTGGGGGCGGGGAGCAAAATGAAATGAAAGCATTGCTGGATAGGCATGGTTGGTTGGTTGTATATTCAGGACGCTTTAAAAACTTTTGGTCACATCGCGTCAATGGGAGAAGGAAGGGAGAGTGGAGCCATGTCCCCGGGGGCAACCCCATACTCTTTGCGAAGAAGGACATGGGATCTTTATCCTGCGACCACACAGACATGGCCACAGCGGGGCTCAAACCACCGACCCACGTGCCGTTAGGCTCTCAGGTGGCCTAGAGCACTCAAGGCGAGCGATCTAACCCACTGAGCTACCGGGCCGGTATCAAGTTAGAGAGAAGCCATGCCCCCGGGTATAACTTAATACCCTTTGTGAAGATAAGCATGGGATCTTTTTCCAGCATGACATAGGACTTTCTACCGGTGGGATTGAAACCTTACTACAAGACGTTTGCATGTTACCTCGTTGAAATTTTTAGGATAAAAGACTGGCAGCAATTACAGGGTATAAGACTAAATAAAACTGTACCTGATAACCTTTGTACTTGATAAGCTCCTTCAATCTGTCCACAATATATAGGAAGCCATCTTCATCCACATAACCGATGTCACCTACAACAACATAACAAATGTCACCTACAGCAACATAACTCATGTCAACGGGAACATAAATAATGTCACCTACAAAACAAAATCAACATTCGCACTGTCTTGCTGCTTTTACACTTTGATCAGTATTTCCCACCTCTACAAGCATTGGTTGGTTGCTTGTATATTCAAGACGCTTTAAGGTAAGCTACCCATAATAAGCCTCGGCGATGACCTCGGTAAACATCGGCAAACATCGGCGGGCTGTAGCCCTGAGATTTTACGCAGTCTTATTGGAGAAAGCACGAATAAAACACAGCAAAAGAAGTGGTGACATAGGTAAAATGAATAGAGCATCGTATTATAAGCTTCGGCGATTTGGAAAAGATCTCGCTAAACATCGCCAAACATCGGCGGGTGTCAGTGAAAGGGAATCCCTAACTCGTGACGTCATTCACAGGGGAATCCCCCGAGAATGACTCTTCGTGATAATTTCGGAAACTTCACGAAAAAGGCATAGAGAAATCTTGTAAAAGTTCAGAAAACATTCGCGTAGATCATAATTATATCGGAACCGGAATTATTAATTTGTGAACACAAGGCGTAAAATACTGATAATTTGTGTGACATCAGCTGCGCCGAAAAATATTTGTGAAATAATATGTTCAAGCTTCAGGACGTTGTTCTCGGGAAATTTGCACGGCTACCTATATTTTTCGTTATTTTTGTTACAAGAACGATGTTTTTAGAAGTTTTTAAACTTGGTTTGGTGGCAAGATTTTCATTTTTGGTGAAATTATAGTCGATTTTGTGAAGGTGGTGATTTCGAACTTTGGCAAAACCTGTCCTGATTTTGCATAATTGCACTTTATTATGACCATTCTGTAAGTTTTTGTGGCTATTATTTACATTGTTGAATATCATTCCTGTATTGCACTAGGTTTAAGCTTTCCAAAGAGCTATTACTGATGATAACGACTTAATATTGAGCTGAATTGTAGCAAAATTACATGTTCGTGGTAGGTGTCAAGTTTTGGTCATTTTGTGAAATGGGGGTATACTTGGAAAATGGAGAATATTTTTTTAACGGGACGGTAAAGTACCCTCAAAATTCACCAGAAGGCGTGTAATTGGGTATACTTTCATAAAATAATCACAAATACAGAGTTCTTTTAACTTGTTATTATGGGTAGCTTACCGTAACCAAGGAAGGGAGAGTGGAGCCATGTCCACGGGGATAACCCCCTACTCTTTACGAAGAAAGACATAGGATCTTTATCCTGCGACCACACAGACACCACAGCAGGGCTCGAACCACCGATCCACGTGCCGGAGATCTCAGGTGGCCAGAACACTCAATGCGAGCGCTCTAGCCAACTGAGCTCTCTCGCCGGCCCCGTACAAGCATTAGAGACTTAGAGTCGGGGTCGGGCTTCAACGATGGTGGCTCTTCCAAAGAGAAATAGCTTGTTATCTGGTTTATGATTAACAGTGGGCAAATTCAGAGTAAATTAATACGCCTGAACCGGTAGTTCTTCCGTACCTAAAATCAATGTCGTCCATAGATAGAGAGAAATCCCTCGTGATTTATGAATGCCTTAAAGGCCACCAAAAGCCAGAAACTCGAACTAGTTTGTTGGATACCTCAATTTTATATTTTGCAAAGTACACGTAATTAAAAAGTACGAATCATTTCCATTCTTACCTGTGCGCAGCCAACCAGACTTCAAGGTCACGGACGTGGATTCTGGATCACCGTGGTAACCTTTCATAACTTGCGGTCCCTTGACCCAGATCTCTCCCCTTTGATTGGCCCCCAATTCTTCGTGAATGGCCACGTCCATTATCTGAAAAAAAAACGAGTTCATTTCAAGTGCTTTCGAGTTAATTTTGAGTTAATTGAAAGTTAATTTAATTTAAAGTTAATTAAATTTCGAGTGAATTTCGAGTTAATTTCGAGTGAATTTCGAGTTCATTTCAAGTTCATTTCGAATTATTTTCGAGTTAATACAAGGGTTAACTTGCCACAAGACAGCCGGGGAAAGAAAATAAGGGTTAACAATAGCTGGGTAATCAGAGGTCGGCGACCCCTTTCAAAGCACTTCGGATCTACAGTCAAATTTTCGTCGTTAATCTAGCATAAATAAAGCCAAGGTATTTTTTTTTTGAGAATTGTATGCGCTATTTATATTCAGATAAAAAAGCTCAGTAGTTTCTTGTACATCATTTACTGGCTATGAAGAAGCGCCATAGGTTGAACGAATTGGGCTTTGGAATAATGAATTCGGAGGGTCATTTGTATGAAAAGCATTGACGTCGCTATTACGAATCGAACACTTCAGCCAATTGGAAAAAGCCAACTCGCACTATTGTTATAATAGTTCTAAATAAGCAACACCTTTCACAGATGGGCATGTGTGATAAAAATCACTCTGTCTTCAACGATTTCACAAATGCATGTCTGATACTTACATTTATTCAACGACATTTACAGATGTCAGATACTCATCTATAAGCCACAATGTTCACAGATGCAAATGTGTAATGCATTTATTCCACAACATTTGCACATGTCTGATACTTACCATACATTCGGTATTGGGCAGTAGGACCCCCACAGATCCATCCCTGTAGCCACGACGGGGAGACAGATGCGTCACCGGGCTGGCTTCCGTCATGCCGTAGCCTTGGCAACAGAAAACATAAGTACCCAATGCTAGATAAATCCGTCTGCGTCTGCGACTGCGTCTGCGAAAGACGATGGTTATAACGCTACATAATTGCACTGATTAATGGATAACTTTGAGTTCAGTATGGGTAATCTGGATTCATACAGCCATCAGATATCTTTGTGTTCGAAAAACCCAATTTCCGGTCGTTAACATGAACAAAGGACGCCCAACTTTGTGTCTATAATTGAACATGTATTTTGTCCCCATTATAATCACATTAGGACTGACTTGCATCAAGCGCGAGCGAGGACCATTGATTGCAATGTTAACCTCCCATAAACTTCCTCTGAAGTTAGGAATATAGCCGATTATATGTAGGCATACATACTGCATATAGGTCGCATATTGGCGATATGTCATGCAAGTCACTCCAACACCTGGAATTTGTGAATCAGTTAATTCGACATATTCGTTATCCGTCTCGGGTGCCCCGGCTCAGGTGCCCAGACTCGGGTGCCCCGCCTCGGGTGCCCCGACTCGGGTGCGCCGACTCGGGTGCGCCGACTCGGGTGCGCCGACTCGGGTGCCCCGCCTCGGGTGCCCCGCCTCGGGTGCCCCGACTCGGGTGCGCCGACTCGGGTGCGCCGACTCGGGTGCGCCGACTCGGGTGCCCCGCCTCGGGTGCCCCGCCTCGGGTGCCCCGACTCGGGTGCGCCGACTCGGGTGCGCCGACTCGGGTGCGCCGACTCGGGTGCGCCGACTCGGGTGCCCCGCCTCGGGTGCCCCGCCTCGGGTGCCCCGACTCGGGTGCGCCGACTCGGGTGCGCCGACTCGGGTGCGCCGACTCGGGTGCCCCGCCTCGGGTGCCCCGCCTCGGGTGCCCCGACTCGGGTGCGCCGACTCGGGTGCCCCGACTCGGGTGCCCCGACTCGGGTGCCCAGACTCGGGTGCCCCGACTCGGGTGCGCCGACTCGGGTGCGCCGACTCGGGTGCGCCGACTCGGGTGCCCCGCCTCGGGTGCCCCGCCTCGGGTGCCCCGCCTCGGGTGCCCCGACTCGGGTGCGCCGACTCGGGTGCGCCGACTCGGGTGCCCCGGCTCGGGTGCCCCGGCTCGGGTGTACCCGAATGTGTCGGATTAACGAGTTATGACTGCACAATGCTTTCAAGTGTGTTTGTAAGTGTACCGGCACACCCATATGCATAGGATTTTGCACTGAACTGATACCATGGGCCAATGGCCTAAAAATCAAAGTTTTTACTATTATTGTAAAGAGCTCATAAGTAAAGCGACAGAACCTTGCAAAAAATGGGCCGGCATGGTAGCTCAGTGGGTTTGAGCGCTCGCCTTGAGTGTTCTGGCCCACCTGAGAGCCTAACGGCAAGTGGATCAGTGGTTCGGACCCCGCTGTGGCCATGTCTGTGTGGTTGCTGGATAAAGATCCCATGTCCTTCTTCACAAAGAGTAGGTGGTTACCCCTGGGGACATTGCTCCACTCTCCCATTGACGCGATATGACCAAAAGTGGTTAAAACATCCTGACTATACAACCAACCAACCAACCTTGTGAAAAATCAAACGAGAATTTCTGCCGCATTTCAGCGCTGCTTTCCTTTCCCAGAGGCGCAGCGCCACAGGTCACGTGAATCAGTGACGTCAGGTCATATTTGTCCACAATCTGAGTCTTTAGCATATCCAGAGCTACGGGCGGCACACAACCAAACACCTCAACCTGAAGCCGTAAGAGGAAACGTTTACACAGTCGCAAGACAATGGTAAATTTGATGGTTATGCAAATTGAGCAAATGATGTGTTCTTAAACCCTGCCTGGACGCAATTTTATTTATGAAAGAAAAAATCAAATTTGTACCAGAAGCCGGAACCTGTGCAATATAAACCTAAAATACTGTGAACTGATGACCCAACAGGCAATACTTACCGGCTTAATGCTGAGATATTGCGATGATAAAATATATGTATACTTAATCCTCGTTACATTTGTCACAAACGAAAAAAAATTGTCAGAAAGTGGAGCGTATATTATGAAACACGGATTCAGGTATGATCAATTTCGATTTAATTTATAATATAATAAATATAATAGGATAACTTCGAGGTAGTCATTAAGATGTGTATGCGTTGTTAAATAAATGAGGTCTACAACAAAAAAAAGTATGATAAAGGCGGCTTGAACTCTTATACCTTGTAGCGCTCTATACAGTGTAGGAGGTTGCCCAGGTCATACCGGGGCAGGATGATAATGGTGTTGCCTCTCATCAGGTTCGTCAAGCAGTATAGGGTAAGGGAAGACACGTGGAAGAGAGGAGTAAGCAGCAGAAAGCGGCGGCCCGGTCCCCTGTCCACGGCGACGGCCGGGTGGCTGGAAGACACGTGGCGCGCACAAATGTGTCGTACTTGTCTCTCACGCAGCCATCTTAATAAAGATGCATATATATGTTTAATTTATTTAGTGATATCAGAAGTACTTGTATATAATGAAAGTCGCCCAACTAGAAGTATTCCGTCACAACGGCTGAGAAAATCAAACGACTGCTGTTTTTTCGGCCCGTGTTGTACACACGAGGGATGATTTAGGCTAAAACACACGGGGAAAATGAATAATGACGATGATATATGTCCTACAAATTAAATGACTCCGACCTCTCAGAGTCCTCTCCACGATGAAGTTAGGTACAAAACCGGGAATAACGAATGCTTAGGATGATATATGCCCCAAGTTAGATAGCCCATAACGGGTTTATAACCAAGGAGTCTCACACAACTAGGGCGATAATACAGAAACACGTGCTTTTACTTTGTACCAATAAATGCACCAGATTTAACCGGGTCCGTATTCACAATACGTTTGTCATACAAGGCGACGAGAGAGCGAACCAAGACACGTGGCTCGGCTACTTGGGCCGATCCAGCATTTTGAAAGGGGGAGGGCACTTCAGCTTGGGTCAAACTGGGGGGTTAGGGAGGAGTGAACAAAAATGGGGGTGGGGGGGGGGGTCCATACATAAATAGACGGGTTCGCCACACGCGGTTAGACAATGGCGGAGGCGGATAATATTAATGGTAAGAAAATGGTATATAATAATAATAATAATAATAATAATAATAATGACAACAACACTATTATAACCTATTACAATAATAACATTACTTTTAATACTAATACTGGAAAAAAGATCAATCCTTATTTTCAATGAAATTACAGTACAAAGTTAGAGGGGGGGAGGGGTATTTTCGTTCCTCGGGAATGGGGTTTTCATTTTACCGTGAACTGGGATTGAGGCAAATAATTCTTTGTAAACTGGGAATTGGGTATTAACCGACCGTCGTGATCAAGTATTTTCATTAATCGTGAACTGGGAATTTTAATATTAAATAATCGTCAATCGGGAATCGCCAAGTTATAACATGTATCCACCGCTTCCATTGTATGCGGGGAGTTTTCCATTTAATTCATCGTGACCTGGGAATATAGAAATTTATTCTTCGTGATTAAGAACACGACCCCCCCTCTGCCCCCCCTCCCCCCCCCCCTTTAGAGATACAGTATATCATGATATCCTGCCATTGGACATAGGCTGGGAGGGAGAGCTTCACCTACCTGACCTGCAGAATATTGCTGATCAAGTTGTAGTGGGTTAACATGACAGACTTCGGCTTGCCTGTCGTTCCAGAGGACGTAGGCAACAGCGCCACGTGTTCGGTGGGAATAATTTCCACTGGTGCCCGGTTCCAGTTAGTTCTGCCGCTATTTACTAGAGAATCGAAGGTCACACCAGAACTTCCTGGCCCTACTAGCAGTGTATTCTAAAATGGAAGTAAGTGAAATGAATTGAATTGGTGTTGAAGGCAACGTTAGCCGACACAAGGTTAACTTGGCTAATTAACTTTCCGGGACGATGAAGATAAAAGCATGAAATGTAACTCCAGGTCAAACATCAAACAAATGCAAGACAAGTATCTAAGAGAACGTTCTTTCACTGAAAATGGGAGACACATTTCGTGTGATTTCCATGAAAGTTGGATAAAAGGTAAAAATAGTAATACAGCTTCTTTAGCGGAATATATCAACATATAGTTTTGTTCAAAGGAAAGAACATACCGGAGATGGAAGTTTTGTTGATTCACAAGCACTTTATCCCCAAAAATTATTCATCTTTTAGTAATCTGATAATGTACGAAACAGTGTACTTACTTTTAACAGACGAAGCTTCGAGTCGGCCTGATGTAAATTGTCGAGAAGACTGGCTTGACTGAACGCATACTTTGGAGTCACCTGCCGTAACCGGTCTTCTAGTTCATCTGGAAGTTACCACTTTAAATATAATAAATGAAATCCTTGTCGTTTAAGATTGACAATGTTATGCTTCAATCTCCATGTAATTACACATGTTTTCAAGATACTTGGTTAATTAAGTGTGATAAATATTGTGTGTGTAGCAGGATGCAAAACAAAAATCTTTCAACAAACTGCCATATACAACCCTTGGAAATCGGTTGGGACCCCAAGACCAGTCAGCCGGAGATGTGTCGTCGAGAAGCGGTGGGGTGAGGAAGGAGTGACACCTGCTGGGAGAGTCCAAGGCTAAGCCTGCCACTGGGCTGGGATGTTAAATATGGTCTCACAATAAAATGCAAACATGCGAAGCGGCAAGGTGCATGATCTTTTTTTCATTGGTGGAAGAACGACTAAATCGGACGGAAGAAGTTTTTGTAAAAACACTGACGACAGCGGGGACGACACCCGTTTCTCGCCAATTGCAAGAGCACCTTCTCCTGGCCGCATACGCATCTTCTGATTTGATTGATATAAAAAATATCAGTAATGTTAAGTAATATGTAAAGGTATTTTTCTCAAGCCTAAATGTCACCACGTGGTCTAGAGGGTAACACGTTAATTGTGCTATTGTCCAGTGTACTCTGCTGAGCAATTAAGCCTAAGTGTCCGGTGCGCGTGGCCGGTGCGCGGTTCGAGCCCCACATGCACAAATGTCTACGTTGGTGCAGGATAAAGATCCCATGTATTTCTTCGCAAAGAGTAGGGCGAAACTCCCGAAGACTCCCCGTTCGCCCCAACATGGAAGAATGGCAGTCGCAACAGGTTACAGCATCGTACATAAAGCAATCAATCAATAAATTTTTCAAACCTAACTTCCATATGAAACTAAATAATCTGAATCTGATCTTAAAATGTCCATGTACAACCGGTTATTATACTTTTGTAATCGTGTGCTGCCTTCCTTCAGATTAAACAAAAACTGCCAACCCCTGCCTGGTATTTATTATTTTATTTATTTTGTGAGTTCCCTCACACCCCTCGAGCCGTTACATACATCAATCGGGTATCGTATTTCTACAAGAATATAAGACATTGTTTTATAATTAGGCGTGATAGTTATTGAATTAATACCTTAATTATTGTAGTGAAATAACGGTAATACTGTCCCATGATGATTAAACCTACATGCAGTGCTGAATGGACTGGTTGGGGCAACCACAGCACCAAGCAGGGAACAAGCCAGGACGATAATAGGGTAGTCTACACAGCTATGTAGGTGAACGAGGATGATGTCATGCTGCCTGACTCCCAACTTATCAAGTGCAGCTGCCAGACAATTGATCTTCTCCACACAGTCACCATATGTGTAGCTCTGTCCAGTACTGCCATCCACCTAAACAAGGTTAAACAATTAAAGATAAAATCTGAGGTACCAATTCCATATTATAGAATAAAAACCCATTAACTATTATATTGAGGAATAATCCACCATGGTAGGGCGGGGACAGGCATCAGCGACTCCCAATCCCCCGGCTGGCCAATTTGGAAGGGGTGGAGAGACAAACTTCGACTTGGGCCATATATAAGTCACACTGGTGTATAAGTCGAACCCCTCAGCCGTGAGGAAAAAATATGTGACTTATAAACCAGAAATTATCCCAAATTAATGTAAAGGTGATACACAATACAACTCATATAAACTATAGATTGTGTAGTTCAATAGGAAAATAACTCTTATCAAGAAGGACAGGGAATGTTCCTATTTATTTGTACAACCCAGAAGGTTTTGCATATATATAATGGTGTGTATAATGGTATGTATTTTTTGGTGGGGAATACATGGGTTGGGAACTACCCATATATTCCCCACCAAAAAATACACACCATTAATTATTCCTATAGGAGATAATTTCTGTAATATACCAACCAAAGCAATCTTCTGTTCGTGGTCACACATATGTGACAGAAGAAACTGGGCAAGTGAGAGATCTTCAGGTATCTTGATAGATGCAAGATGGCTCTTCATCTTGCATATATGCAGCTTTCTTCTTCAATATACAAATCAAAGCATTCCAAATGTACCTATCTGGTCATCATCAGCCAAATTGTTCTGATTAACCAAAGTTGCGATTATAACCCAAAGTTGGGCGCTTATAACCCAAAGTTGGGTGATTTTTGACAGGTGAGAATAGATCACTTATTGGGCTTATACATTCTTCATATATACATCAATATGCTATACATTCATTATACATGTTACATATATTAGACACTGGTAATCATACATTTTTATGAAAATATTTATTCACAAATTTAAGACTATTTTTTCGCTGTTACTGAGCTTCTAATTTGTTCTAATTTCCCGGTGGCCTCCCTTCTCGAGGAATCAGCCAAGGGTGGCCATTGCACATGAAGCTAAATTACATGCACATCTTATCATAACCAAAGGCAGGACCCAAACAGCTTAGGGTTGCAGGGTAACAGAGTTAAGTGTATATACCCGTTAACAAAGCTTGTCTACCAATGTTGCAATTAAACCAAAGTTCCTGCCCATTTTCAGGTACATTTATGGTTCGATAAGGCAGAATTTGCGATCTTGTAGGCTGATGAATCTTTGTGTGTAGTTATTATGCAACGATGTGTTACGGCTGTGGGCTAGGTGTGAATTGCATCTGCAGTCCCATTGTTCAGTTGTTACACCAGGATTAGCTCTCACTTCTTTAAGATTTTGTAAAGATACTTTAAACTTTCTCTGACCTCAAGCCTCTCACCACCCTGTAATGTCAGTCACTTAGTATTGACAGATCTATAACAACATTATCATGAACAGGCCTAACAAGATCCTCTCCACCTGCTGTCTACTACATTTGTCTAGACTTGATGTGAACTGCAAAGTTCATAACAACCACCCCCTTCCACCCCCCCTACCTCCGCTAAGCATCCCATCACCCCACCCTCGATCCTCACCATCCCTATCCTACGTCCATACCACCCCTAAATATGGGATGCCAGACATAATGGCCACGCGACATAAGGGCCGCACAGCCCTTATGTCTGACGAATGCTATGCATAATGGCCAAACAGCATAACGGCTGAGTCGCTCTCACCACCCCCTACCTGGAGAGGGGGGGGGGGTGGGGTAGTCGGGGTTGGTCGAGCTGCGAGGGGATTAGTCCACAGCGATTTAGGGGGGGGGGTTCGAGGGGATTAGCCTGCGACAATTGGACTGTCTGTTGTTGTTCGCACCGTCTTGCCACAGTGCCTGCGAGGCTATTGCAGAGTTGTATACCATGCCGGTCTGGGTTGGTGTCATCGATTGTATGGAAGAACAGGCAGCGAAAGTTTATAGAGAGTCATAGAGATTTAACAACAAATTTATTTAACATAGACCAACAACTCCTTTTATACCCAATTTATCCATGATATCCATAATCAACCATTGGATTGCTGTACTGAAACCTTTAGGCAGGTAGACAGTGACAACCCCTAAAGACAGCTTTGGCAAAGAAGAAGCCAGGATTCAATTACATGCCAATGTGACTATGGAGTTGTTATCAAATGGCTACCAGTTCCAAATGGCAGGGAAGTCTACACCGTCATTACCATTAAAGCAATATATTCCGTAATTTGTTGTATTACCAACGTCTTCTCCATGTCAAATAAGTACACTCTGTCTTGAATTTAAATCATGAAAGCCTGTGGGCTATCCGAATAAAAGTATTTTGGTCACCGGAGCAGAAGTTGGTGGCCGGCTTTATATCCCTGCGCGCTTGTTCGCAGTTCTCTATTTTGTGTGTGATGTCGACCGCGGCTCGCTATCACGTCCGCGCGCGATAAAAATGAACCGCGTAGTTTTATGTTGAAATGTTTGTTTTACAGACTCAAAGAGCTATAAAAACATGTGCATCATAAATTTTGAGATACTTTAGTCTTGATTCTAAAATGTAAAAAATCTAAGATGGCGCATGTAAGCATATTGCTTTAAAATCCGCGTTATCAATGCTCATTACGGGGCTCTAAGGGATTCCCCCAAAAATGTGCAAAAAGTGATATTCCCTCAGGAAGCCCAACCACCCACCCCCCACCCCCAGCCCCTGCCCTGTCGGTCGACACCCAATCGTCGAGGCGCGCAGACTAATCCGCTGGCTCACTACCCCCCCCGCCCCCCCCCCCCTCTGTGTCAGTCGATTTACTGTGCCTGTGGACTGATCAGCTGATTTTCACTGGCGGCTGCTTGGGCAAGAAACAATCTGATTATCTGTCTAGTTGTTTACATGGGCGATAATATAGAATTACAAGAAAAAAAACAATAGCGCGGCAAGAATAAAATACGGGTGTGGTTAAAAAAAAAATCTACATTTCTTACGTATAATCGCATCAAAGCTGTGTTTGTTTGTCAACCATTTACTGACAACGGGAAGAGGCTTTTGCCCAGTCAGATGAAAAATGTGGAAATCTCACTCAAAACGTCTCATCTCGAAGTGGATGCGAGACTAAACACCGGAAACCTCTGTATGTTACCGATTATTCCCAACGCCTCCGAGCCTGAGAAAGCTCTGCATATGTAATGTACACCGACAAACATCGTGGTTGGCTCGCGGAAGCAGCATGCCAAAACATCTATGCGTGCACGCATTAATTTATAACATGGATAGTTGTCACCTGTATGGCGAGCGAAGTAAGAGCTCCAAGACGAAAACTTGCCAGGCAGCAACTTCCACTGAGACATATTTCTTAAAGCTGTTGTATCATCTGCAGCAGTTGTCAGTCTTATAGCTGCTGTATCAGCTGAAGTAGTTTATATTTTTAAAGCTGCTTATACTGAAATATCTTATCTATCTATAGAACTGAGGTTTTAGGTAACACCTTCTTCACAAACAATATATTTTCAGGACCTGTTGTGATCAGTTCATGAGAACATATACTGAACAGTTGCAATAAACACCTTTGAACACTTACACCAAATATTAGTTTTGTCATCCTTATTCTATACAATTTGCTACCAATGTAATAACGGTATCCGTCACAAAAAACGCTTTTAGTAAGTAAAGATAAAAAAATTATGAAGTAAACTGGCCATATGTTGGTTGTCTATTTATACACTGGTACATATTAAGCCCCCCGTTTATTATGTATACCTGTTTCATTGTGCTTCGGTCCTTTTCGGTGTTTGTATGTACCGGCGTACGTCCTGACAGACTTTTCGGTAGTTGTCGGCGCTTGTTTGCACCATGCTTAATACACATGTAGGCCTGACTAATGTTTTATAGTAACAATTAAGTTTCACAAGTATTCTTTGTGCCTTATTCGGATAAATCAACTAATCTTAGGCGTTTATTCCGTTTTACTGCGACAAACGCCAAATAATCGTCTGTTTCTGGTCAGGGGTCAAGGCCATTGCAATTGACATTTTTTTATCTGCGTATCTTTATCGCAGATATAGCACAACGATGTGGGCCCAAAGCCGGCTACAGTTGGCACGGTGGCGTGTGGCTTGCCGGCGGTCTACCGGCATGGGCCCGCTGGACAAAACTACGTTGGCCGAATGATGTTTGCCGGCACGTTGGACCAGCGATATTTCAATGCTGTTAGCAATTTTATTTCACTGCGCGTTGCTCCGTCTGGCGAGTGAGTTAGGAAACAACGACCTTCCCCCTCTGTGGCTGTTTGAGAACGTTTAAAAGATGGCGGTGTTTCTCTGCATATCGGCATATTTTCACTTCTTTTCCAATAAAGGTAAGTTCGTTTGAAATAATAAATCATGTCAGACGTAACATAATGATCGACTGCATCGGAAAACATATCTTCTGAAGCTTAATCAGCTTAAATCAAAAGATAACAGCTCCATTGATGCTTTTGATCTCCCCTTCACAGCCACGGCTTACTGCTCGGGCATAACCAGGCCTGGCCTACTTTAATTGGAATGAACTCAACTCTCCTTGGAGTGAGCCAGGCCTGGTTACCACAGGCACAGCCGACCAGGCCATACCACTCGCACAGGCCACGATGACCCCCCCCCCCCCACCCCAAGAATGGGCTTGGGGCTGCACTGCCTACTAATAAAGTCTGTTGATGTGAGAGGTATGTCTGAATGATTTTGGACATCATATTGTTTTAAATGCGTTTTGCGCTACAGATGGTATATTATGTTTCACCGCTGTGAACGACATGGCACAACAGCTGCAAGAATCTGACTGGTCTGGTGTTTCAAGAGATCTATGCCTCAGTATATACGCTCTCTGTATTTTGTTCAATAAATATCATGTTAAGGCAAGCCACCCATAATAGCAAGGTAAAAAAACTCTGTATTTGTGATTATTTGATGAAAGTATACCCAATTACATACCTTCTGGTGAATTTTTAGGATACTTTACCGTCCCGTTAAAAAAATATTCTCCATTTTCCAAGTATACCCCCATTTCACAAAATGACCAAAACTTGACACCTACCACGAATATGTAATTTTGCTACAATTCAGCTCAATATTAAGACATTATCATCATTAATAGCTCTTTGGAAAGCTTAAACCTATAGTGCAATACAGCAATGATATTCAACAATGTAAATAGTAGCCACAAAAAATAACAGAATGGCAATAATAAAGTGCACTTGTGCAAAGACAGGACAGTTTTTGCCAAAATTTAAAATCACCACCTTCACAAAATTGGCTATAATTTCATCAAAAATGAAAATCTTGACACCAAACACGTTTAAAAACTTCTACAAACATAGTTCTTGTAACAAAAATAACGAAAAATATAGGTAGCCGTGCAAAACACGAGAAACACGTCCTGAAACTTGAAAATGTTATTTCATAAATATTTTAGGAGCAGCTTATTTCACACCAATTATCAATAATTTACGCCTTGTGCTCACATTTTATTAAATTTGTTTATATATAATGGTCTTCGATATAATTATGATCTACACGAATGTTTTCTGAGCTATTTGCACGTTTTTTCCATGTTTTTTCTTGTATATATCGGAATTTATCACGAAGAGCCATTCTCGGGGAAATACCCTGTGAATGACGTCACGAATTGGGGATTCCCTGTGAATGACGTAACGAGCTAGGGATTCCCCTTTCACTGACACCCGCCGATGCTTGTCGATGTTTACCGAGGTCTTCTCTAAATCGCTGAAGCTTATTATACGAGGTTCTATTGATTTTACCTATGTCACCACTTCTTTTGCTGTGTTTTATTCGTGCTTTGTTTCATTAAGACTGCCTAAAATATCAGGGCTACAGCCCGCCGATGTTTGCCGATGTTTACCGAGGTCTGCTCAATATCGCCGAGGCTCATTATGGGTGGCTTACCTTAAGACTGAAATGTGTATTAATTTAATATTTACATTCAGTGGTCCAATGCGTCGGTCAATTGGCGGCCTCATGTTGTTGGGTCAGCGGTGTACCAATGTGGGCCCGCTTGACAAAAACTACAGTGGTCCAATGATGTTTGCCGACAATGGGTCAATGATGGGCCTATGATGTTTGCCATTGCTGGGCTAATGTTGGTCCACTGCTGGTCCAAAGTATTTTCATGCCGACGGTTTGCCAACATTGGCCGCTGGACAAAACTACGCTGGCCCAACATTGTTTGCCGACGGTGGGCCAATGTAACGGCCAACGTTGGCCCGACGATGGCCCACCGTCGTTGTTCTATATGGGATGATCTTTTGAACCGATGGTATCGTAAAGATTTAATTTATTCTTCTGTTGTTTTTCTCGTTATGTTCTTCGCATACGTTTCCACAATAAGTCGCTAGAGCTAGAGCACGCTAGTACTCTTTTAATATGGATAGGTGCTACATAAACTGAATGCGAGCGTATTAATTCAGCTATTCCAATACATCGAGACCAATGTTCAAAATAAATCCCACGTCGGCTTGCCATAATCCGTATCTTTGGCGGATGACGTAAACCGCGCACATGCTTGTTGCATACCATTTAGTTGCTCAGGAACGCCCATTGTGACGTCATCTTTATAACATTTTGACGTCACAACCAGTCATTTTTATAACAGTTTGACGTCACAAGCAGTAATTTTTATAACATTTAGACGTCACAACCAGTCATTTTTATAACATTTTGACGTCACAACCAGTCAGTATTATAGCCTCGACAAAGTGTTGAATTCCGTTTTAACACGTTATATTCTTCTAAACGATAGAACATAATGCGAGAAGTATTTTTTTTAATCGACATATGACATATAGATATGTCTTACAGTAATCAACCGCCGAAAACAAAAACGGAAAAAAACGGGAAAAAAACGGTTGATAACATTATGGAATTCAGACACGGATTTTATCTCTTTTTTGTGTGTGTGTTCTCTGAAGAGTTCGCTTGCGCTCGCTATTAGTTTTAAATGAACCTCAATTCTGATATTTTATTTAGTTAAAAATCAATTTATGGCACGATTAAAGCTGCTTGTCGAGCTTTTTCCGCCAAGCCTAAGCCCAGGCAATATATATATAACATTTTGCAGAAAACTCGATTGTTTCATTCTATAACTTCAGATACCTAATAAATATCGCTGTGAAATGGCACACGCGTCTATCCCTGGACACCACAGAACTCTCTCTCGGCACTGCTACTTATAACAATGCATCGCGAAGCGCAAAAACTAATGATCTTTACACTAAGTTGAAAACCTGTGATTAATTGATATCACGGTCAACGCTAAGAGACACTATTTGGCGGGCTGGCATGCGTGGAATATAGACAAAATAAATTTTGCATGATTCACGGATGGATACTTATTTGTATTTTGACCTCTTTAGTTTTAGCGGGGAAAAGCTCGATAAGTAGCTTTAGTGAATGTGCTCGATTATTATTTTTGTGCGGAAAAATGGTCCCTTTGTATATACTACCGGTACCGAGTCAAAATTTAAATATTGTTGTCGTTATACGTCAATCTACCTTTAAATGCTATCGTTATTAGACAAGTCACTACCACTATATGTGAAGAACACGTATTGACTTGCTTCTAACTACATTGTTTGAAACACCCACGTGTTTTCCTTAGAGATAAATGCCGGGCCCATATCATTTACATTTCCAGTTAAACTATGGGGAATTAACACATTGCACAGAATTTACTTTTTTTAAATCATACATTAGTGAAGTTCCAAGCACTTTTGCACGACCACCCAACTTGCCAGGTGCACCCGCCTCAGCGCGCTGATGATGACTTCACCGGCGATGAAGGGATCAGTAGGTTTAGACGACTACTACCACCGGAAGTTATAATATCGAAGCGGTTAAATCACCTTAGAGTTTTTACGCGGATTCTTCCTTTTTAAACGAAACGATTAACGGAAAATATATATTATACCAACAGAGTTTAACTATTTTCTCACATTGCACCCGCCCGGTATTTTCTTTTAAAGTTGGCTTTGTTGAACAGAGTGTTTCGTTCTGTAAAGGTCTGAACAATGTAAATTATTTAATGCAGTAATTAAGCTTAACCTTCACTTCTGAATGTTAACAACAAAGGATGGGCTAGGAGTTTTCCATCCCTTCTCTCTAACAGTTGACAACCGATTCTGTCCATACTTACTCTAATGGCTAGTGCAACTGGTCAGGAGTTGGAGATCAGCATTCCGGCATTGTTTGACCATGTTAAAACCCACGAGAACCGTGCAGCCATATAGGGCTGTACAGTTCTCGTGGGTTCTATTTCGGTTTAGGTCTTTTGAGAACCAACACGAAACGCATGCTCTCAGAAAGAGTGCGCATCACGCCTGAACCCTAACGGGCCCTAACGGGGCTGCCTTTCAGCTTGTTGTCAGAAGGGTCAAGTTCACTGGGCTAGTGCCATGGTGCCTCTCCATAACGCATGTGTTCCGTTCGACGAGACTGTTGGAAGCGTTGTATTTTGAGGCAAATCATCGATGTTTACATGCCTGTCTCCTAGGGTCTCGATAAATCCCATAGTGACTGTACAGCCCTGTTAGCACATGCTTCTTAAATTATCGCTATTGTTGCAGTAACTTCAAAATGGAATAGAACTGAACACCGGACAATTTAGTCACGAAATAAACAGTGTGCTTTTGTAAGATTTTTTATTGTCGTCCTGTAGTCTTTACAAATGGAACATATATTTACAACTTGAATTTGTAATACTTTGTAATTGTTTAAGAACTGTTTAATGGTAAGAAACAAGTGGCGGATGAGGTGAAAATGAAGTGCGTGGGATGAAAGCCTATACCATACGATGAGCAGTGCGGATCGAACGAGCAATGTTATACATTATGTTATATTCTTATTACTAGCAGTGGTTATATCATCATATATATATATATACATATATCATATATATATGTACTTAGTATCACAAAGAACAAACGACAAATCTACAACTACGTAACAAGATATACTAGTTAAATACACATTTCCGCTAGTCACATTGAAGTCTGTTGAAGTAAAAACTACGTCGCATGCTCCAATACAATTTCCTTCACTCACAGGCGTTCGGTTCGTCACTTCAGTCATATATAATATGCATTCGTCAAGAATCCATCCAGGAAAGCGTCATTATATTCAAATACCCTAATATATAAAGAAGAGTCATATACGCACCACACACAACTGTATATATAACTTACCGTTATATATATATATATATATATGTGTAGCTCATGTATCTCCATGCACCACAATATATGCAGATTATTTATTTACATGTCCACGGAAAGACGCCAGTCAAAGTCAGCGAGGCATTAGGTTGAGCAGATTAATTACACTTCGCTTTATGCAGCATTCGACTTCTAACTTCTATAGCACAGGTGGGTATAGATATTTGATAATTTGGTACGCGGTCAGTAACTCCACGGCGTCAACGGCATAGCTTACACTTATCTATCACGAAAAATCGCCTATAAAGGCGACGATGTGTGCGCACTGCCAAACTAATTAACACTAAACACTCGTTTTCGAAGATACTATAATTATGTCACCGAAGAAATTTCCCTATTTTCTTTTTTGAAACAGCATGGTAGTATTTTCTCCAAAAGTAAAGCATGGAACTGGGCTTCGTATCTGGTGAGGGGGTTGTGACTTCACCAAGGGAAATGTTATGTCAAAAGCAGCATATAAGCTTAAAGAGGGAGATTCCAAGTTATTGCCACTGGTATTAGGCAGCGAAATTTGTCAAATGTGTAATAATCCAAACAACTTTGTTTTTACGCATTATCTCATACTAACCTGCCATTGGCAGCATAGAGGAGATAAGACACACAAGATGCATTTGTGCCCCGATTAACAGAAGTGGTCATACCGCGAAGATCATGATACCACCCATAATAAACTAAGGTGACAAAACACAGAGGAATACCTACATTGCCCGCCATGGCTTCGTCAGAGTTCGTACGTACTGTATGTATCATATCATATATACCTATTACCAACATGCTCCCCTTTATTGCATATACCTTAGTGAGATGTCTACATCGCATATATATATGATATTTACAGAGCAGCTTATGACTATGTAACAGGGAAACCTACGTTACAGTGTAGGGAGTTCAAAGTTGAACGTGAATACATGTAACGGTTTATGGTGTACACCTAAATAGTGAAAAAAAAAATCCAATAATCTTAAGCCATGAAGTACATATTTGAAGAAAAAGTGTAACCCACGTGAACCAGCTGGTGACGGATACATATTACCCATAATTCCTTGCTACAGGTTTCCAGGGTTATGCAATGACACTGGAAGATCATGTGACGTACCAAGGTCCTCTGCAATACTGGCGGCAAGTTCACATATTGGCTACAAATCCACGCTGAGATGACATAGCTACACACAATGAATCGTGGCTACAATTACAGCAGAAATGTTCATCTTAAAAACGTGGATGTCTCAATAACAGAATAATATAAGTTGCATATGGTTTCATCACAAGGCCGTTTACTCGCGCTAAAGGAGTCCGCGTTATCATTGTAGTTGAACTCTACGACACAGTGACCTCGAAATCGCTTCCAGGAGCATCGAGATCTCGCCCAGGGACCATGTGATCGGCCGCAGGCGATGGGAGCAATGCCTGTAAGGACATCTACAGAGGTAAATATTTGAAGACTGGTAGGATGTAGTGCGAACAGGTTTGGCGGGCATGCTTCTCAATAGTAATTCCGCGACTAGGATTTAAAAAAAAGAGAGACCTTTTCACCATAGCTTCTTGCTAGCGAGAGGATTTCACCGACGCGTCATTTCATGAAGCTACATCACGGTTTATGGTAAAATGTGACTGAGGAACTATGTCATTTATTTGGGGGCGTCCATGCGGGCGCTGTAATGGGGACATGGGGCCATCATTGCACCGGCTGTAGTAAGAAAGTGTAAGGATAAAATTGAAGCTGCAACTGATCATGACTCGTAGAACATACAGGCGTAGATAAGCTTTAAGTATGTGATAAATTGTGATGGTATTAGTAATATTATACGAACCATAATATGAAAAAACTGATACGATCATCAAGTTTAACAGAAGCTCTTGAAAGACGTTGTCTAGAGATGAAAAAGCGTGATTTGAGGAGAAATGTATATGAAAGCCAAAAAAATAAAATACTACTTAATGTCATATAATATAATATAATATACCATAATATAATATAATATAATATACTGTATTATATTATAATTGGCACATACGCAAATTACCTAATGATGTTTCCTGAGAGAACTAATTTGTGTCCTTCACTTTAAACATATGATCAACAAAACATGTCCAACAGAAACAAAGCGTCATCTACTCTTAATTGGAAGTTAAACATACATATTTTCGCTGAGAACACATGATTATGATGTATTCACTAGGGGCACGCTACCGGTCGATCCCATGGCAACCGTGCAGATGCGGTGTCTGGAGATATTTAGATACCATGCCAAGGGAAACAGAAAAGGCAAAAGGTGTATGATGGGAGGTCAAGGTGCAAATAAAAATTGCTTTGATGTCGATGATTGTGTTTTTGTTGTTGTTGTTGTTGTTGGTGGTGGTGGTGGTGGTGTATGTGGTATGTGGTGGGCGACTTACGGGGGTGGCGGTGGCAGTGTGTGTCTGTGGGGGTGGGTGGGAGGTGTATGTGTGTGCGGGGGTGGGGAGGGGGTGGTTGTGCCGGTGCGAACACGTGACAGCTACAGTACAGGGAACATATGTGGCAACGGGAGGGTGTATCCCACTGCATATATATATATATATATATATAAGTATTTGCATACATGTATTGTGGGATCGCCTGCCTGACTGGCATCACTCGTAGTGGGATACTCCGTGAGCTCCCAATGCCTCATAAATGCCCACATCTCATGATCAGACATCTGATATATACGTTAATTATGGTGATGTTATAGCAAATTACTCGCAATGGAATGCATAAGTAGACATGATCTACCAGATGCAATACGTTGACAATGTTTCATATCAATGGCTTCACACTTTAGTCACCCGACAACGTGATTGCTTCGTGTTTTAAAAACAAATTGACACAATTTAGAATACTTTACACGCACCTGAACTATTATTTGTAATAAATTATGAATATTGACAGTTAATTACTTCGAAGAACAACCCATTGTTGGATTTGCCTAATAAGGATAACAGAGAATCCACCTTCAAACGTATTTGAGGATGCACTTCCCAAACTTACGCACATCTAATACGACGCCTTCAGACCGAATGTAATCGCAATTCCATTAATATTCATTATATTGATATCCACCCTGAACGCTTGGCGCAATACAAGGTCATCACACTCGAGATTCACACCCGGATGATCCCCAGGGAGCCAGTAAAGTTTCACGGAAGTCCGCCCCATCCCCTGTCCTCACGTGGCATTGTCATTATTCCAACACTGGATGGAAGCATCGCTGGACTGCGTGAATGGCCGTGACCGCTATCACTATTATATGGTACCGCGTAATATGAATGGCGGTACAGGAAGAAAACAGCTAGTGTCTCTAGTGTCTCTCAATGAATCGAGACTTATAAATGCCACGTATTGGGTGTCAGAAGAAGGTCACCAAATGGTGATATTCGTTATTTACAAATTTGGGCTTCGCAAACGGTGTAATATGTTAACATGTCCAAGCGATGTAAATTAAGTTTATAAGATTCAGAGAAGATGTGTTATTATGGAGGCAATAGTATATATATGAGATTGGTACACATTGGAGATACAAGTTATTAATGAGTGTATATTTTTACAACTTGCGAACTATAAGTATGCTAACACAAGACCATTTGCACGCATATGACACCATACACATCGAGGTTTTTAAGATGAATTTGCAACCAAGTGTAATGAATGGGGATAATCCACGAGAGTAAAGAGCTATGTGCCGACGCATTCATTAGAATCTATCATAAAGAGTGCCATAATGGCGTTTTGATCGCACTTCCAATGTCTTGCCAATTATGATCAGCATCATCTTTTCCGGCGAACAAAAATAGTCACCGTGACTCTGTTTCTTTTCAAAAACCACTTTCGTGAGGTCAAAACCGGTCAAATCTAAATCTATCCGATCTTTTGCTGAACCGATTGCGCAATAACCCTTCAGAATTTCGTGAACGAAATTTCGGTTTTTAAATATAACATCAATATATTTTTATATGCCAAAACATACGTAGCATATTATAGCGAAAAGAACATAGGTCATGTAGTTAATTCGGAAGGCAGTTCACCGTGGTATGATCATTACTCAACATGACACCCGGTGGCAATTCATCATCACATGATGGACATATTCCATACGGACCACAACACAGGAAATACTGGGATAACCTTGGACCAAACATCGCAGTAGGGACTACCATTGATAACGTCATTATAACGCCTCGCCATCAATGATGACGTCACGCCATTGCCTAGTCATTCATGATGACGTCACACCATTGACTAGTCATTCATGATGAGCTCACCACATTGCCTAGCCATCGGTTATGACTCCATCACATTGCCTAGCCATCGATTATGACGTCACCACATTGCCTAGCCATCGTTGGTGACGTCACCACATTGCCTAGCCATCGATGATGTCGTCATCATAGTACCTAGCCATCAATGACGAAGTTACCAATTAACCTAGCCATCAATACTGACGTCACCACCTTGCCTAGCCATCAATGTTGGCGTGACTATATTCCCTAGCCATCAATGATGACGTCACCATGTTGCCTAGTCCTCAATGATGACGTTATTCTATTGGCTCTACACAACTCAAGCATTAACTCTTACTGTTACAACAGACCACAGCTACGTCTTTTGGACCTCATTAAGCGATCCCTAACACTGTGTTTAAACGTAGCTTCGAAGCCAAAGCCACTCCGCGCCGAACTCTTTGCACTCTCATCATCTTCATGGAGGGTTTCAACTCTTGGCCACAAGTTCCCTGGCGACCAACGCACTACTGGCTAGTGGGTTTGCTTTTTGTTTTGCAGGAAGATGTTTTTTGTTTGTTTTCAAGCATCATTTGTGGTCAAGGCAAAGACTGGGGAGACAAAAGAGATGCTCCCAAGGCACGATTCTGTTTCTCTCAGCACAGTCAGTCTGCGTGCAGAGTCCGATCCCTTTCACCAAGCCCCGGCCGCACACACACACACACACACACGCACATATACGTAGCGCCAGTATCTCACCTCGGCGCCAAGGAAGAACTGGCTGGCATCATGTGTTAAAGGTAACAGTACTTCACACTGCGGACTATACATGTTAAATATAACAACCAGGCTACAGGTCAACATAGTAGTGTAACAAGGACTCGACAGAAGTAGTGAGACGTGGTTAACAGCACAATTGTACCCACTATCTACCATTAATAAGCATAAGGACCGTATCATAAATAAGGCTTAACAGACAACTTTCAGCTTTTTTTCTGTGTTTACTTTGACCCCCTGACAACCTGTCCATACATATAGGACTATATGTTCAGTTTTCAAGTTGTTTTGCCATCGAGGAACTGAGCACATGGTACATTCGGTGTGGACGTAACCAGTCAGAATACAGTAACAATTTTGAGGCATTTTGTTCCGCGTATGACTGGGATCATTCATACTGTGACTGATCTCACTGACATATACAGGACTAACTACAACATGATGCTCTTCAAAACGGAGCTGGAGACGACTACGCGAGTTGTCCGCTGTTAATTTGATTGATTAAACAGTCTACCGATCTACAATAATTTGCCCAAATGACTACTTGATTTATTGACACTTTGGTCTAATAATAGTCTCAGCGTGCAGCCGCGGAGACGTTCCCCAGCCGTTCGTATGTTGGAGGACGCCGTGGTATGAGATTCCCCTGAGAACCCATGCCAGCCAACCTCATCCAGATCGCATCTAGATCGTCACGCACATTGGCGTCTGTCTGTGTTGAGCTTAATTCTGCTTCTGAGGCCGATATTCCCAGTTCCAGATGGCGAATCTGCCAGGATCATACCTTACGCTGACGCTAGCAGATAACTCTGAAATCGAGGCTGGTAACTTCTTCGGGCCCGGAAAAGAGGGTTATTATACACCAGATGACGAGGTATACCATGTATATTAAAACGCTCGAGGTTTGTCCTTATGACTTTCGACAAACGCGACAAACCGTTTATAGTTGAGTCAGTCACATTCTGACGTGCATGATACAATAACCAATCTACGTACAAGCAGCTCGTACAACGACCGAAACGTATCAACCGTCGACCGCGAGAATCAGACAAGAAATATGTTGATCTTCAACAAAGTTCATTTCAGGTTTTGAACATGTGAGTTTTCGTGATGAATATTACACACACACACATATATATATATACGATGACGAGAACAAATGATTAAACAAAAAACCTGCTGCAGTGAACATTATTAGGCTTAATTAATTGTTCGATTTTACACCAGAAACACAGACGCAAGATGAAGGCAGACGGATATAGACAGACGACATGCATGCGCCTGCGTCGTGGTTACTTCCGGTGATGAAGAAGACCCGGATGTTTATGGTGGTGCCCGTGGCGTTGCCTTCTCGAGTCGGTGGTTTTTCGTTCCTCACACATTTTGTAGAACTCCAGCAACCTCTGCAAGTATCGGAGCTTCGATGTGTGGGTAGGGAACGCGCGTGTTTTCATCCGGATCCAGACACTGAGAGTCAGGATCTGGATGTGACTGTGTGAATCACACGTCCACGTACATGGCTGGAGTGTGTCCCGCAACAGTACTAGGTGGACGTGACGCCTATGGTAGCTATCGCACTGGACATCATCTCATACCGATGGTTATACGTACGGGGAAAAAAAACTAGGAAATGAAAGTAAAAATAAAACAGTCAAACCGAACTAAATACACAGTGGCGTCCGATCTGTTTAGTTTCACACTCCCGGATTTCGTTGTCATGTTGGCGAATATCCGGTGGGAATAGACACGTGACAAGGCTAACACCTTACCGGCAAAAGTAACCAAAACGCATGCTCACGTGCGTATGTATACATATTAGAGCACATAAGTCGATGACGTCATCATAAAGCGTGCACAGAATGTAACAACAGTGTGCTTTGTCGTCTGGATGACGGGTTCAGGTCTTTTGTTTTCTCCAGCCATTCCTTTTTCCTTGTCAGGAAATCCTGCGAGAGAGGAGACAAATAAAACACCTATCAAGCACTGTTCATTTTGTTCTACCTTAACAAATTTGGCTTATCTACGTCCTAGAATGGCTTGCCTTCATTCCGGAATATTATTTTAGTGCGGTTACTTACCAACATGCGCTTCAACGTGTTTAGAGCTAGGCTAAGGAGGCAATGAACACATCATGGTCGCTAATTTAGTAAACTACACATGTCTACTTACTACGTGGTATAAACACCAATATGGACTCAAACCAGTATCACACAGTCAGCATTGCCAAGGGAACTACTGTTCAACCCCAGTGCCATGTCACACAGATGGTCATAGCATTGGTAATCGAACGACCCAAATACTATAAGTGCTCGTCTCCGCATAAGTGACCGGCCATTATTTTAAATTCGAAAATCACAATAAAAAATGAGCTTTAAGCATTATCAGTACTTAAAAATATATCAAAGGTTAGAAGTCTTGTTTGCTGACCATCTTTTGTATAATTAACAATATCGCGGTCACTTCAAGCAATTAACCGCAATGTCACGAGTCGGTAGCATAAAAGTCAAATTTAGGTTGCATACTACCAAAGGAGTTGCGTATGTTCGACCCGGCCAGTTAGTATATGCTGAGCATAACTAGTCAGAAAAGATACTAGAGTTATTTACGCAGTTTTCAAGGCAAAGGTTAATAATGTGGGTACATTGTGCTCCTCTTCTATGCTGGTTACACACCCGGTTAAAGTTAAACGTGCGTTAATCCTAAGGCAGAGTGACACGAAGGAAAACTTAAACATCTCGCATAATAATTAGGGTGTTCTCTTAATTGGAAAATAAGCATTAGGAAGTAACAATAGTGAACTAACGATGAGGGTACCGAATGGTTGCGATACGTCTTTGTCGGAATATTCAAAAAAAAATTATTACAATAATGATATCATTAGTGTGACTATTCTTGGCATCAGTGATAGATGACATCATCGGTGTTTGCAACGGATGATATAACTGGTGTCACTGAAAAATGATATGATTGGTGTCACGGATTGATTATATCATCTGCGACTCTGACAGATGATATAATCTTTGTCACTGAAAGATGCTATCACTGGTGTCACCTAAGGATGATACTATTGGTATCACTGATAGATGAGATGATTGCGGTCACTCATAATATAGTTGGTGTCACTTAATGATGATACCACTGGGGTCACGATTGATGAAATCACTGTCGTCGCTTAGAGATGATACCAATGGTATCATTGTAGGTGAGATGATTGCTGTCAATGATAGAGGGTGTAGTTGATGTCTCTTAATGATGATACCACTGGTGTCACGATTGATGAAATCACTGCTGTCGCTTAAAGATGATACCAGTTGTATCACTGTAGGTGAAATGATCGCTGTGACTGATAGATGATATCGTTGGTGCTTCAGAAAGATGATTGCTGTACTAGATATATGTAGATTTCTTTTACAAAGAATAGATATATGAATCAAGGCAGCTGCCTTTTGAACTTAGTATTAGTTTGTTATTCAATATGGGTAAAATCACACCACTATAATGCCATTCGAAAGCGCTCCGGAATTGTAGGACAGTTTAGGGTTCACTCGATCTTTGTTCAGGCTTCACTCATTAATATCATAACGCTGAGATTATTTTGTGTAGGTCACACGTGAATAGGTAAAATAAACAAGGTCATCATTAATTAAATATCACCAGAGGCAAGAGAAAGAAGGCAACCCTAACCTAGCAGTAGATGAGATAGAGCAAGTTTCCATGGGGATAGCGACAAGCGGACCAAGAGTAACCATAACCACAACGTCGGCACAACGAAAGGACGACGTTTCCGGTAAGCGCTATGACGTCATAATAAGCCACTTATCTAGCCACAAAAGCGAGAGACTACCATTGATACAATATGTATATATATATATAGGACCACACGGCACAGTGCTTGGACAGGTTTGATAGTTTTGCCGGAGAATGTATATCAAAGTATACATATATCGCTTGGAAGAAGGAGATGGCTGAAGAAGTGACGACAGTGGGGGAGAGGGGGTGGAGGGGTGTGTGTGTGTGTGTGGAAAGTGCAGACTTTCAGACGGACGACAAATACACCACGGCACATGGTACATATACAATACAAAGTATACGTACTTCAATTAAAGACATTGACCATCCATTTGACATATATATAGGATCTAACCCGGTGTGACGGTCAGGGAGGTGGGTCTCGGAGTGTTAAATACATCTTCGAGTATCCCACCCACCGCCCACGTCATCCCAGGTTTCCACCAAAGGCAGGAAGTGGAGCGTGGCATCCTGCAGTCGTATATCTATAGATATAGTCGTGACGTAGATACACGTGACATTTCACGCGCTCACTTAATTGAAGCCAGGTTTTAGATTCGCTGTCAAGAAGAGAGACTGTTGCTGTTGCTTCAGTGTTTAGTGCTATTTTCGCGTGTCGTGTGGCCTCGACCTTCAGAGTGTTGGCCATCCCACAAATGCAATGACGTCACCAATCCAAGCAAGAACGTAGTCTGTGTGTTTGGGTGTCTGTTTTCAGATAGAAATAATACCATGCCAAGAAAAAAAATGTGACCTACACAACAAGCAGGGACAGTTGTACAACGGATAACAAATATAGCATACAACAATAAGATCTAAGCGACTAGCAGGTGCATGATATGGTATCCCCAAGTCGTAAGCCTATACTACGGGTATGAATTGAACCACATTTAAACATGTGTGAAGTGGAGCTAGTTGCTATGGGTGACACGTCATAGTCGCCGCCGTTCTTATAGATGTCGCTGCGGACGACGTACACGAATCGATTAGAAATGACGTCATGGCGTCTCGCGCGACCCACTCAGAAAGAATTTTGCATAAAAAGCCTCTTGAATATTATAATTCTTTCCGCTATGAATGGATTCAAAATTTAAGTTTAACGCTGAAGTTCATGCAAGCATAATCTATGATTTGTATTTTGATTGGTCTTAATCATAAGCGCGATATTGGTCAATCACATCGCATTTAATGATTGATCTTTAATTTTGCGAAGTCTATTTATAAATGTGATGGCGTTACACAAAACGAGACTTCATTTGCCTTGTTATGCTGTGCTTATTCAGTAAGAAATTAGGAATATCTGGCGTACATTTCCTTTGATACTCTAATATATGCGCACGCAGGTGGTATAAAACATTGGGCCAGTGTTCACTAAAGAAACTAATAGCAGGTGCGCTTGGCCAATGATAGTGGAAAGAATTCTCCAAGAGAAACTTTAAGATGAAACATCGACCGATTCTAAGAGTTCCAGAAAGATAACAGAGATAGAACAATGTCATGACGAGAAAGAAAACGTGCATAACTAAATAGCCAACAGGGAATGACATTTAAAAATAAGTAAACAGTTTTCAGTGAAGATCATGTGCACGATGCGCGCGTGACAAGAACAGGCTACATGATGCATGAACGCATGCGCTTGTTGGGCTCGAAGGAACTACGGTGCACATTATAAAATTATTACAATAATCATACGGTAAACTTATTATTGTCGTTATTTAATACGTTAAGAAATAGTGATAGTTAACAATTAAAGATTTTCCTCGTCGAAACACTACAAAATTGGTTATCTATCAACGCATTGATTGAGCGGTTTTATGAAACTCTTTGAAGAATTGAAGCAATTATTTCGCAGAAAAAAATAAGTTATTATGGCCGGAGTCTAGGCCACGAATGACACGTGGTTAAGAAGACCGTTACGTCACATTGGGTGTTTATGCCTACTGAGTCTTCAGAATAAGCCGAGTGAACTCAAGCGGAGTGACATTATGTAAATGCCCGGATGTATACAATATCAAATCCCCGAAGCATACATTTTCAAAGCCCTTGAATTACAACATTTAAAATCCCGGATATATTAAACTTTAAAGCCCGGATCTGTCAAATTTCAGAGCCCGGACTTATACACTTTCAAAGCCCAGATATATACAATTTTAAACCCAGATGCGTACAATTTCAAAGCCCAGATGTATACAATTTCAAAGCCCAAATGTATACAATTTCAAAGCCCAGATGCATAGAATTTCAAAACCCAGAAGTATACAATTTCAAAGCCCAGATGCATGACATTTCAAAGCCCAGATGTATACAATTTCAAAGCCCAGTTGTATACAAATTCAAAGCCCAGATGTATACAATTTCAAAGCATAGATGTATACAATTTCAAAGCCCAGAGGCATACAATTTCAAAGCCCAGATGTATACAATTTCAAAGCTAAGATATATACAATATCGAAGCCCAGATGTATGCAATAGCAAAGCCTGAAGATTTATACATTTAAAGCCCGGATGGAAACGTTAACAAAGAGCCCATGTATATAGAGGAAAACATCCGATGTTTACAATAAGGTCAGAGGAAATAACGAACCAAAAATATTGGAAATGTGCAAGAAATAAATGAAGTGTATCCAATCAGACAGCGAGGGGGGTTGGAGGGGCGGCAGCTGCCGGGGGGGCGGGGGGTGTATGGGCCGAGGAGGTACGCGTCGTTGCCTGCTTGGCGCGAGTATTGGTTAGCGATGTAGTACCGAAGGAGAAATAGATAGTGGGGGAGGGAGGGGGGAGTGCGGGCGAGCTGAAGGGAAGTGGGGGGGGCAGAGGAGGGGGCAGGGGGGGGCAGGGGAGGGGGCAGGGGGGAGGGGGCAGGGGGGCAGGGGGCAGGGCGACCTGGATATCTTACCAAATATTCACGGTCCTTCTTTTTCATTTGTCGACGTCGCTTACACGCCTGAAAAAGATGGTGGCAGGGAAATTTATTGAGTGCTTATGGAGCTGGGTAACATCTCTTCATTAATTTTCAATCATTTATCAATTACTTGATCAATTCGAGCAATACAGGTATTTACAATTTCGAGCCTTGGTACTTTGTTAATTAGCAATGTCTTTAAAGATACGATTACTGAAAAAAAACATATGACGTGAAACAAAGAAATTAACATCCATAGTCTGCGAATCAGAAGCTCCATGATTGCCATCATGATCAGATAAAGTATTTTATTCTATCTGATCGGCTTGTCTTTTACGCTTGCGAGTTTTGTGTGCAAAATTTGACAGTCAAACATCGTGGTAACTTCATACGTTAAACTTAATAATATTGCAATTATATTACACTATGTCTGATTTCAACACAAAAACGATCAAAAAAGGTTGAGAACGTGTTTCATAGTACATGTGACGTGATATACGTACATCAAAGTATAACCAGAAGATGAAGACCACGTGACACAATATATAAATGACGGCGAATGCGATGAAGACGTCTCGCTCGAGCTGCGTCAGGAAGAAGGATCCGTAGGTGACAAAGACCGTCACCGTGGCGTGCCAGATACACACCACGCAAAGAATGACTAATGACAGTAGCACGTATTTGTCCTGCGAAGAAGAACATATTATACTATTATTATTATTATTATTATTATTATTATTATTAATAATAATAATTAAACATTTTTTTCAAAAAACGTGTGAAAAAATAAATACCGAAAAATGCGAATCTGACTGATAATTAAGCATCGACAGATAAGGTTTCGTGCGCCAGCATGGATCGTGCGTATTTCAGCTGCAAAGAAAGATTCCCATAACATTAAGAATTTGGAGGAAATTATGATTATTAAATACAACGCCACATATAAATGTTAGCGACAATTGATCACCGACAGATTTGATTTCACCGGCAAGGCCCGTGAGGAATTGTTCTGTCCATAATAGGGCCCCTGAGGGGAGGTAGCCAGGTCGCATGTCGATTTTAAGAATATGCCCAGGCCCCATGTCTATTTTAAGCAGAGGTGAACGTCGCATATCGATTTTAAGAACAGATCCATGTCGCCTGTCGCTAAGTCCTGATGTGGCATGTCGATTTTAAGGCTCTCCAATATCGCGTTGTCGATTTTAAAGCTCGCCGTGTCGAAAAAGGCGACCTGAGGCCCTAATAATCCGATCGACAGATAGCACATGGTAACACAATTATAAGACAGAACATTAGACATATTAGAAAACAGTATGGATTAAGCAGCTTCCAAAGAAAGGAGATTATCGAAAAATATTGCTGGACAAACAAAATGTATTTTGTATTTATAGTTATCTGGACTGCCAAACGTCGCTCATGATCATAACGTGGCGGTGTGACCAACAATGATCGTACAGCGTCATAACGTCCTGACATGAATCGTTTCTTTTCACATCTGATTGACCGAGGAGTTCTTGGGTAGATTTACCATGTAAGTAACATAACATAGGATGGAACAACTCCCTACTTCACACACTTACCTTACAAGCAGTATAAAATGTGTGGGGAAAGCCGATATACTACAAATGCTAACTATGCTAGTAAGATAAAATATTTTGGAAAGAGTGATTTATCACACATATACTTACCATGTAAGTAAGATAGGATATTTTGGGAAGACTCTGATTTATCACAAATTTGAATGCCACAGAGGTGAGCAGGAGTGTGAAAGACAGCTGGAGACGGTTCTGTGGCAGTTCAGGGCTGACGGCAAATGTTGCAAATGAGAGGGCACTAATGAAAAACTGAAAGAAAGAAGAACAGCAAGTGTGAAAGATAATTGGCATGAGAAATGTTATGGGCCAGGCAATTAGTTTTACAAACAAATCATAATCGTTATTAATAGTTACGTCTTCCATTAATTAAAAAGGTTCCTTATGTAGTATTAGTTCTACTTGGTGGCATAACGTTGTCAAGATCATTGCAGTGCGTATGTAATGCTAATGATACAGCGGTCATAATATACACAAATGGAAATATGTAATTATTCATAGGCCAGAAAGAAGGGAATCATGCCAGTCACTGGGATGGTGGCGCTGGTGATCACGACGGTTATGGTGACGGTTGTCATAGTCGCGGACATAACGACGATGATGATAGTGATGATGATGGTTCGGCGGAATTATTAAGGCTGGGTCAGCGGCATTGATGATGATGTTTCAGCGTTGTTGACGACGATGTTTCAGCGGTATTGATGACGATGGTTCAGCGGTTTCGTTAAGGATGGGTCAGCGCTTTTGATGATGATTGGTCAGCGGTATTGATGATGATGGTTCAGCCATATTGATGATGATGGGTCAGCGGTATTGATGATGATGGGTCAGCGGTATTGATGATGATGGTTTAGGGGTATTGATGATAATGGTTCAGCGGTATTGATGACAATGGGTCAGCGGTATTGATGATGATGGGTCAGCGGTATTGTTAAGGATGGGTCAGCGCTTTTGATGATGATGGGTTAGCGGTATTGATGACAATGGGTCAGCGGTATTGATGATGATGGGTCAGCGGTATTGTTAAGGATGGGTCAGCGGTATTGATGATGATGGGTCAGCGGTATTGTTAAGGATGGGTCAGCGGTATTGATGATGATGGGTCAGCGGTATTGATGATAATGGTTCAGCGTTGTTGACGACGATGTTTCAGCGGTATTGATGACGATGGTTCAGCGGTTTCGTTAAGGATGGGTCAGCGCTTTTGATGATGATTGGTCAGCGGTATTGATGATGATGGTTCAGCCGTATTGATGATGATGGCTCAGCGGTATTGTTAAGGATGGGTCAGCGGTATTGATGATGATGGTTCAGCGGTATTGATGATAATGGTTCAGCCGTATTGATGATGATGGGTCAGCGGTATTGATGACAATGGGTCAGCGGTATTGATGATGAGGGTTCAGCGGTATTGATGATGATGGTTCAGCGGTATTGATGATGATGGTTCAGCCGTATTGATGATGATGGCTCAGCGGTATTGTTAAGGATGGGTCAGCGGTATTGATGATGATGGTTCAGCGGTATTGATGATGATGGTTCAGCCGTATTGATGATGATGGCTCAGCGGTATTGTTAAGGATGGGTCAGCGGTATTGATGATGATGGTTCAGCGGTATTGATGATGATGGTTCAGCGGTATTGATGATGATTGGTCAGCGGTATTGATGATGATGGTTCAGCGGTATTGATGATGATGGTTCAGCCATATTGATGATGATGGCTCAGCGGTATTGTTAAGGATGGGTCAGCGGTATTGATGATGATGGTTCAGCGGTATTGATGATGATGGTTCAGCCGTATTGATGATGATGGCTCAGCGGTATTGTTAAGGATGGGTCAGCGGTATTGATGATGATGGTTCAGCGGTATTGATGATGATGGTTCAGCGGTATTGATGATGATTGGTCAGCGGTATTGATGATGATGGTTCAGCGGTATTGATGATGATGGTTCAGCCATATTGATGATGATGGCTCAGCGGTATTGTTAAGGATGGGTCAGCGGTATAGATGATGATGGTTCAGCGGTATTGATGATGATTGGTCAGCGGTATTGATGATGATGGTTCAGCGGTATTGATGATGATGGTTCAGCGGTATTGATGATGATTGGTCAGCGGTATTGATGATGATGGTTCAGCGGTATTGTTGATGATGGTTCAGCCATATTGATGATGATGGGTCAGCGGTATTGATGATAATGGTTCAGCGTTGTTGACGACGATGTTTCAGCGGTATTGATGACGATGGTTCAGCGGTTTCGTTAAGGATGGGTCAGCGGTATTGATGATGATTGGTCAGCGGTATTGATGATGATGGTTCAGCGGTATTGATGATGATGGTTCAGCGGTATTGATGATGATTGGTCAGCGGTATTGATGATGATGGGTCAGCGGTATTGTTAAGGATGGTTCAGCGGTATTGATGATGATGGGTCAGCGGTATTGATGATAATGGTTCAGCGTTGTTGACGACGATGTTTCAGCGGTATTGATGACGATGGTTCAGCGGTTTCATTAAGGATGGGTCAGCGCTTTTGATGATGATTGGTCAGCGGTATTGATGATGATGATTCAGCCGTATTGATGATGATGGCTCAGCGGTATTGTTAAGGATGGGTCAGCGGTATTGATGATGATGGTTCAGCGGTATTGATGATAATGGTTCAGCCGTATTGATGATGATGGGTCAGCGGTATTGATGACAATGGGTCAGCGGTATTGATGATGAGGGTTCAGCCGTATTGATGATGATGGCTCAGCGGTATTGTTAAGGATGGGTCAGCGGTATTGATGATGATGGTTCAGCGGTATTGATGATGATGGTTCAGCCGTATTGATGATGATGGCTCAGCGGTATTGTTAAGGATGGGTCAGCGGTATTGATGATGATGGTTCAGCGGTATTGATGATGATGGTTCAGCGGTATTGATGATGATTGGTCAGCGGTATTGATGATGATGGTTCAGCGGTATTGATGATGATGGTTCAGCCATATTGATGATGATGGCTCAGCGGTATTGTTAAGGATGGGTCAGCGGTATTGATGATGATGGTTCAGCGGTATTGATGATGATTGGTCAGCGGTATTGATGATGATGGTTCAGCGGTATTGATGATGATGGGTCAGCGGTATTGATGATGATGGTTCAGCGGTATTGATGATGATGGTTCAGCCGTATTGATGATGATGGCTCAGCGGTATTGTTAAGGATGGGTCAGCGGTATTGATGATGATGGTTCAGCGGTATTGATGATGATTGGTCAGCGGTATTGATGATGATGGTTCAGCGGTATTGATGATGATGGTTCAGCGGTATTGATGATGATGGCTCAGCGGTATTGTTAAGGATGGGTCAGCGGTATTGATGATGATGGTTCAGCGGTATTGATGATGATGGTTCAGCCGTATTGATGATGATGGCTCAGCGGTATTGTTAAGGATGGGTCAGCGGTATTGATGATGATGGGTCAGCCATATTGATGATGATGGCTCAGCGGTATTGTTAAGGATGGGTCAGCGGTATTGATGATGATGGTTCAGCGGTATTGATGATGATGGTTCAGCCGTATTGATGATGATGGCTCAGCGGTATTGTTAAGGATGGGTCAGCGGTATTGATGATGATGGTTCAGCGGTATTGATGATGATGGTTCAGCCGTATTGATGATGATGGCTCAGCGGTATTGTTAAGGATGGGTCAGCGGTATTGATGATGATGGTTCAGCGGTATTGATGATGATGGTTCAGCCGTATTGATGATGATGGCTCAGCGGTATTGTTAAGGATGGGTCAGCGGTATTGATGATGATGGTTCAGCGGTATTGATGATGGCTCAGCGGTATTGATGATGATGGTTCAGCGGTATTGATGATGATGGCTCAGCGGTATTGTTATGGATGGGTCAGCGGTCTTGATGATGATGGTTCAGCGGTATTGTTAAGGATGGGTCAGCGATATTGATGATGAGGGTTCAGCGGTATTGATGATCATGGCTCAGCGGTATTGATGATCATGGTTCAGCGGTATTGACGATGACCATGGTGACGTATGGGGACGTAATACTGATTGGGGCTGATGGGGAGGAAGGTCGTCGTGACGGTGATGGTTATACTGCTGTTGATAATGATAATGATGATGATGATAATGATAATGATGATGATGATAATGATAGTGATAATGATAATGATAATGATAATGATGATAATGATGATGATAATGATAGTGATAATGATAACGATAATGATAATGATGATGCTGATAATGATAGTGATGATGATAACAATGGTAATAATGACCATAATAATGATAATGATAATGACGAGGCGGGGGGGGTGGGGTGGCCCTACCATAACAAGGAACACGTTCCAGTAGAAGTAGCCTGGTCGTCTGGCCGCCCGACAGGTCACTGAGAGAGCTGGGTGGCTTCGGGCTGAGCTGGAATACTCCTGGGTCATCGTCTTCTTGGACACTTCTATATGTTCATGTAACCGCCATTCCTATACAGGAAAACAACATACATATTAACGATATTTTTACTTTTATCGTTATCTCTATATATTTTTTCTACAAATCTTTTTTATTTTTTGTATTTCTTATTTCTTTTTAAATTCCTCTTTTTTTTATTTCCAACAATATTCCTCTTTCAACCAATAATTTAATTTCTAACAATATATCTATTATACTAATATGTTTATTTCTGCCAATATTTTTATTTCTACCAATATTTTTATGTTCACCAATATTTTTCTTTCCACTAATGTTCTTATTTTTACCAGTAAGTATATTAGTTTCTACCAGTAAGTATATTTGTTTTTACTAATAATTGTATTTCTACTACATATTTGATCATTCGCATTATCCATTGTCGCGTAAGCGAGCTAAAGACGTCCTTATCAATATTGACATCCGTGTGTGGGGTGGCGGAGGGAGGAATAAAGAACACAAGAATCATTGATTAAAAGCTGAAGTAGTCAATACAGTAATAATCTTGACTTGCCTGTTGATCTACAAATGTTTGTACGTTGATACCGCTCATTTCGTTTTCGTCTGGAATGATATCAATCTCTGTGTCTGGACGTTCACTGGTGATTGTCACTGTTAAGTCCTGTTAAAGAATCAAAACAACTTTATAACTCGTATACATCCTATTCATGTATTATAAATATCCCCTGAAACATCAAACTGGTTAAATAATGCTTCCAGGGCGAAAGTTTAACGTTTAACTGGGTATAAGATATATGTTATCTTCATATTATCTATTATAAAACGCATCTAACTTTGTAACAAATGCGTAACGTAAGCCTTAGATTGACTTGTCAGCCTGCTTATGTCTCTGAGAGCAGTCTCGTGAAGATTCGCATGCGACACGTTTGACCTATTGATGGGGGGGGTGGGGGCTGGGCTGGGCAAGGGGGGGGCGTCGTGTTCCCAGCTCCCCCCCCCCCCCCGGTGTTGGGCTGGTGTTCCCAGCGCCTGTGCCCTGGGTAACCCTCTCCCCTTTACGTAGAAATACATGCTGCGCGAACGCTTACGCAGACATTTGCACAGGTGCGGTTCGAAGCACGCATCGACCACTTGGGCTTGGAGGGGGGGGGGGGTCGTTGCAAGGGGTATTTCCCTTCCTTGGGAACGTGCTTTTCATCTTACCGTGAACTGGGAATGAGCAAAATAACTGGGAATGGGATATTAAAAGCCGACTGCGATGATTTGCATTATTCGTGAACTAAGACCGTTGCTACTAATTAAATGACGACGAATTTGCAAATCGCCAATTTATATCCTGCATCTGCTCCTTCCATTGCATGCGGGGAGCTTAATTCCATTTAATTCGTCGTGACCTGGAGTACTACGGGGTGACCCCGACGAGTATTGTAAGATGGAAGGAGATAGAAGAATAAAATCTAATTGACTCTGCTGCCGACCTGAACATCTAATGGAAAGTCGTTGAGTTCGAGGTTCTCCATGAAGACCCCGCGGACCCGCCTCCGCTCCAGGATGTAGGCTTCACCCTTGTTGTTGATGTTAGCCGTGAGCCACGTGGCTTCCTTCGTCTCGCTCAACACGTTGTCTATGTACAGCAGCGGGTTCCAGAACCGGTCGAGGTCTATTCGTTTTAACTCCTGTAATAATAACCCATTTAAAGACAGTCACGGTGATGGGGATAATTAAGATATCAAATTGTATATTTCGTCTTGATAAATATACATCTAAGACAAGAAAACACACCAGAATGAAGGACAGACTTGTCGATGTGCAGTGGTTTATATCAGAAAGGATTGGCTTAGGTTTATTCGTTGGAACTCGAACAACCCAAGGAATCCGAAGCAATTATTTGTAATTCTTGAAGAAAAAAAATGTTCAAAACAAGAGGATATGCGAGATACTGCACGAATGCCTTATCTATGTGTAACATAGGATTCCAGTCGAGCTGAATTTGTTTTAACTTTAACGACGGTGGCCAAATACTGTTTCCCAAAAATGAACGTATATACTAAGAGGATGAACGCGTCTGTAATGGGTGCATGCAAAACGACAGGTTGCAAGAAGTGACCTAAGTCAATCATGAATTTCGTATTGTTCCACGTATATGGAAGATAATTAAATTGCGAAACCGTCTGATGTGTTAAGATATCCGAGTTTGCGCCACCGAGTTGTCTTCTGATGTCATAAAGCCGTATCATAAATAAATAAAATTCATAACTCTAAGATAACAAAGTACGGGAATACATTTGCATGCGTAACCATTTTTTTAAAATTTATATTGGTGTGTGCTGCTGCATTGCTGCACCACTATGCTGCACTGTTTTTTTTTTCAAGTTATGTTTAGGACGTTCCTCTAAATATGTTTTTCTTTTCTGTTTTTCTGTGACTGTCATCTGACGAAAGTGAACTTTGAGTACGAATAAAGATATATAAAGTTATATATATAAATCTAGCGTCCATTTGATCGTGATAAGTACATGTCCAATCAACTTTCATGGAATCAAAACAAACTCCACCTCCAACCTTCGGACCCAATGATAGCGGCGCTCACGCTCCAGTAGATAACAATCAAGGCCAAGCCAAATGTCCCGCTGAAGCGCACTGGCACTGACACAAAATTGCATCCCATAGTATTCTTGGCTTCTCCAACTCCATAACATCCTCGATGATCGATTCGTACTGATGTGCATGTACTACAATAATGTTATAACTGGCATACAGTGGCCCATAGTATACCTACCTCTCTACAATGTCAGTCCATGTTTCAGCCATTAACGACCTGTAGTGTGACACAATGATTGATGTGTTTTATATTTTTTTGTGTGTCTTTGTTGTGTTTTTTTTTTCATGTTATCTATTTACCTTTTTTTAGGTGGCTCCCATGATAGCGACTATCCGTCTTAATGGGAGTCGATCTCCTAAACTAACGCCAATGTATATTTGTCTTTTAAGTACTATTTACTGCATTTCTTTTATGTATATATATATTATTATTTTTTTTTTTTGGGGGGGGGGGGGGGGCATGTTGAAATAAACATATATCATATACCATTTATTTCTCTATGGCCACGAGCGTCCAACTAAAAACTCTATTATCATTGACGCCATATTTACATTTGTTTCCTCTACTCATCGTTTCAGATCCCAATAATCTGTCTGGAGTAAGCCTTTAAGTCTATCCCTTTCCCTCTTCCTGTCTCTTTGCATGTACCCTTATATGTGCTCAAACTTGCCTCGCCATTGTACTATTGCATATTTTGTTTTACACTGTAACATTTGGCTTTTAAATTTTTTTCATGAAGCCTCATGATCCTAGCGTATGCTATTCGGGGTATCCTCGTTAAATAAATATGTTTAAACCAATATACATAGATCGCAGGACATGGCGGAGCGTGCATGGGCTGACTGACTCACTGACCTCCAGTTGCTTGCCGTCGAGCGCCGGTTCTCGCCACTTGGCCTGGATGAAGGTGTCCGCACTGTACTGCTCCTTCAACGTGTCGATTTCACCGATCTTCAGGAAGACGACTCGAAGCTCCACGATCACCTGTAATGGACAACAATCCACAGTTGTATATTTCAGCGAAAGGACAATATTAGTTTAGTTCAGACGAAACGGGAAGGATTAACATTGCTCCTCCAGATCTGAGTGGCACACTGTACAACACAGCCGATTTGTGTATATCAACGAAAAGGCCCCTATTAGTAAAACGAAACAGGAAAGATTAACACTGCTCCTCCACATTGGGGGACCGGCGCGCTCGCATTGAGTGTTCGAAACAGCCAGAGCCAAATATTTCGCCCTAGAATAGGACATTAGCATGGAGCGGGGCGAAATATTTGGCCCCCGCCGTTTGAACTTACGGGCCCAGGTCACCTGAGAGCCTCACGACGCGTGGATCGATGGTTCGAGCCCTGCTGTGGCCATGTCTGTGTGGTTGCAGGATAAAGATCACACGTCTTTCTTCGCAAAGAGTAGGGGGATACCCCCCGAGACATAGCCCCATCAGATGGCTTGTTATGGATTTTATATTGTTCTATGTTCATAACAGCCACACCGTAGGTCCCCATGTTTGGTCCCAATCACCATGAGAGGTCCACTTTATAAGTTGCTAGAGGTTTATATACAAAACACTCACCTTTAATTGTTACTTTTTTAGGTTCCAGAACATTATATTCCAGGAGTGTCTGACAGAAATAAGTTTCCTGCTACTAATACTCACTCAATTCTTTTATTTGGTCCGTTAACAACTTTTGCTGACAAGTTTTGTTGTCTTGTGTTGTGTCGTCTCACGAGACCGCTAGATGTCACTCGTTTCTTCCGGTAAACGCCCTCTGGCGAACTGGTTGCACATTTCCCAAAGACCTGGTTCCAACACTCTTTCGGTTTATTAACAGTGACACGTGTTTTTCTGTCAGGTGTAGGCAGAAGACAGGTGACACTTACTGTTGATAAACAGAACGGGAACCAGGGCTTTGACAAATGCGCAGCCAGTTCGCTAGAGGGCGTTGACCGGAAGGAACTAGCGACATCTAGCGATCTCGTGGGACGAGACAACACAAGAAGATGGCAACGCTAGCCAGGAAAACTTGTTAGTGAACAAAATGAATGAGTTGAGCTAGTGTTAGTTGCATGAAACGTATTTCAGTCAGACACTCCTTGAGGATAATGCTCCTGAACTTAAACAACTAAAAATTAGAGGTAAGTGTTTGGTGTCAAAACCTCCAGCAACTTGTAAAGTGGACATCTCACCGTTCTTTAGACTGAATATGGCGGCCTACGCCGTGGCGGTAAGGACGGCCTATCAGTCTGCCGTAACAATTAACGCCATCAAACGGGGCTACCCGAGACATAGATCCACTCTCCCTTCCTTGACGCGATATAACCAAAAGTGGTTAAAGCGTCCTGAATAACCAACTATTACCTCCAGATTGAAGGGGCACACTGTACAACACACCCGAGTTGTATATTTCAGCGAAAAGATCCCAATTGTGTAGAGACAAAATAAGAAGGATTAGCTGCGGGCCTCTTCTTTTGAGAGGCACAATGTACAACAAACAACAGAGAAAGTTGCATATTTCAGCCAGAAGGAAAGTATTATACACAGACCCAAAACATCGCTCCTCAATGTTAGAAGGGCACAATGGAAATCAACCCTAAGCTGTATATACATCAACCAGAAGAAAAATATACTGCAAAGTTGTCGAAAGGGTCTCGATGTGCAACAAGAGATGTATATTTCAGTCAAAAGAAGACTACTCTGCAAACTTCCAACAAGAAAGAAGCTCGAAGCACAACTGATATAACATTTCTATATAGCAGGGGAAATGTACCTGATATATGACGAAAGAATATACGGGCCTAAATGTAGAAATAATCGGTGAATAACGTAGTAGAACAGTATAATGTACGAAACTGTTGTCGTACTTTTAACTATATTCGTAGCTATTGTTCTTCTTATCGTACCTCACACACATACGAAAAACAAAACAATAACAAACAATACTGAAGCGATCAGAGCCTCCAGATATTAATACCATGCTTTCCAGTTTTTTCACTTTTTGCACTTGTATTGATAGTCTTTAAAATGTTCGTGTCCCGATTTTGTTTAGCTCGGAGTTAACTTTGTTTAGGGAAGACAAACAAATAAGAATTTGTTTTAATGGGAGTTTGTAGTTTTCATTCCACGATGTCACAAAAAAAGCGTTCGTCAAAGTAGTAAGTCCGGCGGGTTTAATTGTGGGAACATTGCATCTGAGCGTTATTTAGAAATTCCCCCAATGATGTCACAAGATTGACGGACGAGCTTTAATGCAGTGCGTAGGCATCTGTTGTCGAGGGTGTGTATTGTTCTCATGGCTGAGTGTTTTTCGTTGAGTTCAAGCCAATGAGCTGCGAGAATCTGAGCCTCAATATAAAGTCGCATGCGTTTGTATTCCCCTTTGACGTCACTTTCCTCGCTCCCAGAATTTAAATAGGCATGTGCGAAAACAAGTGGAAACAGTATTCTTTTCTACTATTTGGGGCGTTATACATCGATAATATAAGCGTGGAAACACAGAAGATTAATATGAGCTGCAATTGCTTTTGGCGTGGCAACAACTGTTGAACGCTCTTGATCGATGGTGTTGCAGAGGGACCACCACGATAGCTCAGCGGCTTAGAGCGCCCGCTCCGGCCACATGAGAGCCAAACTGCACGTGGATCGATGGTTCAAGCAACGCTGCGGCCATGTCTGCGCGGTCGCAGGATAAAGATCCCATGTCCTTCTTCGCAAAGAGTAGGGGGTTACCCCGGCTACATGGCTCTGCTCTTTCCTCTCTTATCCCATTGACGCGATATGACCAGTGATTGGCTAAAGCATCCAGCATAGACAACCAACCAACCATGGTGTTGCCGAAACTCCACCCATCATACGGTTAAGAACATTGGTTGTAGGTCACGGGATATCAGACGTAAGAGTGCGTCTCAAGTAAGCGATGCACCTAGCTCCCTGCTCCTCCATACAAACCCTACCCCCCCCTCTACCCCCCCCCCCCCCTCTACCCCCCACACCCCTCTACCCCCCACCCCCCCTCCTCCCCCGCCCAATCTCGGTGGGGCACCCAGGTATTTATACACCGATGGGCGTCGGTTTGTTGAGCTGATGTGCGCGTCTCATGCCAAGTAACGACATCAGTTTTATCAACGACCCCCGCGGTCGGCTGAACGCATTTAGCCCAAATCACTCCCATTTTGACCTTCGGCTTGGCGTCCAGGTAGATTGATCCGGTACTCAACGCCTTCAACCTCCCTCCCCTCCCATCCCTCAACTCCCCCACCCCCCCCCCCCCACCCTGTGCCCCACCGGTCTCCCTGGGCAATGGGGTCCTGGTCTTTCACGCAGTCAGGTGTTAAAAGCTATGTACTTGGGTTGATATCACCTCTCTTTATCAGTGCACCTCGATGTATCGGGTCCTGATGGGGGCGGCTTGTGGCCGGCGCACCGCCATCAGAGACAGAAATACACCTACACCCCACACCGCACCAGCACCGCACCCGCACCCACACCCGCACCCGCACCCGCACCCGCACCAGCACCCGCACACCACACCCACACCCACACCCGCACCCGCACCCCGCACACGAGGACTGGCCATGCAATGGAACATTTCTTTTATCAAGGCAATACAAACTATAAAGAGAAGACTAAAAAACAAGCTAGTCCAGCCCAAATCTAACACACGTGGCATTTTTTTTTTAAGTGTACATAGACCAGGGCAAAACCTATTAAATTCACACCCACAGCTACAGCTACGTATTGACCCAAGTATCAAGTACTAAGCAGACTTAACATAATGTGGAAAATTTCTTTCATCAAAGTAATCCGAGCTATAAAAAGAAAGCAATGGAAAATATCCCTATCTCGTCTACTGGGTATCCTGTTTGGATGGACTTCCGTATTGTAGTCACACCGAAACCGCCACTGGACGACTAAAGCTACAAATAACACTTTTTCGGGTACCAAATGTTCCATAAACGATAAAATTCTGTGTGACTGATACTGACATCCGGTCTAGTAGGACGGGCTCTATTGGGCCAGCCGACACCAATGCGTAGCGATGCCACGCCTTTCTTCGTGAAGTGTAGGCGGTTTCATTAAATCTTCCATTGTCGCGATATGACCTACAAAGGTTCAATGTGCCACGCCGCTTTTTGCCAAGAGTAGGAGGTTTACACCCAGAGACATGGCTCATCTCTCCTATCACCCTTGCCAGTTGTCGCGATATGACCTACAAAGGTTAAAGGCACCACGCCGCTTTTTGCCAAGAGTAGGAGGTTTACACCCAGAGACATGGCTCATCTCTCCTATCACCCTTGCAATTGTCGCGATTATGACATACAAAGGTTAAAGGCACCACGCCGTTCTTCGCAAAGAGTATGAGGCTTACACCTGGAGACCTGGCTCCTCTCTCCTATCACCCTTGCCATTGTAGCGACATGACATACAAAGGTTACAGGCACCACGCCTTTCTTCGTAAAGAGTAGGAGGCTTACTCCTGGAGACATGGCTCCTCTCTTCTATCCCCCTTGCCATGGTAGCGATATGACCTACAGAGATCACAAATCCGCATCCCGTGTAATGTAGTTCTCGCATTACTCACCATCACGTGGACCCATCGCAGAAGCAAAAGAAAAATATTTCTCATGATATCCACCCCAGTTGCCACGCCTTTCTTCGCAAAGTGTAGGAGGTTCACTTCCAGAGACATGGCTCCTTTCTTCCTTGAACTTTTTTATTGTCGCGATATGACCTACATCCTAATTGAATCAATCAATCATTCATTCAATAGTCTGGGGTCGCTGTCCGAAGATTCGCTTCCGTCTAACGTGGTTCTCGCCTGGCTCACCATCACGTGGAACCATCGGGCAAAACACAGAGAACATTTCTCATGAGATGCCGCCCATTTGAGTCCCAGGATTATGGGATACCATTCCGGCCTAAGGCTGAAGCCCGCGATGGCTTACGTGTCAATCATTCCTTCACGCTTCCGCATAAATATTGCTAGCCCGGTTGCCTAAATATTAAGCCATTATTTCAGGATTCGTACGGGAAGGCCCCTCAGGGCAGTTACTATACACACCCCCCCCCCCCCCCTTCTCTCTATCCACGTCCCCGTCCCCATCCCCGTCCCCGTCCCCGTCCCCGTCCCCATCCCCATCGGATGCAATGAATTCCCCGTCTCGTGATTTGGTAAAGACAGAAAGCAAATTGCCTGGCCGCAAATACCGGCCAAATTGTAATAGCGACATCGGACGGTCTTCGCGCCCATCCCTCACTGGCAGGCGGCGGGGTGTGGGGGCGGGGAGGTGCACAGAGAAGGCCTCGGATGACGCGAGAGGGTGTAAAGTCCTGGGTGGACCATTAACGCTATCCATCATGTCGGACTAAAGCAAGACCAAGGTCAGAGACCCTTCCGGAGGCCCAGGGCGAAGACGAAGGGTAGGTAGGGCAGAGAGAAGGGAAGGGAAGGGAAGGCGGAGTCCTCGAGGCCCGCCTCCATCCAGTGGCTTGTAGGGACGTGTCGCCAGAAGCTAGGTAGCTGGCGGCCCGGCGATTTGTCACCGCAGCGATTGCGCGACGGCGGTGGGGGGGGGGCGGCAGGGGGAGGAGGGGGAGGAGGGGGAGGAGGAGAAGGGGGAGGAGGAACAGGAGGAGAAGGGGGGATGAGGAAGAGGAGGAGGGAGGAGGATGAGGAAGAGGGGCAGGAGGAGAAGGAGGGTGGGGGGCGGAGGAGGAAGATGAGGAGGGAGGAGGGGGGAGGGGTGGAAATTGGGAAAGTGGAAGAGGGAGGGACGAGGGAGGGACGGAGGGAGGGAGGGAGGGAGGGAGAGGTGAGCCTCTTGAGAAATTAAATGTCACTCACCGGTGAAGTTCGACAGTTCTTATTATTGCATATCCCAATCCCGAGGAGTAGTGCTGGGGGTGGGGTATGGGGGGGGGGGGCGCTCTATGGTTCGTCAATAAGGGAAGAGAGAGGGGTGAGGGGAGGGAGGGAGGATCCAGCAAGCAGTGGATCCTCGTGCGGTGGGTGCCCGAGGGGAGGTGATGGGGGGGGGGGGGGAGGCCACTTTAATACACATCTGGCGGAGGTGGTTGTGGAAGGGGGGGGGCGGATGTGGGGTGGTCGTGGACGTCCAGTAATGCCTGCTAGAGCGGGGCATTTTATGACAAGCTACCCCTATACAGCGGATAGATGTTATCAAATTGATAAACCTTCAGATTTACCATATTCACACCAATACTGACATCTTCAAATCTGGCCCAAATAGCTTGGCCATAGGTGCGCCATCCTTCGCCTTGGCGCATATTATCTCTACGGCCAATGGCTTGAGGATATGCATATTAACCTAGATATTATTAGCCTATTTATTACATTATTCTGTAAGCGAACCTCTGTGAATAGAACCTGAGGGCCTGGGGGATGGGGGTGGGTTGGGGGGGGGGGCGGGTGGGGGGTTCTTCCATCTTTCAGAGAGAGTTCCTTCCACCACCCATTAGCGGCTACAGTATCTGGTGGGCCCAAGCTAGCGTGTTGTTCCTTGATGATCGCAGCACTGGAGCTGCCGACCAATTACCGGGTGGCCGGTGGCCGTACGTTCGATACCCAGTGTTTACGGGGTTACTAGCCTGGCCCAGGAAAGCTATGGCAAGCCAAATTGGACTTTAATGGAGTATTTCGCAGATGTGCAAATATTGTAAGATATTGGTAATTCATTTAGAGATATCTTTAAATGAATTAAAGATAAAAGTAATTCATTTGAAGATATCTATAAATCAATTGGAGATTAGGGTACTGTAACCAGTAACAATATGTAACAATGCTACAGTATGTCCAAATCGGCATAAAAGTGAATTACTGTTATCTTTAATTCATCTAGTGATGTCGCAAATACTGAGCATCAGCACGGGCGATTTAGATATATCTCTAGATGAATTAAAGATATCTTTTTAAATGACTTAGAGATATCTTTAAATGATTTAGAATCCAAACTGCCAATGCACCGGCGGATGCAGAGGGGGGGGTGGGGGAAGGGGCGGGGGAAGGGGCGGGGGAAGGGGCGGGGTGGGGGAAGGGGCGGGCTGGGGGAAGGGGCGGGGGAAGGGGCGGGGATGTTCAAGGGGTCGGGGTATCCCCCATTTTGAGCCGAAATGTGATATATAATCGGAGATTGTCAGCATTCAAGGGGGGTAGGGAGAGAGCGACGGTTGGCGCCGCTCCTAAATCGCCTTGATTAGGGTTGCGCTCCAATTAACCCGCGATGCGTCCCCTCGAAATGGTACAGACCCCAAGCACCCACACACCACCCACCATTATACCAGCAATGCCGTACCAATGTGCTGACAAATATTCACCATGATGGCTATGGCCCTGCAGTAAAATAGCCAGCGTGCGTAATCAGAGAGGGGGACATTCGTATAGCTGAGTTGGTAAGCAGGCTGAGCTCCAGACCTCCAGACCAACAGGTTGGAAACCTGGGGCAAGTCGTCCAACCCCATTTCATGGCCCCGGGAGGAGGCCCCACTCAGCGTTCTTGTGGGCTAAGTCGACCTCAAACCCCGACAAAGGGGGATCGGGGGGCGGGTGGGGGGGGGTGTCCAGGGGGTCCGGACCCAACCCCCCTCTCTTTTGAGGATAAATGCTGTTTTTCCATGCAAAATTTAGGCCATCTGAGGCGTGGAATCGCCCCCCCTCCTTTTTGAAGAAAGAACGCAAGAACGCTATTTGAGGCGGCGTGGAACCCGCCTCCCCCCCCCCCCCTCCTGGTGTCCGGGTCACAATATTGTTCAGAGCACCCCCTCCCCCCCCCCCCCCGGTCGCAAGTTTGGAACCCCCTCCCCCCTTTTCAAATTCCCGGATCCGCCCCTGCTTTTCCATCACTATGTTTGGCGGCATGGCAACCCATGGCAACCTCTTATATATATTAAAACTACGGCGCTAAGCAAAACAAAAGGCACGAGGAACTGAATGGGGCCTTAATGAGTGTCAGTTGATGGGGATGGGGTTGCTACGGTAACGCAATATGAAACCAAGGATGGGTGCCAAATGTCCCTCATAAGCATGCGCATCTTGTTACCCGTCATGTGAGGACGCCGTCGGGGAGGGCAGAGTGAATATTGTATGAACCACCGACATTTTGTCCCCGGACATTTTATAGAGGAATTTCTACATAGCGTTCTTTAGGGGCCCGGATGGTGACTAGAGGCAGTGGGAGGTGATAGGGGGTGAAGGGAGATAATTTAGTTCTGGCAGCTTGTTTCTAAGGTAAAGGGTATATAATAAGCGGATGGGAAGGAAGAGGGGGGGGGGGAAGTGCGGGTGCGGGGGGAGGGGGGGGGGAGGGGTAGTGGGATGTAGAGCATCAGGATTCCTCTTCAACTAGTTTCTTTATTGGGTCACCCATTGTCATGGCAACCGTGGTGAATTGCCATTTACGCCAGGCGACCGATAAGGTCAACGGGAAGAGCCAAGCTGTTCACCCCATAAATATCACTTTGTCTCCATCAGTGTTTGTCGGGTATTAGTTAGTACCTACGAACATGTTAGGGGGGAGAGATATTTGGATGGGGGCAGAAGCGATAGGTAAGGAAACAGACATCGAGTGAGAAGCAGGGAGAGGAGAGAGGCAGCGACCGAGTGAGAGTTAGACATGAGCAGAGAATGAAAGAGGAAATGAGGAGAGAGATATATAAATGAGAGAGCGGAGGCAGGAGTGAGAGGTAGGGAGAAAGAGAAATGGATGAGTGCGGGGGTGGGGGGGGGGGGTGGTAGAGAAAAGAACCACAGATAGCCTATGCAAATACATAAATTGACGCCCCATGCTATATGTTTTTCTTTTTTGTTACGAGACTAAAAGCAATATTTTGCCCTGAATGACGTTCATTGTCCATCACATCACAACCTCCCAGACATGGACGACACAAACGCCAACAACGGTATGGCAGGAGACACAGGCATGAAAGGTGAAATGGGGGCGGGGGAGGGGGGGGGGGAGCATTATGGGATAGCTGTCACCTCGGATCTATTGCTTTAACACCGAAAACATTGCCGACGGCCGATGGACCTCACCCCGACCAACATACTTATATCCCTGGTTAAATTCGCTGTCACTGGCGAATGACCCCGCTGTGGAGTTTATCCCAAGCGATGGTTTCTCTCACAGCCCTTTGAGCCTCACAGGGGGGGACGAGGGGACAAGGAGACGAGGAGACGAGGAGACGAGGAGACGAAAAGACGAGGAGACGAGGAGCCGAGGAGACGAAGAGACGAGTGGACGAGGAGACGAGAAGACGAGTGGACGAGGAGACGAGAAGACGAGTGGACGAGGAGACGAGGGGACGAGGGGACCGGGAGACGAGGGGACGAGGGGACGAGGAGACGAGGGGACGAAGGGACGAGGGGGGACGAGGGGACCAGGAGACGAGGGGACGAGGAGACGAGGGGACGAAGGGACGAGGGGGGACGAGGGGACGAGGAGCCGAGGAGACGAAGAGACGAGTGGACGAGGAGACGAGGGGACAGGGGGACGAGGGGACGAGGGGACGAGGAGACGAGGGGACGAGGGGACGAGGGGACGAGGGGACGAGAAGACGAGGGGACCAGGAGACGAGGAGACGAAGGGACGAGGAGACGAGGGGACGAGGGGACGAGAGGACGAGGAGACGAGGAGACGAGGGGAAGAGGGGACGAGGGGACGAGGGGGGACGAGGGGGGACGAGAGGGGGACGAGGGGACGAGTGGACGAGGGGACGAGGGGGGACGATGGGACGAGGGGACGAGTGGACAAGGGGACGAGTGGACGAGTGGACGAGTAGACGAGGGGACGAGGGGACGAGGAGACGAGGGGGCGAGGGGACGAGGAGACGAGGGGACGAGGGGACGAGGAGACGAGGGGACGAGGGGACGAGGGGGGACGAGGGGACGAGTGAACGAGTGGACGAGGGAACGAGGGGACGAGGGGACGAGGGGACGAGGGGACGAGGAGACCAGTGGACGAGGGGACGAGGGGACGAGGGGACGAGGGGACGAGGGGACTAGGGGACGAGGGGACGAGGGGACGAGGGGACGAGGAGACGAGGGGACGAGGGGACGAGGGGACGAGGGGGCGAGGGGACGAGTGGACGAGGGGACGAGGGGACGAGTGGACGAGGGGACGAGGGGACGAGGGGACGAGGAGACGAGGAGACGAGGAGACGAGGAGACGAGGGGGGACGAGGGGACGAGGGACGAGGGGACGAGGGGACGAGGAGACGAGGGGACGAGGGGACGAGGGGACGACGAGACGAGGGGACGAAGAGACGAGGGGACGAGGAGACGAGGGGACGAGGGGACGAGGAGACGAGGAGACGAGGGGACGAGGAGACGAGGGGACGAGGGGACGAGGAGACCAGGAGACGAGGAGACGAGGGGACGAGGGGACGAGGGGACGAGGGGTAGAGGGGACGAGGGACGAGGGGACGAGGGGACGATGGGACGAGGGGACGAGGGGACGATGGGACGAGGGGACGAGGGGACGAGGGGACGAGGGGACGAGTGGACGAGGGGACGAGGGGACGAAGGGACGAGGGGACGAGGGGACGAGGGGACGAGAGGACGAGGGGACGAGGAGACGAGGGGACGAGGAGACGAGTGGACGAGGGGACGAGGAGACGAGGGGACGAATGGATGAGGAGAGGGCCTGACACGGAAGACGCTCGGACTCGTTACTCACTGACGAGAACCCGTAATAACTATGGACGGCCCTCCCCTTCCACCCAGACGTGACTGGATTGAGGGACTTGAGTGTTACATTCGTGGAAAGCTGTCTTCTTATTGGGACAATAAAATAACGCCACTCCGCGAGATGTGATGCCAGCAGAAGAAAGTCTCGCGCCCGAGTCTCGTCTGGCGTGAACCATCCGCTATAAATAGGACCATATTTTCCTCTCTCTCTATGTATATATATATATATATATATATCTTTGTAATGGAAGCCTCTTAAATAGTCACTTTATTGTTGTCTCGGCCAACGTGCCGTCGATTCTGACATTTAGTTCCCTGCCACGTGCCAGACGCTGTAAATCTGGCTGTAAATCTCCATCATAGCTATGTGGATGACCTTTGTGTCTGTGTCTGGCCTGACCAATTATGTTAAAAGATGTTTCCTTGGCGATCAAATGTAACTCCTTGGAAGACTTTTTTTTTAAGTGGATGACTGGTAGTGGATAACCCCTGTATGTCACATCGCGACAAAGGGAAGGGTTGAAGTAGAGATGAGTCATGTCTCCGAAACCCCCCCCCCTTCACCCACTACCCTTGGCCAATAAAGACATGGGATATTTATCCTCTATACACAGCTAGATAATTGCGCAGCTGGGGCTCGAACCACGTACCGGGCGCCGGGAGCCGGAGCTGGCCCAGCAGAGTATAGCTGTATTCTATATCGTTTTATAAGGCGATAGGATCAGATGTCTCGGCTGACACCAGGCCTGTTCCCAGCCTATTCTACTCGGAGCTATCGCTAAATATTGCATATGCCAGGAAAATCTAAATATCATCGATGGCTCCTGGCAGGAAAGCCACAACTTTATATCAGATGGACAATGGGCATTTTCTGACTTGCTGGCAGAAAGGATCGGGGCGCCTTGGCTATAAGTGAGCGGGTTTGAATCCTATCGATGCACAGGAAAAACCCTGGATTCATAACGCATGTATAAGGAAAGGGCAGGTGGTCGGCGCCAACCACGTGTCTTAAACTTGCCCTATTATCGCCCGATACATTAATACGTAAGACCACTCGCGCGAGTCCATTCCTTGGTACCAATCACAACCACAAACAAGGTTCCCTTCTTACGTATTTATGCTCATCACCCACTCCGGTGGTAAGGTATTTATTTCCTGCCACCCTTCATCAAACACAAGTCGTCGAGGCTCAGAGGGAGAAAATGACATCACGGCTCCCGAATTGTGGCTGGGAAGCTGAGATCAAAGCCATGACAGATCGGGATTACATTAGTGGGGGGCTCTTCTCCCTTTGATCGGGATCGGCGTTGTCAAGAGCACGGTCAGGAGCGGGGAGATTGGGGGACAGTGAGGGGAGAGGGGGGGGGGGGTGAAGGCCCGATAACACAGTTTATGGAAGATAGTAAGGTAAGTAATTATCGATGTTGATCCACTACAGCCCCAAGGTAGCCTATACATCACCATGCCGCATTGTCAACCGCCATCTCTAATTATACATCTTTCAGGACAAATAACGCTAATACATTTCTCACCATATACTATATCTCATGGCCAGATGGAACTTTGAAGGCCACTCTATATATGAAGCATAAATTTATATTATGCTTAGCTAGATGAATAATTACCAATACAATAACGATACGTTTCACGTAGACCACGGATCTTTTAATGGAGCGTAGGGCTAACAAGTCGTCGCTGAGAGTGGTATCTATATATAGCGGTAGTGGAAGAGACATCTACATGACCTACGCTGCAATGCAAGGTATTTTGGCATCATGTATTAGGATAATAATATAGCATTTATAACAATTATATCACAATAGATATAATATTTATTGCACAATATTTATAATATTTATTGCACAATATTTGTAATATTTATTGCACAATATTTATAAAAAGTATTTCACAATATTTATAACATGTATTGCACAATATTTATAATATTTATTGCACAATATTTATAAAAAGTATTTCACAATATTTATAAAAGGTATTGCACAATATTTATAATATTTATTGCACAATACTTATAATATTTATTGCACAATATTTATAATATTTATTGCACAATATTTATAAAAAGTATTTCACAATATTTATAACATGTATTGCACAATATTTATAATATTTATGAAAAGTATTTCACAATATTTATAAAAGGTATTGCACAAATATTTTTAATATTTATTGCACAATATTTGTAATATTTATTGCACAATATTTATCATAATGATAACAACAATATGGTACCTATTCGTAAGGGGGTGTTTGTGTTGGTGCAACGATATGTTGACCCCGCCCCGGCCCCACCCACCTCTCTCCCCAGCTTCCCTGAATGATTGGTTCCTACTACTAATCCCCGAGTTGGAAGAAGGGCCACGTCACATCATAGCGTCGAGTGGTGTGATCTATAGCTCAGCTAACTTCAAAGACATATACCAGTCACATGTCCCTTCCGTCTATCCATCATCCCCTCCTCCCTCCACCCCCCCCCCACCCGATCCCCAACCTGATTCCACCCTACCCCCCTGCGGCCAATTCAATCAAGGTTTTAATATGCGTCGCTTGCTAAATAAGGTCACTCCCAATATCTACATTGATCCCCCAAACACCTCCCCCGCCCCCCCCTCCCGACACCACGGATCGGGCGGCGTCAATACTCCATCTATCCCCACCCCCCTGCCGCCCGCCCCGCCCCACAGCCCCACACCCCACACGCCGATGCCCTTTTGTCCCAGGGTAGTCATGGGTGCGACATCGATGGCCAGCCCCTCTAACCCGGCCGAGATAGCTTCAGCTTCAGTAACTAGCTGTCACACCATATCTAGCTGGTTCCCTGATTCCATCCCGACTGAGCCGGTTTCCCGCAGCTACCCCATTCATCACGGGCGTCACCCTCTTTTTGATGTCATGTCCCCTGCCATTGCCATGGCGACCTAAACCGTCGCGATGAGATGGACCTCTATGATACTCGGGGACAAAGCTGGCAGCACTTTCAGAATGGAAAGAAAAAAACCCAAAAAAACTCGACTCCCGAGTTACGTCCGAATGTTAAAACCACTCGGAATTGACGTTGGGTATATGGCGACGCGGTCTGGTGTCTTTTGCCGCTTCCTCGTACAGTATGGGCTTTAGGACCTCCCCGGCAACTGAATCGATCATTTTTTCTTACACCGGCTCAGAGATAATTCCATTGAATTACTGCACCACAAAAATAGGTAAGTAGACCATATCGATGAACCCTGAGAAGGGAAGCAATGAAATTAATAACGGCTGAGCTGTAAGGTCTGCTGATTCATGCCCCACGATTCCTCACCATCCCCACCCCCACCACCACCACCACCCGACAAAAAAGTGTCTAAATCGTACAACAGAAATGTCTCTAGAGGGATAAATCAACGCAGTGTTATAAGCCTTCATCCTCCACAGGTAGGTGGCGCCTGGGAGATGATTACCCCTTTCAAGGAAGTGACGGGGCTGGGGCTGGGGGGGGGGGCGGGGGGGCAGGGGGGAAGGTGCGAGAGAGGGTGAGAGGAGGGGGGGGGGGAGGGGTGGAGTTAGTCTCAGATACCATGGGCAGTGGTGGTCATGGAGAAGAGCGGGACATTTGCTATGTTTATTTTCGGAACGTTTCGGCGCAACCCCCATCTCGATCAAGCTCCCAAGAGGCTTTCACCGCTGGGGATAGAACAGAATAGAACGTATAGAACGTATAGAATGCTGGAATAGAACGTATAGAACGCTGGAATGGAACGTATAGAACGCTGGGTCTCGAAGGTTTTTCCAGCACTGTAAACACTCCAGTACTGGCTCTGAAACCATTCGCAAACCAGCCCCCAGCCCCCTCAACCAACCCCACCCCCTCCCCCCCATTCTTTCCACCGCCTCCCTTCCCCCCTACACCCATTCCCGCGTCGCACATCCCCCTCATCCCGACTGCTCGCCCCCCTCCCCCTTCCCTGCCTCCCCCTTATCACCCCAAGCCCCACACCCACTGCCGCATAAAGTGGCCTGTCCCAGCCAGTCAAACACACCCCTGCATGGCAGTGTGTCATAACTTGCTCCCATCAACCCCAGGAGTAATGTTCACAGGCCTTCGGCTTACCTGGCTTAACAGCGCGCGCCAAAAAAAGCTCAATGCAAGACCCACGCTGCAGAATTTCTTATTGCCAATAATCAGCCATAGAACACATCAGGCCGTTGACCTGTGGAGCAGGGTACCCCGCCTGCGTCATCGCCCTATATAAGCAAGGTAAGTCCCAACAACACGGAACTAGAGGGGGTCTGGAAGGGGTGAATGGCGACACGTGACACATTGAGGATCTGAAGAAGCGACATCGACACAGATAGAGGCACTTTAGAAGAAAACAAAACCACTGAACTTAGCCCCCCCAAAAAACGACACCTCTGGAAAAATTGACATTCGACGCTTAGAATTTTGAAAAATTGACACTGGACACTGGAGTCACCCTTCCAGACCCCTACTAGAAGGGATCGAAAATAGTATGGGCACAAGTCTTGCATATATGCGTACCTTAACGCCATTTACACATATATCCCGTCACTAATTGACAGCAATATATTCCCTGAAAAACTTGTACCATGTCTTCAATGAAAACGAACGTTTTTCAAATTATGTTATTGGTGTATAGGAACGCATATGTAGTGTACCCAGTAAATAACATGGATGTTGTGAATACATTTTTTAAGGGGAAAGTGAGGCTTTCCTGTACACCACGTCATCAAACTTGGTACATTGCTGCCGTATGTTGCCTGTTGATATGATAACGTATTTATTCCGTACAGAGGTAACGTTCACATTAGTGAGACAATATGTCCAAAAGATTGTGTATATCATAATGCAGTTGAACATTGCTGTATCTGCAGCTTAAACTCATTTTTACATATATATATAATTCACGAGCCATGCTTTAAAAGTAAAGTCGAGCCAGACTCCGTGACTCCGTGGCTGGTGCAAAATAAATGACCCCTTAAAGACGGAGTGGGGTGGGGGGGATACCCTCTCTGAATCACGAATCCCCAAGAATTAGGGAGAGCAACATCGAGTCCCCAAGATTAGGACATTTTAAGGCTTGGCTCGAAAGCAAAACGCCTTAATGGTGATATCGCGAATCTCGAGGAATTCACAGACTGCTATGACGGATCGCGGTAAATTTGGAAAGGTTCTTCGCGTCGAGAACCAGGAATTGTACGGATATCTATCCCCAAAAATTGCCAACAGCTAATCGCGAATCTTTAAGAATTGCTGAATACCAATGGTAGAGATCCAAAAAGGTATCCCCCCCCCCTGATCAAGGGCATAGCGAAGCCATGTAGGCCTACCGGGCGGTAACTCCCTACTCCTGCTGAAGATGGTTGAAGATATTTATCCTGCACGAAATTAGAACTGGGTGATGATATTAAACAGTGAACGGCGAGGAAAGCTCCACGTGGACGACCCACGTGACCGGAAATCTGAGCCGGGGGTGGCCAATGGCTTTATTGCGCCGAACAAAACTTTGTATGACTCCGCGCGTGCCACCGCGGGTAATATGTAGTGCGGCGTTATGTGGCAAGCCCCGAGGCCCCGGGTTATACACATGTGTGCATCTCTCTGTGTATCCAGGGATATAACAGGCCGGAGATATCAGCTGTTAGTAGTGAGGTGAGGTGCCGGATGGTCGTACATTCAGGACGCTTTAACCACTTTGGGTCATATCGCGTCAATGGGAGAAGGAAGGGAAGAGTGGAGCCATGTCCCCGGGGGGACCACACAGACATGGCCACAGCGGGCCACAGAAATGACGGGGGATTCGAACCGGTCACCGTTGACATTAATGGCAACGCTGAATGAGCTGAGCATGACAGGAGGGTACCATGTGTCCTGGGATGTTCATCGGACACATTTACCCTCCGAGCCTGGGTGAAGATATACATACTGACTCCCCAGTGTTTCGTATATCTCAGCCACTATTGGGGGATGTAGCTTGTCAGGTTGCATGTCAATTGCATTTCACATCTTTGACTGGGGCTTGAAGTCTAAGATATCACCAAGCTATGAAAACAGCTTTTCTTTTTTTCCTAATTAAAATCAGGTCATTATCTACATTTTACGGCCTGATGTGGACAAATATGGCCTGGGACTATTAGTACAAGCCTGATGCCTGCTCATCATATCATCCTAATCAATTAGTCGACAACACACAAACCTGTGACGTAGTACACACATTTTATCGGTTGCGAAACAAATTCGGGCATGTTTAGAATTACATAAGGAGTTGAGTTTTCAGTTCAGTAGAGTGTACACTCTCTGTAAAAGTCAGTTTAAGGAGGTTCCCGGCATCACTGTGGCGCCATCTGGTGGACTAAGCCGCTGCGATCTGGCGATAAGCTGGTACCGCCGCTCATACTCATACTTGTAAGCACCGTGAGCGAGCGAGCGAAGTAGTTGGGCCGCGGAACCAGGCTAATCTGGCGAATGCTCTATTGTCCGCAGCGAGTCATCGTTTATTTCTTGTTTATGTAACAAAGTCGCGAAACTGATGCGCTGTGATAGGCAAACGCATGTCCAAGCAAACTAAAGAACTTGTTGGGATGTATAAATATATCTTTGAACGAACTGGCACTAGAAACAAGCCGGCAAATTACATAGCGTTGACAACACAGGCACAGTAAATCAGTGGGGGAGGCGGGGGGGGGGGGGGAGTGTAGGGATCCCCCACATCATCGTATCATCGTAGGCCTATATGCTTACACGTTTGGTTGCTTAAATGTTTCATGTAAATTTGATAACACCAAGTATCTTATTCACTTGTGTCTCTAGTTCAGCACGTTTCCCATTCCGACCCTCAGAATTACCGGCACAATTTCCATGTTCAGGGTCATTTTACCGAAAAACGAGGTAGAAGACCCATATATTTTTTTCTCTCATTTGAACACACAAGGAGCAAGCTTGTTACAGACAACTTTTTATTAACTTTGTCTGAGCCGCTTTTTTTCTGTTGAATATTTCGTGTCGAAATTTCAAAATTCTCCATTGACGGCCATTATAAAATTAGATGTGACCCCCTACCTATTCAACGTCATTTTGACAGAAAAGTAGGTAGAAGACATATCTTTTTTATGTTATTTTATCGTTTTGGATACACAGTACTATAAGTTGAAAAAATGTCAAGAAGTTTGTCTGAAAAAAATGTAACCTATGCATTTACCTTAATCCTTCAATTCATTTATTTTATTTACAGCTACTGTCGTGAAATAATGTTATTTTTTTTACTGACAGCCTTCGCCAGATCTAACGTGACCTCACCACTATCAATGACATTCTGCACTATTCATGTATGGCGTGAGTTTCATGTTCTATTAATTACTCACTCAGTTTTGTGTTCTTTCCATTTCTGGTTTTCTTTTCTTTCCGTGTACTACGAGTACGAGATAAAAAAATAAATAAATAAAAAAATAAATCAGGGGCAGATTATGCTTCCAAGAATTATGAAAAAAGGTCAACCAATTAATATTTTTGTTAATTAATTTCCGCAGGGTGGCCCCCCCACTGTTAGCTTGGTACAAGGCGGCGAGGCGTGCTTGGGGACATCGCACTCAGATGTCGTGACTTTTGCGGGGTTGAAGAGGAATGAAGTGAAATGAATTGGCCTTTATGCCGCTTTTGCGCAGACACGATCAAGGAATAATAAAAAGGAGAAGCATTGCAACATTTCCGCTTGGAGGCCACGAAATGCCTCGGACAGCTCGTAATTTTATTACTCGCAATACGACATGGCACAGATATTGGCACACACATGTCAGTGTCAGGGTCCGCTCTAATTTACATTTGATGGTCGGTCGCTAGCCGCCGTGCAATCTCTGTCGATGATTATTGAAGGGCAAATTGAGTTCAATTGTCTAATTGCCAGCTAGCATGGCGTAGACCTAACTACCTGCGGGTATAGAGAACCCCCAGAACCTTCTACATAAGGAATTGATGCCATTGTCATTTACTGGTGGGCCACCTGGACCTCGCGTCGCTGCTGTGGACGTCATTTGGTTATTGGAATTTAACTTATTGCCCAAGGTGATCTAGACGGGTATTGTCTACACGCCTTATGACCACTGCCCTTCCAGCTATATAGATTGACGCAGGCCCCATATAAGTGGTAACCCATGCAGCCAGAGGACAGACACATTACAGACTCGGTGAGAAGAGACGGGCGGTGTGGGTGTGGGGCAGTGAAGGGGGAGGCACGCCGGGCGGTGTGGGTGTGGGGCAGTGAAGGGGGAGGCACGCCGGGCGGTGTGGGTGTGGGGCAGTGTAGGGGGGGGGGACGCCGGGCGGTGTGGGTGTGGGGCAGTGAAGGGGGAGGCACGCCGGGCGGTGTGGGTGTGGGGCAGTGTAGGGGGGGGACGCCGGGCGGTGTGGGTGTGGGGCAGTGAAGGGGGAGGCACGCCGGGCGGTGTGGGTGTGGGGCAGTGGAGGGGGAGGCACGCCGGGCGGTGTGGGTGTGGGGCAGTGAAGGGGGAGGCACGCCGGGCGGTGTGGGTGTGGGGCAGTGAAGGGGGAGGCACGCCGGGCGGTGTGGGTGTGGGGCAGTGAAGGGGGAGGCACGCCGGGCGGTGTGGGTGTGGGGCAGTGAAGGGGGAGGCACGCCGGGCGGTGTGGGTGTGGGGCAGTGTACGGGGAGGGACGCCGGGCGGTGTGGGTGTGGGGCAGTGTACGGGGAGGGACGCCGGGCGGTGTGGGTGTGGGGCAGTGAAGGGGGAGGCACGCCGGGCGGTGTGGGTGTGGGGCAGTGGAGGGGGAGGCACGCCGGGCGGTGTGGGTGTGGGGCAGTGGAGGGGGAGGCACGCCGGGCGGTGTGGGTGTGGGGCAGTGAAGGGGGAGGCACGCCGGGCGGTGTGGGTGTGGGGCAGTGGAGGGGGAGGCACGCCGGGCGGTGTGGGTGTGGGGCAGTGAAGGGGGAGGCACGCCGGGCGGTGTGGGTGTGGGGCAGTGGAGGGGGAGGCACGCCGGGCGGTGTGGGTGTGGGGCAGTGAAGGGGGAGGCACGCCGGGCGGTGTGGCTGTGGGGCAGTGAAGGGGGAGGCACGCCGGGCGGTGTGGGTGTGGGGCAGTGAAGGGGGAGGCACGCCGGGCGGTGTGGGTGTGGGGCAGTGAAGGGGGAGGCACGCCGGGCGGTGTGGGTGTGGGGCAGTGAAGGGGGAGGCACGCCGGGCGGTGTGGGTGTGGGGCAGTGAAGGGGGAGGCACGCCGGGCGGTGTGGGTGTGGGGCAGTGAAGGGGGAGGCACGCCGGGCGGTGTGGGTGTGGGGCAGTGGAGGGGGAGGCACGCCGGGCGGTGTGGGTGTGGGGCAGTGTAGGGGGGAGGCACGCCGGGCGGTGTGGGTGTGGGGCAGTGAAGGGGGAGGCACGCCGGGCGGTGTGGGTGTGGGGCAGTGAAGGGGGAGGCACGCCGGGCGGTGTGGGTGTGGGGCAGTGAAGGGGGAGGCACGCCGGGCGGTGTGGGTGTGGGGCAGTGGAGGGGGAGGCACGCCGGGCGGTGTGGGTGTGGGGCAGTGTAGGGGGGAGGCACGCCGGGCGGTGTGGGTGTGGGGCAGTGAAGGGGGAGGCACGCCGGGCGGTGTGGGTGTGGGGCACTGGAGGGGGAGGCACGCCGGGCGGTGTGGGTGTGGGGCAGTGGAGGGGGAGGCACGCCGGGCGGTGTGGGCGTGGGGCAGTGAAGGGGGAGGCACGCCGGGCGGTGTGGGTGTGGGGCAGTGAAGGGGGAGGCACGCCGGGCGGTGTGGGTGTGGGGCAGTGGAGGGGGAGGCACGCCGGGCGGTGTGGGTGTGGGGCAGTGTAGGGGGGAGGCACGCCGGGCGGTGTGGGTGTGGGGCAGTGAAGGGGGAGGCACGCCGGGCGGTGTGGGTGTGGGGCAGTGAAGGGGGAGGCACGCCGGGCGGTGTGGGTGTGGGGCAGTGTAGGGGGAGGCACGCCGGGCGGTGTGGGTGTGGGGCAGTGAAGGGGGAGGCACGCCGGGCGGTGTGGGTGTGGGGCAGTGTAGGGGGAGGCACGCCGGGCGGTGTGGGTGTGGGGCAGTGAAGGGGGAGGCACGCCGGGCGGTGTGGGTGTGGGGCAGTGTAGGGGGAGGCACGCCGGGCGGTGTGGGTGTGGGGCAGTGAAGGGGGAGGCACGCCGGGCGGTGTGGGTGTGGGGCAGTGAAGGGGGAGGCACGCCGGGCGGTGTGGCTGTGGGGCAGTGAAGGGGGAGGCACGCCGGGCGGTGTGGGTGTGGGGCAGTGGAGGGGGAGGCACGCCGGGCGGTGTGGGTGTGGGGCAGTGTAGGGGGAGGCACGCCGGGCGGTGTGGGTGTGGGGCAGTGAAGGGGGAGGCACGCCGGGCGGTGTGGGTGTGGGGCAGTGAAGGGGGAGGCACGCCGGGCGGTGTGGGTGTGGGGCAGTGGAGGGGGAGGCACGCCGGGCGGTGTGGGTGTGGGGCCGTTGAGGGGGAGGCACGCCGGGCGGTGTGGGTGGTGTGGGTGTGGGGCAGTGAAGGGGGAGGCACGCCGGGCGGTGTGGGTGTGGGGCAGTGAAGGGGGAGGCACGCCGGGCGGTGTGGGTGTGGGGCAGTGTAGGGGGAGGCACGCCGGGCGGTGTGGGTGTGGGGCAGTGTAGGGGGAGGCACGCCGGGCGCTGTGGGTGTGGGGCAGTGAAGGGGGAGGCACGCCGGGCGGTGTGGGTGTGGGGCAGTGGAGGGGGAGGCACGCCGGGCGGTGTGGGTGTGGGGCAGTGTAGGGGGAGGCACGCCGGGCGCTGTGGGTGTGGGGCAGTGAAGGGGGAGGCACGCCGGGCGGTGTGGGTGTGGGGCAGTGAAGGGGGAGGCACGCCGGGCGGTGTGGGTGTGGGGCAGTGAAGGGAGGAGGCACGCCGGGCGGTGTGGCTGTGGGGCAGTGTAGGGGGAGGCACGCCGGGCGGTGTGGCTGTGGGGCAGTGAAGGGGGAGGCACGCCGGGCGGTGTGGGTGTGGGGCAGTGAAGGGGGAGGCACGCCGGGCGGTGTGGGTGTGGGGCAGTGAAGGGGGAGGCACGCCGGGCGGTGTGGGTGTGGGGCAGTGTAGGGGGAGGCACGCCGGGCGGTGTGGGTGTGGGGCAGTGAAGGGGGAGGCACGCCGGGCGGTGTGGGTGTGGGGCAGTGTAGGGGGGGGGACGCCGGGCGGTGTGGGTGTGGGGCAGTGAAGGGGGAGGCACGCCGGGCGATGTGGGTGTGGGGCAGTGTAGGGGGAGGCACGCCGGGCGGTGTGGGTGTGGGGCAGTGTAGGGGGAGGCACGCCGGGCGGTGTGGGTGTGGGGCAGTGAAGGGGGAGGCACGCCGGGCGGTGTGGGTGTGGGGCAGTGTAGGGGGAGGCACGCCGGGCGGTGTGGGTGTGGGGCAGTGGAGGGGGGAGGCACGCCGGGCGGTGTGGGTGTGGGGCAGTGTAGGGGGAGGCACGCCGGGCGCTGTGGGTGTGGGGCAGTGAAGGGGGAGGCACGCCGGGCGGTGTGGGTGTGGGGCAGTGAAGGGGGAGGCACGCCGGGCGGTGTGGGTGTGGGGCAGTGAAGGGGGAGGCACGCCGGGCGGTGTGGGTGTGGGGCAGTGAAGGGGGAGGCACGCCGGGCGGTGTGGGTGTGGGGCAGTGAAGGGGGAGGCACGCCGGGCGGTGTGGGTGTGGGGCAGTGAAGGGGGAGGCACGCCGGGCGGTGTGGGTGTGGGGCAGTGAAGGGGGAGGCACGCCGGGCGGTGTGGGTGTGGGGCAGTGAAGGGGGAGGCACGCCGGGCGGTGTGGGTGTGGGGCAGTGAAGGGGGAGGCACGCCGGGCGGTGTGGGTGTGGGGCAGTGAAGGGGGAGGCACGCCGGGCGGTGTGGGTGTGGGGCAGTGAAGGGGGAGGCACGCCGGGCGGTGTGGGTGTGGGGCAGTGAAGGGGGAGGCACGCCGGGCGGTGTGGGTGTGGGGCAGTGAAGGGGGAGGCACGCCGGGCGGTGTGGGTGTGGGGCAGTGAAGGGGGAGGCACGCCGGGCGGTGTGGGTGTGGGGCAGTGAAGGGGGAGGCACGCCGGGCGGTGTGGGTGTGGGGCAGTGAAGGGGGAGGCACGCCGGGCGGTGTGGGTGTGGGGCAGTGGAGGGGGTGGCACGCCGGGCGGTGTGGGTGTGGGGCAGTGAAGGGGGAGGCACGCCGGGCGGTGTGGGTGTGGGGCAGTGAAGGGGGAGGCACGCCGGGCGGTGTGGGTGTGGGGCAGTGAAGGGGGAGGCACGCCGGGCGGTGTGGGTGTGGGGCAGTGAAGGGGGAGGCACGCCGGGCGGTGTGGGTGTGGGGCAGTGAAGGGGGAGGCACGCCGGGCGGTGTGGGTGTGGGGCAGTGGAGGGGGAGGCACGCCGGGCGGTGTGGGTGTGGGGCAGTGGAGGGGGAGGCACGCCGGGCGGTGTGGGTGTGGGGCAGTGGAGGGGGAGGCACGCCGGGCGGTGTGGGTGTGGGGCAGTGAAGGGGGAGGCACGCCGGGCGGTGTGGGTGTGGGGCAGTGAAGGGGGTGGCACGCCGGGCGGTGTGGGTGTGGGGCAGTGAAGGGGGAGGCACGCCGGGCGGTGTGGGTGTGGGGCAGTGAAGGGGGAGGCACGCCGGGCGGTGTGGGTGTGGGGCAGTGAAGGGGGAGGCACGCCGGGCGGTGTGGGTGTGGGGCAGTGAAGGGGGAGGCACGCCGGGCGGTGTGGGTTGTGTGGGGCAATGAAGGGGGTGGCACGCCGGGCGGGGGTCTGACGGCGTAGGCCGCGGGTCCCGCTACCATCATCAACCACAGCAGGGTTGCCGTATAACGTGCTCCGAAGAATAAATATATAAAACACACAAGTTTTCCTCTTACGTATCACAGAGGGGGCCCAAAATACCAATTCATTTACCCAAAGCGCGAAGTGCACAGGGTGATGGGTTGGTTGTATATTCAGGACGCTTTAACCACTTTTTGGTCCTATCGAGTCAGTGGGAGAAGGAAGGGAGAGCGTCTCCGGGGTAACCCCCTACTCTTTGCGAAGATGGACATGGGGTCTTTATCCTGCGACCACACAGACATGGCCACAGCGAGATGCGAACCACCGATCCACGTGCCGTTAGACTCTTAGGTGGCCACGTGCACATGGTGATATTATCTGAAACCGGCTAAATTTAGGCACTCTGAAGTGACCGGACAACGGAGGTAGTGAGCTTTCTACGAGTTTCCTTGGCACTTCTCGTATCAGATATCAACGGCTGGACAGGGCGAAGAGGCGCCATCAGTGTGTAGGCCATCTATAAGGGGTGCCAGACGGACATAAAACCCGGCCTGGGGGTGAGGGGGGTGAGGGAGGCGGAGGTGGTGGGGGGTGGGGGGTCGGCTGGGTCACGAAAACATGTGGTGGTGTGAGGGGGTGGGCGGGGGGACTTTGGGAGTAGTGTTTGCGATCGCGGGGACAGGACAGGGGTTGGCTGGATGGCGTAGGGGTGGAGGGTGGTATTCGATGTGGGGGCGGTAGTCATGGCTAGAGGGGGGGCCCGAATTTGTGGAGCCATGTATTGGAAAAGTGAGTTATGTTTATCTCTTCTCTGATGCTTCAGATGAAAGGAAGCCTATTCCTTATTGCTGAGATGGGTGTTCGCGGGGTCAGCTGGACCAATGGCGCTGACCGTAACCATGATAGCTGGGAGATGGGTCGGTCGGGAAGCGGGTGTGTAGGCGGATAGTGAGGGGGGGGGGCGGGTGGGGGTGAACACCCTAACCCTGGGGTGCCGCCCCGATCGGGTTACCAGGCTGGCCGAGTGTCTGTCCATACAGCTTGATTCTCGGCGGTAGGGAACGTGGATAGTGGTGAGGCCGGCCCGATAGCTCAGTGGGTTAGAGCGCTCAGTGGGTTAGAGCGCTCGACTCTGTGTGGTCGCAGGATAAAGATCCCAAGTCCTTCTTCGCAAAGAGTAGGGGGTATCCCCGTGGACATGGCTCCACTCTCCCTTCCGTCTCCCATTGACGCAATATGATCAAACGTGGTTAAAGCGTATTCAATATACAACCAACGAACCATGGACAGGGTATCGCAGGCAATTGTGTGGTGATTGTGTGGTGTGTGGAGTGTGTTAGTGGGGGGGGGGGACAGATGCGATGCGATGAGACAGGCATGAGGGTGGGGTGTAAATCCTTGCGAGGAATGGGGTGGGAAGGGGTAGGGGGAGGAGGAAAGGGTGCAAGTTTCAAGTAGCTGGAGCGGGGGGGAGGGGGGTGTGCATTGGGGAGCATGTGGCGAGAGGAGGTGGCGGGAGCGGGTAGTGCGGGGATGGTATGGTGGGGTGGCGGGGGGGGGGGCGGTTGGGTGTGAATATGTTGTTAAGTGTTAATCCCTCGCAGCGTATCTACACGACTGACTGATTCCCTAACCTGCATCACCCGGGAGAGGGAATGCAACAGGGAAATTAAAAGCCGATAGGACAGGAGGTAATGAAAACATGTTTTCATCAGATGGAAGCTACGACGGCTCCAGAACCAGGGACCAGTCCAGCGGGGGGGGGGGGGTGTAAGGTGTGAGGGGGGGGGGGGCGGAGCAGGCGGCGGAGGGAGGCCGGGGCTAGGGGTTAGGGGTTGTGTCAGAGGAGCGGTGGAGGGGGGGGGGTGAACACCAGCCTTACTTCAGGGCGGTGTGGGTGGGTGAGGGGCGGTTATTGATGGAGTAGGGTGGGGGGGGGGGGCAAGAGTTGAAAATGAAAATCGGACCTGGTTCTGGCAGGCGAGGATGGGGTGGGGAAGGAAAATGTGAACAGGGTGAGACTGGGGGGTTGGGGGGTTGGGGGGTTGGGGAGTTTGGAGGCGGGGGGAGGGGGACCAAGTGCCCCCTGGTGACAGTCGCTGGCCCCATGATCTATCTCATTACGTCCTCGGAGGTGAATGCGTCGTGACAGCGGGGTAATGGAGACCGGAAGTGACCCTTGAAAGCGAATACGCCGCCAGAGATCTCACAGACTCACAGACGAGGATGCCGAGAAATATTAAAACATTCATTTCAGTTCTCAGAACGGGCCAGAGCGGGTGGCCAGGCGCCTATACATATAGACTGCGGTCAAAGCAAAGGCAATTAATAACCAAGAGCAAGAATCGTATTCAAACATCAGAAACATATCAAACGACGCATTGTATGGATGTATAATCAACAAGAAAATGGAAAGAAAATATGTAACATTCCGTTTAATTTCCTAAGATCTCTTGGAGTTGCGATAAACTTATATAACCTTATATATATTTGCACGTGCATTTGAGGCCCCTTTAATTCCTGCTATGACTTCAACCTGTGTTGGTTAGGCCAACCGGGATTATAAAGTCTATATATAGAGCCGGGCGATGATTTCAGAACTCCTAGTCGAGACGGAAAAGTGAACAAAATGGCATTTTTTTAATTATATTCTCCGACCCTTGTTAAGCTTATTTATTCTGTTACATTTGTGGAAGTGCTTTCCATGAATTGTTAAAAGAGTGGTCGGAAAATGTATTAGTTAGATACAATATGGTTAAGCGCCGAATTTCCAGGAAAGAGAGATTGTGAGATAAGGGTCCGTTGGTGATTTCTTTGAATGAGGACGGTATGAGAATGAATATCGACATGATTATATATTCAAGCTCCTCCACAAGTGGAAGTTCTATAGACCTATCCGCCTTGCTACCGTGATTCAGCCATGGAAACAGCAGATCTAATGTAAATAATGGGTATATATAACACGGGGCATTGGATGGTGGGACAGTGGGAGGCTGTTGGGGTGGCGCTGGGGTGGATGGGGTGGGAGGCTGGGTATGGTGCTGGGCTGGAGGAGGGTGGGGGGCGGCCATGGGAGGCTGGTAGGCTGGGAGTAGGATGGAATGATGTGAGGGAGGCTGGGTATGGTGCTGGGCTGGAGGAGGGGGGGGGGGGGCCATGGGGGGCTGGGAGGCTGGGAGTAGGATGGAATGATGTGAGGGAGGCTGGGTAGGATAGGAGGCTAAAGGAGGACCTTGTGGCGCTGGGAGTTGGGGAGGTCGGAGTTCAGGGGTAGGTGGGTGGGTGAGGGTGGGACCCTGGGTCTGGGAAGCTGGAAACGTTGGAAATGCTATAACGCGTGCCAGATACATTTGTGGGGGGGGGGGGGGCTGGGAATTGTGAAGCTGGCCTCAGCGTTCTCTCCGATATGCTCACGACACGCAACTAGTCTTTAAATCCCTCCCCCCCCCCCCCGCGCCTCTCCCCTGCCTTGCCATTCAACGGTTGACGGTAGACTAGCGCAACCACCTCTCAAGTAGCAGCGCGCTCTGGCGGTTGAACAATGAACCACGAAGCTCTCCATATCCCGCGATGACCTTCACACCTCGATGACCTTAACATCTCAATTACCTTCACAGCCACCCGGAAAAGACTCCCCCGGCACCCCCCCCCCCCACCCTCAACCCAGATACGTGGCCAGACGTACGCAACAGATGCTCGTCTCGGAAGGCTGTGCCATCCTCGGGGGGGGGGGGAAGGGGAGGGGGTGAGGCTGGAGATAGGTGTCCCCACAGCAGGCGCCAACACCCTCTTCCATACCCTCAGCCTCTATGCTGCCCCCCCCCCCCCTCCACCCCTGCCTAATCAAATGACAGAGCTTGTCTGTGGGATACCGGCCGCCGGTGACGAGGCTCTCCACAGCCCATAACGGGACTCGAGCCTTGTTGACCAGATGGGGTGGACGCCGGGCGGGAGGTGGGGTGGGGGGGGGGGGAGGGGGTAGTGACCACGTGGGGGAGTGGGAATCGGGCGAATGGCTGCTAGTTACCACGTGTGTGGCAGGGGGCGGGGGGTGGCATCTAGTTCAGACAGGGTAGAGCAGGGGCGGGATGGCGAGGGACAGGACAGGGTGAGGGTGAGGCGAGGGTAAGGGTGAGGCCACGGTGAGGATGAGGCCAGGGTGAGGGTGAGGCCAGGACATATGTCTATCAGGACCATGTCATCCCCATGGTCTGTGTGTGTACAATTGCACCCCATTGGCCCGCTGGCGGAATCACCTTCACGTCACTATGGTATCGACAGCTCCATGTTATATTGTGAACTTGAAATAATATTGGATTATAGGTCAGTTTGTTAGCATGAAACACATGAGAACTCTCGCAGAGATTTCTGTATTGATCTGTGTATTGAAGTCAAGACTGATTAATGCAGGGTATGGATGGGTACATATGGTGGGGGGGGGGGGGGGGGGGGTCGCGTATGGGCGATAAAGTCGTCATTCCTTCAAAGATACAGCCGGTCAAACCGACAGAGGCTTTTTGATTCTACACATTATTATTTAACCTCGAACGTCATGCCGCTACATGCATTGCCAATGTAACGTGTAGAAGCGTAATTATATAATTAGCCACAAAATGTCAGGTTCTAATATTTACCAAACAATGAATTACCCACTATATTAATGAATACCATTATGATGTGACGCATGAGGCTTGGTCAGTTCATTACAGCGCACCGTCAAGTGGCGCGACCTAGTGACCGACAGTGACACTAACAGTGGTGAGTATCCCCGAAAAAAAACCCCCAAAAGGTGGGAAGAAAGGAAGCGCCAGAAGCGTCGGGTCGTGCCTTGTCTGTCTCACGTTCTGGCTCTCACGGCAGATACTGTGCCAGGAATCACCATATAACCTTGGCCAAAGACAACACGCCTATAGGTCCTCCACAGGTTGGCGGCAGACACTCGAAGCCCCTCTTATGGCCAATAAAGCTAGATTTATACCGTACGCCACACTAGATCCCGTCCCGCTCGTTGTGAACGAGTCCCAAGACTCAGGGCTCTGTGGCAGCCATCTTGAAGAAAGCGGCAGCCATATTGGCTTCTTGCTGATTCGTTCGGCCGCGTTCCGTGGTGGGACGGCACAGATATAGTAAGGATATGCCTGCATCCCATCGCGGCGTTCTCGCTCGGTTATACTGAGTGTGGCTTATGCATGTTGGCCGCTTAACATTAACATGTAATTTATTGTAATTGTGGTACTTTAATAACAGCACACTGCGGTATGTTATTCGAAACAGGAGATGAATTCTCAGGAGATTCTATGAACATCAGAAAGCGGGAAACATTCGTTATCACTGTCAATGTGCGTTGTAATTGGGCAACCTTCGAACAAACTTCACTTGATAATACGTGGTTGTGTATCCAAACATAAGGCCAGCCCTGCGTAGTATTCATGATAATGACAATTATGATAATGCCTGATATTAAATTGTCATACACTATTTAGATATTTTATAAATATTTTTTTTAAGATTGCTTGATAACATGATATTCTTTGAAAAACATTTACATTTCCTTTTTTTAATTTAAAAATTATTCATAATATAGATAGGACATTTTGTTAATGACATAACGATTTTTAATAATATCATTTTTTATGATATGTTTTAAATTTTAAATATTTTAAATAATATCACTAAAGTGCAAACTGTATTCTCCCGTGGGGCATTTCCGTAGTTCTAATCTCGTCATATGGTCCTTTTGGTATCCGCCAAGCCAGCCAAAACTGGCTCTAAAGTACACCCTCAGCACCCCGTTAAACTTATCTTCTTGCACATTGTACAGGATGGCTCGGCCTCACAATGGCTCTCCTGTCTGCCAGCGTGTCACCGCACTTCTCGACCATCCCTTCCCGCTTAATCCAGCGCCAAACCCCATTTAATTTCACAATTTCTCGCGCCGATGTCAGAGCTGCTTTAGAGTAGCCATTATTGCCTTATCAGACATGTCCGGCATCGCCTGTATTGAAAGCTGCACCCCCCCTCCCTCCGCCCCACCGCCCACCCTGTCACCCTCGCGATATCGCCACTCAGACAACACCGCCCGAGTAAGAAATATCGCTACTTCCACACGGCTTATAAAAAAAAATAGCCTGATTGAAGCGCCCCCCATCCCCCCTTCCTATGCCCCCCCCCCCCCCCCCCTCCGACCCCCACTCTGCCCTGCGACCAAGCATCGTCTGTCGCTCGTCCTATTAAGCGGCGTCGTCGGTCGGCACGGGGGAGGGCAAAGCAAGAACTAAAGACGTAATCTCAGAGAATATGACTTGGGGAAGATAACAGATAGAGAGAGAGAGAGAGGGAGAAAGAGAGGGGGTTAGGGGGAGAGAGAGGAAGAGAGAGAGGGAGGGGGAGATACAGAGAGGGGGAGGGAGAGAGGAAGAGAGAGAGAGAGAGAGAAAGAGAGGGGGTTAGAGGGAGAGGGAGAGAGAGGGGGGAGATATGGAGAGAGAGAGAGAGGGAGAGGGAGACAGAGACATAGACAGAGAGTGACAGAGAGTGACACGAGAGAGACAGAGAGACAGGGTCGAGCCCCGCACCCCGACACGACTCCTTTGATGGGCGACAGAGGGCGCCACCGTAGCTATCCATTACGGATCAGGAAGTTGACACGCCCGCCAGCCGTTGTCCTGCTGATCCCGGTAACCGTGTGCCTGCCAACTTAATATGCAGTCCATATGCGGGGTAGGCTAGTTAGCACCGGGTTAGTTCGTCCCCTCCTCGCTTACCCCGGGAATCAGATTGTGACGTGACGGTGACGGTCTTCAAAGCAGCGCTGTTGGGTCACCATATTGAAGTGTCCCTTCACTTGAAAGCTCCTGTTTTATATCAACGTTCGGTTTCTAATTATCTCGTCCTATGGCTTTATTGCAACCAATTAGCGTCATTTGCTCCAGGAAGCGTGCTTTGCTTTCTTATTTTCCGTTGAAAGGATCGGGAGACTTATAATTACAATGGAGGGTCGTCTCTCTGGGAGAGTACGGGGTAGACACGTCTGCCTCGGAAAGGGCTATGGATAGTCCGGTGTGTGTCCGGTGTGTGTCCGGTGTGTGTCCGGTGTGTGTCCGGTGTGTGTCCGGTGTGTGTCCGGTGTGTGTCCGGTGTGTGTCCGGTGTGTGTCCGGTGTGTGTCTGGTGTGTGTCCGGTGTGTGTCCGGTGTGTGTCTGGTGTGTGTCCGGTGTGTGTCCGGTGTATGTCCGGTGTGTGTCCGGTGTGTATCCGGTGTGTATCCGGTGTGTGTCCGGTGTGTGTCCGGTGTGTGTCCGGTGGGTGTCCGGTGTGTGTCCGGTGTGTGTCCGGTGTGTGTCTGGTGTGTGTCCGGTGTGTGTCCGGTGTGTGTCCGGTGTGTGTCCGGCGTGTGTCCGGTGTGTGTCCGGGGTCTGTCCGGTGTGTGTCCGGTGTGTGTCCGGTGTGTGTCCGGTGTGTGTCTGGTGTGTGTCCGGTGTGTGTCCGGTGTATGTCCGGTGTGTGTCCGGTGTGTATCCGGTGTGTATCCGGTGTGTGTCCGGTGTGTGTCCGGTGTGTGTCCGGTGTGTGTCCGGTGTGTGTCCGATGTGTGTCCGGTGTGTGTCCGGTGTGTGTCCGATGTGTGTCCGGTGTGTGTCCGGTGTGTGTCCGGTGTGTGTCCGGTGTGTGTCCAGTGTGTGTCCGGTGTGTGTCCGGTGTGTGTCCGATGTGTGTCCGGTGTGTGTCCGGTGTGTGTCCGGTGTGTGTCCGGTGTGTGTCCGGTGTGTGTCCGGTGTGTGTCCGGTGTGTGTCCGGTGTGTGTCCGGTGTGTGTCCGGTGTGTGTCCGGTGTGTGTCCGGTGTGTGTCCGGTGTGTGTCCGGTGTGTGTCCGATGTGTGTCCGGTGTGTGTCCGGTGTCTGTCCGGTGTGTGTCCGGTGTGTGTCCGGTGTGTGTCCGGTGTGTGTCCGGTGTGTGTCCGGTGTGTGTCCGGTGTGTGTCCGGTGTGTGCCCGGTGTGTGTCCGGTGTGTGTCCGGTGTGTGTCCGGTGTGTGTCCGGTGTCTGTCCGGTGTGTGTCCGGTGTGTGTCCGGTGTGTGTCCAGTGTGTGTCCGGTGTGTGTCCGGTGTGTGTCCGGTGTGTATCCGGTGTGTTTCCAGTGTGTGTCTGGTGTGTGTCCGGTGTGTGTCCGGTGTGTGTCCGGTGTGTGTCCGGCGTGTGTCCGGTGTGTGTCCGGTGTGTGTCCGGCGTGTGTCCGGTGTGTGTGTTCCGAATTGAAAGGATTTGACCAAACAACTTTGCTGTATTTGCCTACATTTAGCTAGAGCCGGCCACACTGCTATTAACCCCCCCCCCCGCACAACCCCCATGCACCCCCACCACCTCGCCCTTTGCCATGATATAAAATTGTCTACACGACCAAACTAATTAACTTACCGCGGCCTACATTTTTCCTCGCCCGCGATGAAAAATAAAGAGAACACGTAAGCAAAAAAACCCCACAATCCACACAAGAATCGGGCCCCAGAGAAGAAGGCGGTAGGGGGATATATATCACTGGCGACACACAACCGAAGCAGGCATTCAATTTATTTTAATGCCCCGTGGCTGATTTAGGATGGGCAAGCTCGTAGCGACATACTGGGTCGTTTGGTCGGGTAAGTAAACGGCGGGTTATAACGGGTGATCACACCAATACCGGGAAGAAAAAAACAGGAGACACGGAGAAGAGGGGAGGTGAGCGGGTGTGTGGGGTTGGGGGGGGCGGGGGGGGGGGGGGGTGTTCTTGAGCGGAGGCAGTAACATTTTATTTCGCCATCAGAGCCACTGTTTGGGCCCGCGGCCGGGATGAAGGGGGGGGGGGAGGGGGGGTGAAGGGTCCTGTTTGGCGCGCGGTAAATCATTTTCAGGGCCGTGAGCAGGGGGAGGAATAGCCATGAAACAGGCTGGGAGGTTGGACGGGGATGGATGGAGCAGCGGTAGAGGTTCCATTGGCTAGGTGGCGCTTTAAGTTCCCGTTCCCGTTGCCCGTTCCGGCGAGAGCTGTAAATGGATCGCGGCCATCGACGATGATACCGTCACTCATCCCTGCATGGGGCCTGTGTGGGGTGCGGGGGGGGGGGGTCGGGTGTGTGCGTGTGTGTGGAGGGGGGGGGGGGCGGGTGTCGATGTCAGTATTATGGAGTTGGCGAAGGGTGTGTGCGTGTGAGTCGGGGTGGTGGCGCTGATGGAGTTGTCGGGGAACGGAGATGCAGCCGGAGGGTCCGTGGGGAAGGGGGGGGGGGCAGTGGAGTGGAGGGGGGGGGGGGGGGAGGGGGCAGTGGAGGGGAGGGGGGAGGTCGGGGATGGGAGGGGAGTCGGAGGTGGGTGCATGAGAGGCGGGGGTGAGAGAGGTAATAAGTCTGGCTGAGTGACGTACGCCCGTGAGAATGCAGTAACAATCC